>CM062817.1:1031221966-1031617926 GCA_031772625.1 Pinus tabuliformis | reverse complement strand
TTTCTTCTAAGATTTCATTTTTTCATTTTCTGTAAAATATCCATTATGGGTATTTCATCCTCTGATAGTTCTTGTTGAGACAGCGGTTCTTGTTCCTTTATTGTTTCCATTGTTCTCATCCTTCCTTTAAGGATTCTACTACTATTGGGCTGTTCAGGGGATTTTTCTTCAAAATGATTCCTTACCAGAAAATCTTCCCAGTTGTCCTCCATAATCTGAAGGTGAAACACAAACAAGATCTTTATCAATCCATGATGGTACATGGTATTGTCTGTTAGCGCTTGAAATTTCACCTAGGCTGAGATAGACAAATCTCAAGGCTACATCAAACCATTACACCTCGTAGCTAGCCCTACGAGGAAGGAGAAGGCTCTCTCCGTTCAGACTCAAGGTATTTTCTCAATGGGGTGAGCTGACCAATTAGGATAAAAAATATTAGGCTAGTAAACTGATGAGGAGGGTTGATTTAAAGTTTTTGGGGTTTTTGGTGGCAATTGGAGGGAGTGCAATTCAGGGTGTGGGGATTGAGCTCAGTTTTTGCAGGTGGGTCTTTGGGGCAAGGTAGGAGTTTGTGCTGATGCCTTTAGCTGAGATGGATGATCCAGGAAGAAAGAGAGGGAGCTAAAGAGGGCAAACAATGACTTTGAATCCTCTTTAGACAGTGGAAAACATAAATATTAAACAAAATTGAGAGCTGAGCATGGCATGCATGAATTCAAACTTTATCACTTCCTTTGTTTAATTAGCAGCAATAGAATAAGAGATGGAACACATAAACACACTTACAATGACAAGTAGGAAACACATCATCAACACAATAATCCACAAGAATCCACAATGATGTCTGCAAAACCCTGGCCTTCCTTTCCCTCAAATTGCAGAGATACAAGTAAAATATACAATAGAGCTTCTCCCTCAAGAGTCCAACCATCAAAATGAGGATGAGAAGGCATCATATAGCTGATCTAACTCCTTTCCCCACCTCTAGGGGTCGAGCTCAGCTTCCTAGGAGCAGTTTGAACTAATTCTAAACTAAGAACTAGATAATAGGCAGTCAAAACAACTTGCCTCTAAAACTTAGGAAACTAATCCATGCATTAAATTTTCACTATTTACATCAAAGAAAGTTCTAGAAGTGTCAAAGGAGAGTAAATGCATCCATGTGACATGAAAATTACACCAAAGTTTCTTATTTACATGCCCAAAAGTCATCCAAGAGTAAAAACAGTGTTTTGCTGGCCGAAATGGTCAAATCTGGCAATTTTCCCTGAGTGGTCGCGCCCCTTTGCAGCTCTGGTTGAAGGCCTTCCCGATGTCCAAATCAGGTGCAAGATAGCTCGTTGGAAAGGTATGGGAGTCTACTTTCCAACACAAGTGGAATTTCTGAATTTAGAGTTGATTTGACCCCTCAAAAATCATTTCTCCCAAGGCAGCTTTCTGCAACTCAAAAAAGGGGCAGAAAGTCAAAATTTGCATGTATTTTGAGCTTTTGGAGGCCCAAATCTCCATAAAATTTGAAACCCATCCATATCCAAGTGTATTTTTTCATGAAAAATCCAAATATGTAGAGTTTTCCTCAATCTGAGCTGTCCCTATGAGTGGTCGCGCGGGTGGTGAGACCACTCAAATGACCAAAACCTGTAAAATGCCAAAAAATGCCAAAAATGCCTCAAAATCCTCAAAATTTCTTGTGTTTGCTGCTGGGAGGATACTAATGAGTATCATGGTGAGTGAGTGATGCCTCAGCCAAGATACGGAGCGGGTTGGTCTTCTTATTCCTCTTTTGGGCCTCGGACAACTTCCTTTGGAGTATCTTCATTTTTGCCTTACAAACTTGTAACCTTGCCCAATAATGGTTCTTCATGTTTCGTAGCAGCCCTTTGTCCTTGTTGGCTTTCTCCAATAGTCTCTCCAAGTGTGCATTCACACGAATAAGCATGGACTCCCTCTCCTTGGGCAGCAAGTCATCGGGCCTCCTACGGTTCAAGCCTCTATTACCGCGGATCCTCCATAGCTCATCAAGTTCTTTCTCCGCCTCTAATTGTCTGTTGCGCTGCTCCAGATAAGTGATGGTCCATTGAGCCATTTGGAGCTTCTGCTGCAACACAAGGTTCTCTGCCTCTCTCTGTCGGATGATCTCATGCAAATCTGAAGTAGGGGAGCGAGCATCAAGATCAATGAGGTCAACCTGTGTGTCACCGGCTCTCTCCTCCTCTGTCATGGGCTGATTGCCCTCCTGCACTGCCTCTGCTGATGAAGAAGGCGAGGCCCCTTCCACCTGGTGTGGAGATAACACTCGCTGATCTGTAGCTGATGATGATGGCAAGACCCCTTCCACCTGCTGTGGAGAAAGTACTCGCCGAGCTGCTGCAAACAAGGCCCTCAGGCCTTTCTGATAAGTGAGGCGAGGTGAGGAAGCCATGTGTCTCGGAACAGTGATCTCAGGCTGATGTGAAGGAACTCCCTCCTCAAAAATGACCTCTGGCTGTGACTCGGGCTGTGGCTCTGGCTGTGGCTGTGGCTATGGCTCTGTGAAGAAATCCCGAGAAATGAAGTCTGCCCATGCAATGCCCTGCTGAGTCAACTGATGGGCAACAATAAGCTGGATAAGACCGTGATGGCACAAACTCCGATACTGCTGAGCTGGAGACCGCCTCTGGAACACTAAAACCATCCTCTGAATATCATGGAAAAAGAAAACCGGGATGTTCATCATCCTCACCTGGGTGAAGTGCATCAGCAAGCAAATATGATAAGAGAAGACCCGAGAAAATCTCCCCTCGCATGTGAAGTAGTGCATGATAAGCCGCATAATAGAAGCATACTCCGCCCGGAGGAACCTGAAAGGAAAGATCCCCGACAAATGACTCATGAATGCTGGCCTGACATATGGCTCGAAATATACATAGTCCAGCATCTTGCGCTTTGACCACACCTCACCCACATTGGGTATCCCGGTAGCCTCTGAAATCATCTCAGGAGAGAACACAAAATTCACCCCTGCAAGAGTGACCTGCCCGTCATGAAGGTGCAAAACAAATAATCGGCCAACTCCCTGTGGTGCTGAATCTGGGCCAGCCTCTCACAAAACTCAAGACATGACATGTACCGGAAAAAAGTCACTGCCAAAGGGCAAGCCTGTAACTCTGCTAGAGAAGTGGGCTCTTCTCTCTTATGATGACCACCTTTGCCACCCTCCAAGGCCTCTGTACCTCAACTCCGAAGAAGAAGACCGGTCCATCACCTTGCTCATTAGTTTCAGTGGTTGACATGAATGTTATTGAGCAAGGTGGAGAAAAAGAACACAACTGATTTGTCTCTCCTGACTATAATTTATAAGCATACTCTGTTTTTTCAAGTTTATGTGCTTTTGATGCTAAGGGGGAAACAAAGCATTAGTTTGCATTTGTTATGAGGGAAAAAGGGGCTTTAGTTACATGTTGACAAAAGGGAAGAGGGATTTCAATTGCACTGGGATTTTTAGGGAAGGAATAGAGCAATTGAACTGGGATTTTAATGAAGGGAAAAGTAGGGAAAACAGAGTTTAAAATTGGGAGATGCAACAATTGTTCCTGTGCAAACCCTATCACAGCAAACTATCCATTTTGAGCATCATGTACAGCTGTATATTGTTGATTTTGGCATTAATGTTTACACAGCATCCTTGCCTCTGATTTTTACACAACAATATGTCTTTTTGCTCTTGTAGTGGCTAGGCTATGGCATGGTAATACTTGACTCTGTTTTTGTGGTGAACATGCACATGCATTTGCCATATATATATACTCTTTTTTTTTCATAACATTTCTTTTTATCTTTGCTGTGTTTTTATATATCTTTTGTTTTATTAACTGCTGTGTGATAATGCTTTAGGGTTTGAGTAGGGTATATAGGCATTAGGGTTTTGGGAAGGATAGAGAGGCATTAGGGTTTTGAGGAGGGATTAGGGTTTTAGGAACTTTGGGATGGGATTTTTAGTATAGTTTGCAAATGAGATAAAAGAGAGAGACACACTGACATTTGTGAACCAAAATGGGAAACCAAGGAGGGAAAAAGGAATTATAAACCTTGAAAAACAAACATAACCCTAGCATAATGCCTACAACACAAAAAATCATTCCTATCCTTTCTCCATGCATTTTTTCTGTGATAACATACATATCAAGCCCATGAATTCATATCTCTAGCTTTCAAATGTATAAAGAGACCCTACCTCGACCGATTGAGTGAATGAGAGAGAGTTTGGGTCGATTTTGGAGGTTCCTGGGCAAATCGGCTTGAGTGGTCGCGCCCCCGTGTTGAGTGGTCGCGCCCCTGCTGAGTGGTCGCGCCCTTGTAAATTTACACAGCAAAAATTGCGCTGAGTGGTCGCGCCCCACCCAAGTGGTCGCGCACCCTGCCTGAGTGGTCGCGCACCAGGCAAATACCCAATTTTGCTGCAAATCGCCTTCTTCGACCTCTCAAGTGTGTTTGCTTGCTCTCAAATGCATAAAGAGGCTCCTTAGAGGGAAATTTGGCCTTTATATGCCCAAATTTGAAAAAATTAACTTACCAAACCCACTTTGTAATGTTTTTGCTTTGGCATTCATTTTAACACTGTTTTTGAGTTCATTTTGTCCTGATTTTGGCCTTTTGAATGTTTTAACTCCGTTCTTTTTGCAGGTTAGCCATCTGAGGGATGCTAGTGAGGAGACGAGGGTTATTGCCGGCATTTTGGAGAGTTTTGAAAATTTTCTTTATTTTTGCAAATTTCACATGACCTTGGGTTTAAAAACAGAGTTTTTTAAAACCAAGGTATAAATGAGCTGCAACTGATGAAAAATATTAATGAAACATATGTACATGCTTCCTTCTGGTTTGCTGGGCACATGAACCTTTGACTCATGACCTTGCAGTAATTTTTGACTTAAAACCCTAGACCTAAGACTTGGGATCTCAAGACCAAAATAAACAAGTATAACACAAGCTCATTAAATGACATGACCTGCTCCAGCAAAACCAAGAAGGGAACAAAAGACCAGCTCCTCCATCAGTGTTATGGCATGCCTAATGGGATGCAAGACTGACACTGATGAGGCACCTACTTATGCAAAATGAAAAGAGCTTTTGATCACCGATGGAGGGCTCAAGACCGACACTAACATTGTCTATGAATTGAATTTTCTTTTGAACATTCATGGACATTTTCTTAAGATTATGCAAGAGGAAGTAAGGAAGATTCATTTTGTGTTCCTCAAGAAAATTCATCATTATCCTAATGTGGTAGAAATACATGTATCCAAATAAACCTTCACAAGTAATAAATTTCTGAAGTACAAGGGGCAAGTTCTTCCATTTACTCTTAAGGGTTGTACTAGGAATAGCTTTTTTGAAGATGGTGGTTTCCATAATTGGATTTTTAAGGAAAAATTTCCAATCTTCCCCATTGATTCCTCTATTTTTAAACCATTTTTCTCCTCTTCTGGGTAATTCAGTAGCTTTTGCAATCAGGGAATCTGTTATGGTGAATTTGATGTCTCCTATTTCAACCTCCATCTCATCCAAAGAATGTGCAAAAGTCTTCATCACCTCCCTGTGGAAACTATTGAATTTCTCAATAAATTGTTGTAGGAATTTATAGGGTAAGTTCCTTAGACAAAACACCAAAGGAAACCGCTAACAAACAGATCACAGATCAATACACCAATATTGTTGACGTGGATAAAACCCTCAAAGAGGGAAACTGCCCACGGCCTGAGCCAATGTAGCCACTTCAGGAAATTTATTAATAAAAGAATGAAAATTTACATAAACTTTTCTCATGAACGGTTACCCTACAAATGACCCTCTGTTATCACTTAGAACCATAGTTCATGTATGTAATGTTGTCCACAAGGTTCATATAAAGGTTTTCAGTTTTGTGAATAGGTTTATATGTGTGTGTCACTTAGAAATGTGAATTTCAAAAGGTATTGATGTAAGTTCGTGTAAGAAAAAAATCGTTAGATACCCTCCATCATTGTCAGTTAAGACATGTCATGTCATTAGTACTTTGCGCAGTTTCGCAGCGCATGTTTGTTTGGTCAATTTAGCTGCGCAATGATGTTTCCGTCTTTTCGCAGCGTACTGTTTATCAGCCATTTCGTAGCACGTTTTGTTAAATTTGAACTGTCCGCGCTACGAAATCGGGGTTTCAGGGTTTTTGTAGCGCTTGTTCTTGGAATGTCAAATCCGGGAGGGGTGGGTCATAGGTCCGTTCATGTTTGTCAGTTGATGTCATCTCCCGGTCATGATAAATCATCATTCCGCCATAAGGTCCAGAGTCATGCATATGAATGTCAGCTTAAGGGATTTTACGAGGTATGGTTATGTCATAATGTGTTTTCATAATGTGTAAACATGTTTGCTGTATGAGAAGCCCAAGTTCTCATTTAAAGGGATCATTGCAAGCGAGCCTGCACTCCAAAGTCGAGATTGTTTTCACG
Source organism: Pinus tabuliformis (assembly GCA_031772625.1). Classification (NCBI taxonomy): domain Eukaryota; kingdom Viridiplantae; phylum Streptophyta; class Pinopsida; order Pinales; family Pinaceae; genus Pinus; species Pinus tabuliformis. The sequence continues at coordinate 1,031,611,462 of CM062817.1, read as the reverse complement.
CTGTAGCTGCCTTTAGTTCCCTGTGTCAAAATATTCGAAGCAAGATGGAAAAGAGGGAACATCGATCCGGTAGGTGCTTGAGGACAGAGCCGGAGGGGCTTGATGTTACACTTAGGGATGAAGGTGTCGCAAGAGCCTTTCGAAATGCTGGTTGCTGGAGGTTCTGCGAGAAGTTGAGAGGAGGACATGCAGAGGTAACGAAGGCTTTCGCATTGAATTTTACTGGACTGAATTCAAAGGTGTCAATGTTAGAATTTCCTGTGTCTCCTGAAACTATTTCCACTGTCACTGAGATTCCGAGGGGAGGTCAAGAATGGTTGAAAAACTTTAAATTCGACATGAGTCCCTGTAAAGAATTTTTGAAAGAACCTTATGTAAATGAGGACCTCACCAAAGCGGTGCCAAGGAGTTACATAAAGGAACATTATGCTATGCTCCTCACATGCATCCAGAGATACCTAACATGCGAGGGAAGGTACAATAAAGTTTACTCCTACCACTTCAAACTTTTGTTGCATTTCACAGGTAAGGCTTCAATAGATATACATTTCTATTTGTTCAGAAGTATTAGTAAAATGTGTGATAAAATCCAGTTAAAGAAAGATGGTTGTGAAACATCCTTGTTTCATCATGGTTTAGTAAAGTTGCTGGTGTTGGATGGTTTACAAAAGATTGGCAGAGATTGGGATTCATTTGTGTTTATGGCCGGCTTTCCAAGCAAAACAGGCCTCACTCCATTGCCTGTGAGGGAAAGGGAAGAAAGGAGTGAAGAACCCACTCTGGATGAGCTCAGAAAAGAGGTGACAGACCAAAAGAAGCCTAAAACCAAATTAAGGAAATCAGAGAAGTCTGTGGCAGCAAAAGAGACACCTAAATCATCAGCAAAGGAAACTCCTAAGCCATCATCTAAGGAGACACCTCAGTCATCAAAGCAGAAGATCCAGAAAAAGAAGGATGAAGCTAAACCAAGTGAAGTTGAAAAGATTTCAAGGGTGAAAACCAGAGGTCAACTAAACAAGGAAAAGGGTAAGTCAATTACTGTGGAAGAAAGCCCTATTTCAAAAGGCAGTTTAAATGACTTACTTGAAGCTATTGAACTTGAGCAAGATCAGCCAATACAGATTGAACCAATAGAGTTTGGGCAAGATCACCCAGTGCAGCCAATGCATATTGATCTCACTCAATCTTCACCCGAAAGTACAAAAAAACCAAGAGCTTCAAAAAGATTGAAATTTGAAGAGCCTAGTAAAGAATATGCTTTCAAGCCACGTAGACCAGTCACAAGAAGACAAATGAAAGAAGTGGAGAAAGCGCAGAAAGAGAAGGCACCTTTAGAAGTGCCTAGTACAGATGTACTTGAGGTTTTGACCAGAACAGTTCAAGCAGCCAAAAGTAAAAATAAGGGTAATAGGGTTATCATCAGTCAAGGTGGAAATGTCATTGCTATCAAGCAACAAGCAGGAACAACACAAGAAGAAATACCTCAGATTAAAAATGTTTCTAAGGAAAGGGCAGTAAGATATGCAAATTATAAAAAGGCTGTAATAAAAGGCAGAACAAGTCTAATGAGCCAAACTGACTCAGTGTCTGATGCATATTTGTGGACGGTGCCAGCTCTGAAGCAGGCAAAAATCATGAAACAAATGAACACAAGCTTAAGAGCAGAAAACAAGGCTTTAAAGGAAGAAGTTAGCAGTTTAAAGAGGAAGCTAGGCAAACTAGCTGATTAATCCAAGGGGAAATTTGCTTTTCAAGTTTTGATAAATTTTGGCTGTCATCATTTTGAAACTTTTTGGAGCCTTTACACCTGTACAAAATAGCTGAAGAGATCACGGAGTTAAGTCATCAGTGCTTTAAGATTCATATGCTTTGTTTTGATTACCTACAGCAGTTTCGTAGCGCGCTACGAAACTGCTGTAGATGACTGTTTATGTGAAAAAAATGAAATTGATGCTGAGGTCAGCAAATCTTAAAAGGGATGACTCGAGGCCAGCATGGAGATTATACAAAGCTATTCAGATATCCAAAAGGTGACAGGTGTGAGTATTTAAGGAAAAAGTGAAATTTTTGTTAAAGTCTTCCTAAAGTTACTTTATAGCCGAATTATTAGGGTTCTGGTAGGGTTACCGAAATTTTGAGTGGTACACCTGTTCAGTTCACAAAGTGTCCAGATCATAAGGCATATTGAATTATGCGTGGTTATTAGAAGAATTAAATGGCTTGGAGCATAGTCTTTTAATGCATGAAGACTAATGGGAGGCAGAGACCGTGTAAATAGGGCACAGATCCTTATCAGTTGATGAGTCATCCACATATCAAGTATCCGAAGCTGCTCATTCAGTGAATGTTCCTCCAGCATGTCTTGGCTATTACTGAAGTGATACAGGTGTCAAATTTCAAGAAAGCATCAATGCACACGAGGAGATAGACTTAGAGTTTCAATGGGAATGGGACTCTATGTTTTCACAGCGCAATACCTTTGTAATTAATTAGTTTGTTTAGATATGGATAAGGCAATTAATGATAGGATTTCGAGCTCCCTTCATGCTTGTTGAGGAGTCTCAAGTAGTTGGACTTTTGGTTTTCCTATATATAGAAATGACTCTGATGTAAAAAAGGTTGGAGATTTTATACAAAAACAGAGTTTATTTGGGCCAATGTAAAGACTTATTACAGTAATAGTAAAACAGTGGTTGTTTCTTCTCAAGATTCTCAATGGATTGTATTGTTCAAATGTGATAGTGTTTTATTTTTTTCTTAATGTTCTTTTACAGCCTTGTTATAGCACAATCACTCAAAATTCATATCTTATGCTCTGACTTCCTGTGTGTTTGGCAAGTTGTGGTTTTTGTGAAGTATGTTTGAACATTTAATGCAAAGAGCCTTGACTTCCATGAAATGACTGTGCTTTTGTTGACTAAAGGTGTGAGACTCCATAGCCCAATGAAGACTAATTTGATATGTGTCCAACCAGCTTTGTTTTCATGAATGTGTGAAGAGTTAGCCATCTGTTGTTGTGATTGATTTTTATCAAAAGTCTGTGAGAGAGCCCTCTCTGACCAAAGAGGCTAATCTTTGGTCTAAAGTCTGGTTGAAAGAGTTACATGAAATCTTGCTTGGCTGCAGCCCTTAGTACTGATTTTGTGATAACATTTTGGTGCGTCTGCCGGGAGCCTGATGATTACTTATTCCCGAAATTTGAAGATTGAATTTCTGAAGGTAGCAGGAGTTCAAATGATTTTCGAGGCTGCATTCTACCTTGGTGACTCCATTGTTTTTTAAAAGTTTAAAGGTGGCTTCGAGAGGAAGATACACAAGGAGTAATCCTGACCCAAACCCACCTAGTCCTGTGGATAATCCTAATATCATCTCAAGGAGTAAACAAAGATTCTCTGATATACCAGGTACTTCAAGTATTTCAAAGTCCTTATTTCCTGAGTTTTCTAGAAGTCCTGAGAATAAACTTGTTGATGATAAAGTTCAAGAGGTTATATTAAGGTCTGAGAATGAAGAAGAATTAATTGGTATTATTTTGGATCTACAAAGGAGAGGTATTGATACTTCTTCTTTAGTATCACAAAAAGATAAAGAGGAGTTTTGGGAAATTGTTTCTTCTGAGTTACTATTAGAAAAAGAGTATTTGAAACAGCTCAAGGAGCTTGACCCTTTTGAAATTTTGCTTAACTCAAAGATTGGTTTGCCTCTCCCAGATTGGAGCTCTTTTGTTAGTGGTTTACAAAGCCCCAATAGTCCTTTTTGTACTCATAATTTGTCTTCTGCCTCTGCTAGTCCAAATAGCCCTCAGACAACATCTCATACTAGTTCTGGTCCTTCTAGTCATACAATACCTATTGTCACTGTTCCTCCTTTCATTATGGTTGTGCCTGCTAGGTATGCTCCTCTAGCTCTCCCTGCTATTCTGCATGATCTCCCTAATAAATATGCTGCTAGGATTCCAACATGGGGAGGAGATGAAGACATTACAGCTGAAGAGCATGTGGATAGATTCAATGATTTTATTGATAGGTATGAAGTGGATGATGAAGATGTCAAACTGAGATTGTTTGCTCAGTCTTTCATTGGGGAAGTCAGGAAATGGTTTAAAGCCTTGGGAGCTGGTAGCATTCACAGTTGGGCTGAGTTTGAAGATAGTTTTCTGAGGAAATGGGGAAATAGAACTAATCCTGTTCAGGCCCTCACTGAATATAATAATTTAAGAAGAGCTCCAGATGAGACTGTTCAAAGTTTTTCTAAGAGGTTTAATAAAATTTATAATTCCATTCCAGCTCACTTGAAACCTCCTGGAGCTTTGGCACAGTTAAGATATGCTGAGTCCTTTGATTCTGATTTCTCTCTCTTACTCAGAGAAAGAGAGTCTGCTACACTGGCTGACATGCAAAATGATGCTATCAAAGTGGAGGTAAATATACTTGCTGCTAAAAAGTCCAAGATGGCTAAGACTAAGATAAAGGAAGAGGAGAGGCCTTCTACCTCTGCTCAAGAAGAGAAATTTGAAACCATGATGAAGACTATGGAGAAATTGATGGACCAATTAGCACTTGGGAATACTTCTGCTCCCCAAGCACAACAAGAACCTCGGTTCAGAAATCCTCAGTTTAGAAGGCCTCAAAATCAGCAAAGGCCAAGGGAAAATAGAAATCAGCAAGCTGATCCTCCTGTAAGACCTCCTTTTCAGCAAAATATGGTGGATGAAGAAGAAGAACCTGAGGAACCTGAGGAATCTATTCATTGTCTTGGTGAAGAAGATTCGGAGATTTTTCTAACAAAGGAGGAACATGATGAGTCCAGCCAACTAAAAGCCGAGGAGGAACCCTCAAATTTCTTAAAGGGTTATCATCATGCCATATTTGAAATCCAAAAGCAATACAACCTCAGAAACAGAGATGTCCCTATTACAGCAAATAAGGCTCAGCCCAAGAAGAATGTTTCAAAAGCAGTGGAAGACAAAAAAGAAAAGCCAAAACAAGCTGATGGAAAAAGTGATTCTCCTCTTGAGAAAAAGGATAATCAAACCCCTGCTCCTCCTAAGGAAATTGAAAGGTCTACTTTTGTGTTCAATATAGAAAATGAGATTGCTAAAATTAAAATATCAGTCCCATTTAATGAAATTTTGAAAGTAAACAAGTATAGAAGTAAGATTGTGGAAATGCTTAATTCTCCATCAGGAGGGGCTGATATTTTGAATTTGCAAGAGGATAATCCTGTTATTTGTTTAGGTCCAAGACTTGAAGATGAGCAAAATGATGAGTTTCCTCCTTTTTATATAAGCATCAATATACATGAGATGACTCTTCATAATGCCATGTTGGATTCAGGGGCATCTCATAACCTTATGCCTAAAGTCATTATGGAAAGGTTAGGATTAGAAGTGACCAGGCCTTACAAGGATTTATTTTCTTTTGATTCAAAGAGGGTTCATTGTATTGGGTTGATAAAGGATGTGGTTGTGGCACTCACACAAATCCCAGCTAAAACCACTGTCATGGATATTGTTGTGGCAGATGTTCCACCTAAATTTGGAATGTTACTCTCAAGGTCATGGGCAGCTAAGATTAAAGGTACCATGCAGATGGATTTGACTTATGCTACTATTCCAGTATTTGGGGAGCAAAGAAGGTTATACCGTGAGACAAGGATGGCATATATGGTGAGCAGCAAGGACAAACCACAGAATTTTCCCATTTATTCTTGTGATACAGGCCTTGGATCAGCTATTCTATTTAATGAATCAGTGGGAAAAGAATCAAAGGAAGAAAAGGCAGAAAATCAGTGTGAAGAGTTGCAGCAAAGTGATGAAGAAGATGCCTTTGGTTGCTGGTCTTTGTACTTTGATGGAGCAGCAGGGAAAGATGGTGCGGGAGCTGGAATTTGGATCATGAGTCCAGCTGAGGAAAGTAAGTTTTTGTCATATAAACTTAATTTTGATTGTACAAATAACATGGCGGAATATGAGTCCCTGGTTTTAGGCTTAGAAAATTTGATTGAGTTTAAGGCAAAGAACATTGCTGTTTATGGAGATTCTGAGCTAGTCATAAAGCAAGTTCAAGGTGCTTATCAAACAAAAGATGCAAGGATGAGAGCTTATAGAAACTTGGTATTGGAATTGTTGGAGAAATTTCAGTCATATACTTTCAATATCAAAACCAGAGATCAGAATTCTATGGCAGATTCTCTTGCTGTAGCAGCTAGTCTTTTTGTCATCCCCAAACATGCTTCTGATAGCTATGAAGTGAAAGTCCGCCATAGGCCAGTTATCCCGGATAATATCCTAAATTGGCAAGTCTTTGAAGATGACCAGCAGGTGAAAAGTTTCCTAGAGTTGAAAGGAGAATTTGAACATAGTCAAATTGATCAGCAAAACATGTTAGTGGAAACAAAAGAAAAGTCTGAAGTGTTACAGCTGCAAAACAATCTGATTCCTAAAGGTCTTATTCCACTTGAGAAACTTTTTGATCAGAATGATGTGTTTAAAGCACCAAGGTTGCAAGCAGATGAAGAGGAAGTAGAGAGCTGTAATTTAGGTGATTCAGTAGCGCCTAAATTGGTTAAAATTTCAAAATTTTTATCAGCTGATCTAAAAGTTAAATATGTTGAGTTAATGAAAAAGTTCATTGATGTTTTTGCATGGAACTATGCTGATCTGAAGCAATATGATTCCTCAATTATACAACATACAATTCCAATCAAGCCAAATGAGAAACCTTTTAAGCAAAAATTAAGAAGAATTAATCCTCTGCTAATGCCATTGATTGAAAAAGAAGTGAAGAAGCTTTTTGATGCAAAGATTATTGTTCCTATCAGATTTTCAAATTGGCTTGCTAACTTGGTACCAGTTAGGAAAAAGAATGGAGAGATAAGGATCTGCATAGACTTCAGGAATTTGAACAAGGCCTCACTGAAAGACAATTATCCTCTTCCTAAAATGGATTTTATTTTGCAGAATATTGTTGGCTCTCAAAGAATGTCAATGTTAGATGGCTTCTCAGGATACAATCAGATCCTTGTTCATCCAGAGGATCAGGAGAAGACAGCCTTCACTACACCATGGGGCACATTTATGTATGCAAAGATGCCCTTTGGCCTCATGAATGCAGGGGCGACTTTCCAGAGGGCTATGGACATTGCTTTTGCAGAGGAAAAAGATAAATCAGTGGTGGTATATCTTGATGATATCACAGTCTTTTCAAAGAGAGAGGAGGATCATCTAAAGCATCTTGAAAAGATACTATTGAAGTGTAGGAGGTTTGGTATTTCTTTAAACCCAACCAAAAGTATCTTTGCTTTGACTTCTGGTAAATTGCTTGGGCATATCATTTCTGAAGAAGGAATTAGGATTGATCCTAATAGAGTCAGTGCTATTTCAAAGTTGGATTTGCCAAGGAGCAAGAAAGAGGTTCAATCTTTTCTTGGTAAAGTTAATTTCGTTAGAATGTTCATCCCCAACTTTGCTGAAGTGGTTAAACACATCACAAAAATGCTAAAGAAAGGAGCAGACTTCAAGTGGACAGCTGAGGCAAGGAAGTCATTTGAAGAAATTAAGAAAGCACTCACTCAAGCACCAGTCCTTATCAGCCCTGATTTCACCAAGGAATTTCTAATCTTCACATATGCTTTGAGGATACAATTGCTGGAGTCCTATTGCAAAAAGGAAATCAAGGTACTGAACAGCCTATTTCATTCTTTAGTAAGACATTGGCTAATGCTGAATTAAAGTATAACATTTTAGAGAAGCAGGCATACGCATTGGTAAAGGCAATCAAGGATTTTAGAATCTATGTGTTACATTCTCATATTGTTGCATATGTGCCAAGTGCTGTTATTAAAGACATTCTTACACAAGCAGACCCGGATGGAAAAAGAGGAAAATGGATAGCCAAATTGTTAGAATATGATATTGAAATTAGGCCAACTAAATTGGTGAAGGGTCAAGGGTTGGCAGAGTTGTTAACTCACTCAAATCTAGACAGCAGTGACATCAATTTCAATGCAGAAATATCAGAAATTTTTGAAGAAGAGGAAGAGTTGGTTCAGATCAATGAAAAATTTCTGATATCTGAATGGTATAAGGATGTGTCATTTGTTTTACAGCACAACAGAGCTCCTGATAACCTTTCCAAGTCTAAAGCTCGGTTCACCAAGCTGAAATCCCTTAGATATTTTGTTTATGAGCAGAATTTATTTTGGAAGGATGCTGGAGGAATTCTATTGAGTTGTCTGATTGAAGAAGAGGCTGATAGGGTGAGTGATGAATTTCATAAGGGAGATTGTGGAGGTCACCATTATTGGAAGGCTACTGCAAATAAAATATTGAGAGCTGGGTATTTTTGGCCCACTATGTTCAAGGACATTTACAAAAAAATAGCAGCCTGCCATGAATGTCAGATGTTTGAAGGTAAAAGGAAGCTTATGCCTATGCCATTAGTTCCTATTTATGTAGAAGCACCCTTTCAACAGTGGGGGCTAGATTTTATAGGTGAGATACATCCCTCTTCATCAGGACAACATCGGTGGATACTCACAGCCACTGATTATTTTACAAAGTGGATAGAGGCGGTACCAACTAGGAAAGCTAATGATGCAGTAATTATTTCCTTTTTAGAGAACAACATCTTATCAAGGTTTGGATGTCCACTCAAGCTTATCACAGACAATGCTCAGGCTTTTAAGTCTAAGAGAATGATAAATTTTTGCCATCAATACCATATTTCCCTTGGTCACTCCACAGCTTGTTATCCACAGGGTAATGGTCTAGCTGAAAGCTCAAACAAAAGTCTTGTGAGGATTATCAAAAAATTGCTGCAAGAGAACAAAAAGACTTGGCACTTAAAGCTGAAGTATGCCTTGTGGGCTGATCGCATCTGCACTAAAAGGTCTATTGGGACCTCACCTTATGAGCTTGTGTATGGAGCAGAGGCTATTTTTCCAACATCTCTTGGGGTACCAGTTATGAAGTTAATTCAAGGACTAGAGGAGGAGCCTAATGCCATACATCGGAGGATTAATCAATTGATAGCATTACAAGAGAAAAGGAATGAAGTGGTTGAAGATCATCAACAAAATCAGAACAGGGTCAAGAGGGCTTTTGACAAGAAGATTAAAGATGTTACATTTCAGATTGATGACAAGGTTTTGAAGTGGGAAGCTAGGATTGAAGAAAAAGGTAAACATGGCAAATTTGAGAATTTATGGAAGGGGCCATATTTGATTTCTGCTTTCCATGGAAACAACACTTATATTCTGCAAGAAATTGATGGATCACCGTATGCTGGAGGACCTGTTAATGGCAGGTTCTTAAAGCATTATTATCAGTGAAAATCTGCCAAGTAGTCCATGATCATTGTAAATAATCGTTTTCTGAATGTTTCATGTTAGAAATAAATGACAAGCTGAACAGGAAGACTTTAGCCCGAGGAGAAGGCCCACAAGGTTTGAAAGGGATGCTTGTCAGCCATATGTGAGTGAAATAAAATGGATAAAGGCACTGGTACTACGCGTTCTTAGTGTACTACAGGAGCACACTATCCCAAGTGGAGCCACTGTTATCACTTAGAACCATAGTTCATGTATGTAATGTTGTCCACAAGGTTCATATAAAGGTTTTCAGTTTTGTGAATAGGTTTATATGTGTGTGTCACTTTGAAATGTGAATTTCAAAAGGTATTGATGTAAGTTCGTGTAAGAAAAAAATCGTTAGATACCCTCCATCATTGTCAGTTAAGACATGTCATGTCATTAGTACTTTGCGCAGTTTCGCAGCGCATGTTTGTTTGGTCAATTTAGCTGCGCAATGATGTTTCCGTCTTTTCGCAGCGTACTGTTTATCAGCCATTTCGTAGCGCGTTTTGTTAAATTTGAACTGTCCGCGCTACGAAATCGGGGTTTCAGGGTTTTTGTAGCGCTTGTTCTTGGAATGTCAAATCCGGGAGGGGTGGGTCATAGGTCCGTTCATGTTTGTCAGTTGATGTCATCTCCCGGTCATGATAAATCATCATTCCGCCATAAGGTCCAGAGTCATGCATATGAATGTCAGCTTAAGGGATTTTACGAGGTATGGTTATGTCATAATGTGTTTTCATAATGTGTAAACATGTTTGCTGTATGAGAAGCCCAAGTTCTCATTTAAAGGGATCATTGCAAGCGAGCCTGCACTCCAAAGTCGAGATTGTTTTCGCGCTGTAGCTGCCTTTAGTTCCCTGTGTCAAAATATTCGAAGCAAGATGGAAAAGAGGGAACATCGATCCGGTAGGTGCTTGAGGACAGAGCCGGAGGGGCTTGATGTTACACTCAGGGATGAAGGTGTCGCAAGAGCCTTTCGAAATGCTGGTTGCTGGAGGTTCTGCGAGAAGTTGAAAGGAGGACATGCAGAGGTAACGAAGGCTTTCGCATTGAATTTTACTGGACTGAATTCAAAGGTGTCAATGTTAGAATTTCCTGTGTCTCCTGAAACTATTTCCACTGTCACTGAGATCCGAGGGGAGGTCAAGAATGGTTGAAAAACTTTAAATTCGACATGAGTCCCTGTAAATAATTTTTGAAAGAACCTTATGTAAATGAGGACCTCACCAAAGCGGCGCCAAGGAGTTACATAAAGGAACATTATGCTATGCTCCTCACATGCATCAAGAGATACCTAACATGCGAGGGAAGGTACAATAAAGTTTACTCCTACCACTTCAAACTTTTGTTGCATTTCACAGGTAAGGCTTCAATAGATATACCTTTCTATTTGTTCATAAGTATTAGTAAAATGTGTGATAAAATCCAGTTAAAGAAAGATGGTTGTGAAACATCCTTGTTTCATCATGGTTTAGTAAAGTTGCTGGTGTTGGATGGTTTACAAAAGATTGGCAGAGATTGGGATTCATTTGTGTTTATGGCCAGCTTTCCAAGCAAAACAGGCCTCACTCCATTGCCTGTGAGGGAAAGGGAAGAAAGGAGTGAAGAACCCACTCTGGCTGAGCTCAGAAAAGAGGTGACAGACCAAAAGAAGCCTAAAACCAAATTAAGGAAATCAGAGAAGTCTGTGGCAGCAAAAGAGACACCTAAATCATCAGCAAAGGAAACTCCTAAGCCATCATCTAAGGAGACACCTCAGTCATCAAAGCAGAAGATCCAGAAAAAGAAGGATGAAGCTAAACCAAGTGAAGTTGAAAAGATTTCAAGGGTGAAAACCAGAGGTCAACTAAACAAGGAAAAGGGTAAGTCAATTACTGTGGAAGAAAGCCCTATTTCAAAAGGCAGTTTAAATGACTTACTTGAAGCTATTGAACTTGAGCAAGATCAGCCAATACAGATTGAACCAATAGAGTTTGAGAAAGATCACCCAGTGCAGCCAATGCATATTGATCTCACTCAATCTTCACCCGAAAGTACAAAAAAACCAAGAGCTTCAAAAAGATTGAAATTTGAAGAGCCTAGTAAAGAATATGCTTTCAAGCCACGTAGACCAGTCACAAGAAGACAAATGAAAGAAGTGGAGAAAGCGCAGAAAGAGAAGGCACCTTTAGAAGTGCCTAGTACATATGTACTTGAGGTTTTGACCAGAACAGTTCAAGCAGCCAAAAGTAAAAATAAGGGTAATAGGGTTATCATCAGTCAAGGTGGAAATGTCATTGCTATCAAGCAACAAGCAGGAACAACACAAGAAGAAATACCTCAGATTAAAAATGTTTCTAAGGAAAGGGCAGTAAGATATGCAAATTATAAAAAGGCTGTAATAAAAGGCAGAACAAGTCTAATGAGCCAAACTGACTCAGTGTCTGATGCATATTTGTGGACGGTGCCAGCTCTGAAGCAGGCAAAAATCATGAAACAAATGAACACAAGCTTAAGAGCAGAAAACAAGGCTTTAAAGGAAGAAGTTAGCAGTTTAAAGAGGAAGCTAGGCAAACTAGCTGATTAATCCAAGGGGAAATTTGCTTTTCAAGTTTTGATAAATTTTGGCTGTCATCATTTTGAAACTTTTTGGAGCCTTTACACCTGTACAAAATAGCTGAAGAGATCACGGAGTTAAGTCATCAGTGCTTTAAGATTCATATGCTTTGTTTTGATTACCTACAGCAGTTTCGTAGCGCGCTACGAAACTGCTGTAGATGACTGTTTATGTGAAAAAAATGAAATTGATGCTGAGGTCAGCAAATCTTAAAAGGGATGACTCGAGGCCAGCATGGAGATTATACAAAGCTATTCAGATATCCAAAAGGTGACAGGTGTGAGTATTTAAGGAAAAAGTGAAATTTTTGTTAAAGTCTTCCTAAAGTTACTTTATAGCCGAATTATTAGGGTTCTGGTAGGGTTACCGAAATTTTGAGTGGTACACCTGTTCAGTTCACAAAGTGTCCAGATCATAAGGCATATTGAATTATGCGTGGTTATTAGAAGAATTAAATGGCTTGGAGCATAGTCTTTTAATGCATGAAGACTAATGGGAGGCAGAGACCGTGTAAATAGGGCACAGATCCTTATCAGTTGATGAGTCATCCACATATCAAGTATCCGAAGCTGCTCATTCAGTGAATGTTCCTCCAGCATGTCTTGGCTATTACTGAAGTGATACAGGTGTCAAATTTCAAGAAAGCATCAATGCACACGAGGAGATAGACTTAGAGTTTCAATGGGAATGGGACTCTATGTTTTCACAGCGCAATACCTTTGTAATTAATTAGTTTGTTTAGATATGGATAAGGCAATTAATGATAGGATTTCGAGCTCCCTTCATGCTTGTTGAGGAGTCTCAAGTAGTTGGACTTTTGGTTTTCCTATATATAGAAATGACTCTGATGTAAAAAAGGTTGGAGATTTTATACAAAAACAGAGTTTATTTGGGCCAATGTAAAGACTTATTACAGTAATAGTAAAACAGTGGTTGTTTCTTCTCAAGATTCTCAATGGATTGTATTGTTCAAATGTGATAGTGTTTTATTTTTTTCTTAATGTTCTTTTACAGCCTTGTTATAGCACAATCACTCAGAATTCATATCTTATGCTCTGACTTCCTGTGTGTTTGGCAAGCTGTGGTTTTTGTGAAGTATGTTTGAACATTTAATGCAAAGAGCCTTGACTTCCATGAAATGACTGTGCTTTTGTTGACTAAAGGTGTGAGACTCCATAGCCCAATGAAGACTAATTTGATATGTGTCCAACCAGCTTTGTTTTCATGAATGTGTGAAGAGTTAGCCATCTGTTGTTGTGATTGATTTTTATCAAAAGTCTGTGAGAGAGCCCTCTCTGACCAGAGAGGCTAATCTTTGGTCTAAAGTCTGGTTGAAAGAGTTACATGAAATCTTGCTTGGCTGCAGCCCTTAGTACTGATTTTGTGATAACACCCTCCATGCTCTTTAAATAGAGATCATGGACCAATCGGGAGTTAAGACATCGGTCAAGGGTTGGTAATATTGTGGAGAGAATGAACCGTCGGATCACTACATATCATGACCGTCATATTGTAAGTTACACAATTACATAATAAAGAAGCACACTTTAACTAACTCTACACTAGACCAAGTTATACTTAACTATTTCCTATGTGTTGGAATATCCTAACATCCCCCCTTAAGAACAACAAGGGATAGGATTGAAGGATGTACAAATATTAAACAATAGGAGAAGGAAGGAGGCATTAGAGCCTATCCCCTCTTAGTGACAACTTCCTAAACTCCAACCATAAATCGAAGTTTAGTAAACTTCGCCTTTGTGAAAGCCTTTGTAAAGATGTCTGCAACTTGATCATCTGTTGAACAATATTTCACTTCAGGAACATGGTCATGAATGAGCTTTCTAATGAAGTGCATGTGTAGTTCAATGTGTTTGCTGCGCTAATGTTGGACTGGATCTTTGCATAGTTGAATGGCACTTTGATTATCACACCAAAGTGTAATCAGATGCTGCTGCTGAAAGCCAAACTCTAACAGGATCTTATGAAGCCACAGGGCTTCCTTACTAGCTTCTATAGCACCACAATACTCTGCTTCTGCTGAAGAAAGAGAAATGGCACTTTTTTTCTTGCAAGCCCAAGTAATAGGTCTTGAACCAAGAGTGAACACATAATCTGCAGTAGACTTCCGATCATCAAGGTCACCAACCCAATCAGAATTAGTGAAACCAACCAATAGAGGAGATGCTTCTGCACTGTAATGAATCCCAAACTGAACTATACCTTGAACATAATGAAGTATTCTTTTAGCTACTTTCCAATGAATGTCATGTGGGTTGTTCATAAACCGATCAATAAGGCCAACGACAAAGGAAATGTGAGGACGAGTATAGGTCAGATACAAAATTTTTCCTACAAGTTGACGGTATAAGGTAGCATCAACTTCAAGGGAAGTACAAGTGACTGAACATTTGGCTCCAGATTGAAAGGGAGAAGGGGATGGCTTACAGTCTTCCATATCACATGCATACTTGGACTGGGAAAGGGAAATACCTTCCTTGGATTGCAAGACTTGAAGACCAAGAAAATAATTCAAGTGTCCTAAGTCTGTCATTTCAAACTTCTTTTTAAGGTTAGACTTCACATGGTTTATAAGGTTTGGATCACTACCAGTAAGGATAAGATCATCAACATAAAGAACAAGAATGATAATAGACTTGCCCACTTTCTTGGTGTATACAATATTGTCAGAATGACACCTAGAAAATCAAGTTTCTAAAAGAAAGCTATCCATTTTGGCATACCAAGCCTGAGGGGCTTGCTTGAGACCATAAAGGGATTTCTTAAGCCAACGTACAAGGCTGGAGTCTGTTTGTATAAAGCCAGTAGGTTGTTCCATATACATTTCTTTATGCAAGTCCCCATGCAAGAAGGCAGATTTAACATCCATCTAATGGAATTCCCATTTGAAACAGGTAGCAAGGGAAAGAACAGGGCGGATAGATTTCATTTTGGCAATAGGGGAGAAGGTTTTAGTATATTCAATGCCTTCAACTTGTGAAAAACCCTTAGCAACAAGATGAGCTTTACGTTTAGCAACTTTTCCATATGGTCCATACTTGGTTCTGTAAACTCATTTGCATCTAACAAGTTTTCGTCCCTTTGGAAGGGGAACAAGATCCCATGTATCATTTGCCAATAATGAACGATATTCTTCATTCATAGCTATGTCCCAATCTGGATGGACGGAAGCTTCTGTAAAGGTGTCAAGATCATAATTAGGAAGCTTGAGCTAGTAAAGAAGAGGCTCTATCGAACTGAGAACATGTACGTTGCTGATATGTAGGATCACTGGTAAGAGAACCTACTGCATCTAGAGTAGCACAAACCCATTTTGGAAGTTGAGGAGCTGAAGGAGGATCCTGAGAAGGTGGGGGAGGATTGTCATCCTGACTGTCATCATCTGAAGAAGAAATATTTTCAGAAGTAGAAGGGATAGAGAGAAGTGGCACATCTGTCGAACTAGGCTCGTAGGTCGATATATTTTTAGCAAACTTTACATCTCTTCCACTGATAACGTTTTTGGAATTAAGTGGAATAAGTCTGTATCCTTTGACATCTTCAAAATATCCAACAAAAATACATTTTTCACTCTTAGGTTCTAAAGCTTTATGTTTCTTATCTGGAATATCAGCCCATGCTTCACTTCCAAAAACATGAAAGTGACTTACATCTGGTTTAATTGAGCTCCATGCTTCTTCTGGAGTGATATTATTTAAAACCTTAGTAGGAGTGTGATTTATTATGTAATTTGCATAGTTAATTGCTTCTGCCCAAAAATTAAGACTAAGTCCATTAGATTGAATCATACAATTATCCATTTCCTTTAAGGTGTGATTCTTCCTTTCAGCTACACCATTTTGTTGTGGAGTATATGGAACATTATGTTGCATTTGAATTCCATTCTTAGTGCAAAAGTTGATGAATTTTTTGTTAACATATTCTCCGACATTATCAGATCTTAGCTTAAGAATTTGATGTCCAGATTGTTTTTCAACAAAGTCCTTAAAGGCCAAGAACATGTTAAATACTTCACTCTTGGTTTTAAGAAGTATACCCAAGTGCATCTGGAGAAATCATCAATGAAAGTTAAGAAATACTTGTAGCCAGAGAATGAAACAACTGGAAGTGGACCACATAAATCTCTATGCACAAGCTGTAAAGGGACTGAGGCATGCCAAGGGGCACGTTTTTCAAAACTATCTTGATGATGTTTTCCGAGTACACCATCCCTGCAAGATACCAGTAGAAGACTTGTCACCATATTCTATTTACAAAGATTCTGAAGGGGGTGATAGTTTAAGTGACCAAATCGCTCATGCCAAAGTTTGCTCACTTCATCATTATGAGCAACAAATACCGAGGGAAGATTTTGATGAGCCTCATAAATGGGTAATTATATGGGCTCATTTTACCTCCTAACCTAGTCAAATCAACCATTCTCTTAGCTTATTGTATGATTTTTTGACTATATTTATGCTTATAGAGTGAGTTGAGCTAGTTACTAACATGTGTTTAGTGCAAATTATTGATGAATTTCGAGGTCAAAGTCAAGGATCCAATGGTCAGATGGCAGTAATAACTCAAAGAAGACAGATGAGAGGACCTATAGGAGGGAATCCCCCTCATTTATTACTACTCACTTCGAATTCCCCTTCATTCATCTCAGAGAACAAGCAACCGAATCATGCACTAGAAGGCAACCAAGCAAGTGGAGGATGACTGATAGTTATCTTGAGTTTTGGGAGCCAATCCTCCCTGATTTTAAGGAAGCTATTGGTAGTTTCAAATATATAAGTAGAGAGGCCTAGGGTCTCACTAGGGTCGGATTTTTTTTTTGCTTATGTAAACTCTGCTCAAATTTCAAGCTTATTATTTTGTGACAGTTTCATGTAAACTTATTATTTTTTGATAATGAAGATGGAATCCTTTTTGAGCTAGCACTTAGTTACCTCAGAGAGCTGAAGCTCTTAGGTTAGGGCCCAATACAATCAGCCAAGCTTCTCTTCACTTTTATTTGTATGCCTACTTCAGTTTGTAGATTAATTTGTTGTTAGATGTATTTCTTTCATGGTTAAGAATAGGTTGTTTTTGATGATTTAGTAGTTTTCTTCCATTTGTGATTTCTAAAGTAGGTTGAGCAGCGATCATAAAAGATTAAAAAGGCTAGAAATAGTTCCTTGGCATCTCTTCCTCCCTCTGGGACCATGATTTGAGGCAAAGACCCTCTTGCTGCCCTAAAAACACAGATTTTCCTCATTCATAGGACTTCTAGTGTTTGCAGCCTTTTAATAGGTTAATAGTCCAGTTTTGCTTTGCTTCAGATTTTCGTTGTCATGTTCACTTCTTGATTTGTAATAGTCCTCTTTCATGATTTCCTTGATTGTAGCATTTCTCAGCATTTCCTTTCATAGATCATAGTCTAGACCATTTTTATGCAAAACTCTGTTTTTCCTTAATGCACTCATCTCGTTGGTTGCTTGATATTCTTGGTTAACTGTCATTTCCTTTGTAGCAGATCTCTTCCAGTAGTAGGATAGCTTAACAGTAGTCACATCCTCCATCTGATCTAGGCCCTATAGGTCTTCCCAAATCTCACCTCAATTCTGCCTTAGTTTCCTGCACTTTTCATAGAACTTCTTCCCCTATCCTTGAGCAAACCCAATCATCTTTCTCTCTCCTGGTGGTTCATGGTAGACCTTAGGTGCCCTAACACCTCACCCCAACCTTCTTCCATATTTTCCACCCACTATCACACCCTCAAAATAGCAGAAATTTCTCTCGGCCTCCTCCTGTAGGCCTCTTGTACTTTCCCTATTTTCCTCCTGTAGTTTCCCTGTGTCCTCATGTAGTTTTTCCTATAAGCTTTCTTTTGAAGGCTGATTGTGGGAAAATCCTCTAGAAGGCCACTTAAGACCTCCTAGGACCCATCTACACCATATTCCATCCTTCCAAGCTCCAAAACCACCCTTTAACGCCACCTGTTCACTGCCACACTCACACAGAGTAAATTAGATGCATGTCAAATTCACATAAAAACCCAAAAATATGTTTTCTGCTTATTTAATTCCAAAAATAGCATGGTTAGATGTTGTTTTCTTTCTTGATTACTTAATGGCATTGCTTTCAAGCTTTGCATAGTGTTTTTGGCAAAAGTAGAATTAGCTTATTAATTAGGGTTTACTAGATCTTGCTTTACATTCGAGTCTTTTACCTTTCTGCAATTAGAATAGCTTCTGTAGAGTAATCATTATTTCTTTCATCACACATAGAGCTTATTCTGAGATCTACAGAAGTTGGCTTGAGCTCCTAGTGATCTTGCGCTGACTGACCAAGTGACAACCCGCAGTAAGAGCTAGTACTTGTGCATACAACACTGATGCTTCCAAGTTTGTTACGAACTACCGGCTTGATAAAAGTAAAGTTGGCAGCCTAGGAGTTGCAGCATTTTTGCTGTAATACTGACACTCACCACTTTTTGGCACCATTGCCGGGGAAGCATCAGAGTATTCTGTGATTACTACTTTCTTCTATTTTCTATTGCAACATTATGCTAATAGTTTATTTCAGCAAAAGTAGACTAGTCATTTATTTCCTTTAAGTTCTGCATTTATTTGCTTTCCTTTTCAATTCTGCAAATTTTATTTCAGCAAAAGTAGACTAGTCATTTCCTTTCTTTCCGTTCTGCATTTCCTTGCTTTCCTTTTCAATTCTGCAAATTTCAATTCAGCAAGTTCATTTCAGCTAGTTGGAATTTGTTTTGTTCAATCACAATTTCAGTTTCTGCAGGTACTATCAGTGTGGGAAAAGAAAAAAACAACCAAAAAGATTTCCTTTCATGCCTCGTAGGAATAGAGATAAATCAGGAAATGTTTTACCCAACACCCCCACTGCTTCACACAACTAACCTTCTCTCTTCTTTGGTGGTTGCGATCAAGAAAAACCCTTAGGTGAACTTCCAGACATATTTGAAGAACATATAGGGGAAGAAGAAGAAGAAAACATTGCTCTGGAGCCAACGGCTGAAAAAAGAAATGCTAGGGGAAATGGAGAAAGAATAGAGGGTACCTTTCCCATTCGGGAGACCAATGGGGACACGAAAATGAAAATATAAGTCCTTCAGCCTTACCTCACTTCCATGGCTTGACTACAGAAGATCCTGACACCTTCTTGTTTGAGTTTGCCATCATTTGTTGAACTTATGACTATGCAAAATACGAGCAAAAGTTGAAACTCTTCCCTTCTACTCTCAAGGATGCAGCATGGCGTTGGTTCATGGGGTTACCTGGCAATAACATCACAACTTGGTTTTAGATGAAGCAAGCCTTTAACAACAAGTATTGAGACTATTGTAGGTCAAAAGATACTAAAGAAGAAATCTTTCGAATGACCATGGGAAGTGATGAGTCCCTGGAAGACTACGAAGAGAGGTTCCAGCTCAATTACAAAAGGGTTGGATGTACACTTGACCCTATGTCTATGAAGTTGGTCCTACTTAGGGGAATCCAGGAAGTCCTTTTAGACATCCTCCATATATTGGCCGGGGGAGACATTTACCAACTATCCTATGAGGACATAAATACTTTTTTTAGAAACCATTCAAGAGCAACCAGAAAGAAAGGTAGGGGAAGTCAACCCATAGCTAGTACCTCTTCTTCCAATTCATCCATAAAAGGGGAAATTGGAAGCATGCTGGAAGAATTCAAGAGTGAGATGCTGCAGACTCTTGCCATGCAAATGGATACCTTACATATCAAAATAAAGCAAGAGGAAGCAGAGAGGGCTTTAGCCATTTTTTGTCCTAGATGCACTAGGAGGCATCCTAGGAATGGATGCCCATTGAACTCTATAGAGGTCTGTTCAGTCTGTGAAGAAAATCATTCTACATTTAAGTTCCCTTCCTTGCCTGGTCTTAAAGATGTATACCAAAGGCCAAAGGAGCCATTGAATAGATCTATTACATAAACCAAATGAGGCCGCATGGACCTAGACCATACTAGTAGGGGATGCAAGGGACATCTCAGGCATACTACCACCCCAACCAAGTCACATCCATACCTTCTTGGGGCCTCCCTGGTCATCCTTCCTTGTCCACACCTCCTCCTTGGTCCTTCACATCTCAATATCATGCCCAACCAGCCGCTCATTCATTTGAACCCTATGCTCAGTCGTAATCTTAGTGGAGTGCATCTCATCAGGTGTGGAGGCCCCAATACAAATTCCTCCCACTCTTCTGCCTCCACCACTTGCCCAACCACAACTGTTACCTTCTGCTCCACCAAGGAAACCACAAATGCCTACCTAGCCAAATCTGAACATGAACAATAGACATGCTCAACAAGTGTATAGTGGGGAACCATCATGCCAAACTTATGCTGTGGAGATTCAAGAAATCAACTTGCAATCT
Organism: Pinus tabuliformis; assembly: GCA_031772625.1. Lineage (NCBI taxonomy): Eukaryota > Viridiplantae > Streptophyta > Pinopsida > Pinales > Pinaceae > Pinus > Pinus tabuliformis. The sequence continues at coordinate 1,031,591,102 of CM062817.1, read as the reverse complement.
GGGAAATTTCTCCCAGATAGCCAACCTCCACCTAGGGAGGTTGAGGAAGATAAGGAGGAAAGCAAACCTAAATCAAATCCACCCTTTCCTAAGAGACTATCCATGACAATCTAGCCTACCCGAAAAGATACTGAACTCCTGGGAGAATTTAAACATTTATGTGTGAAGATACCACTTCTCCAAGCCATAAAAGATGTACCTATCTATAATATATTGATCAAAGAGAAGTGCTTTAGGCATCCAGGAAGGCACAAGAAAGATGCACCAACCATCAATGTCATAGGACAACTGTCCGACCTGATGTTGGGATAGATAATCTGTCCAAAATATCTGGATCCTGGAAGCCCAGTAGTTGATGTCCACATCAATGGCACAATGGTCCCACATACCTTGATTGATCTGGGATTTGCCATTAATGTGATGACGAAGGACACAATGCTCAAAATTAACCTCTAGGGCTCCTTGAGGAAGACCACGACGGTGCTGTAGCTAGCAGACTGCTCCACTATGACCCTTGAGGGGAATGTGGAAGATGTGATGGTCTCCGTTGATTCTTGGGAGTACCCTGCTGATTTCTTAGTTCTCCAACCAAAGGTAAAGCTCACTGGGTATCCTATGATTCTAGGAAGACCCTGGTTGGCTACAGCTGATGCCTACATTAGTTGTCGAACTAGGAACATGACCATTAAGAACAGGCATATGTCCAAGCAGTTAACTCTATATCCTCCTGCCCAACCCTCGTTAGAACATGATCTACCTCTCTGGTTGGAGGAGGAGGATGAGGATGAAGTTTATTCTACACCACTTTGTGCATTGGAAATGGACATGGGAGGAAAACCGCAAGATGAGGATGATATGATTGAAAATTTGATTCAAAATCCACCTCCCAGTGTATGACCATTAGAAGACATAGTAAGAGAAACCAAAAAAAACCCTCAACTGATCTCTGTGTGGCTAACCCTACTTCTCTCCGTGTCAAAAATATAGAGTGCGGCCCAGAAAGAACATTAAAAATCAATCCATCCCTATATCCTTCCTAGGAGAAGAAGCTATGCAACCTACTGAGGAAACATCTAGATTCCTTCGCTTGGAGTTATAAGGAGATGAAGGGAGTGCACCCCTCAGTATGTACTCATCATATATACATCAAGGAATATTGCAAGCTAATCAGGCAGCCTCAAAGGAGGATGAACCCAACACTTAAAGATATTGTTAAGGAAGAACTGCAGAAATTGCTTGATGTAGGTTTCATCTATCCCATTTTTGACAATGAATGGGTCTCTCCTTTGGTGCTAGTGCCAAAGAAAAATGGTAAGTGGAGAATCTGTGTCACCTATCAGGAATTGAACAAGGCCACTAAAAAGGACCACTTTCCTTTACCTTTCATAGATCAAATGTTAGATGGTCTGGTAGGGAAAAAGTTTTTCTCCTTCCTAGATGGGTTTAGCAGATGCAATCAGATTCAAATCAGCTTGGAAGACCAATATAATACCACTTTCACTTGTCCTTGGGGTACCTTTGCATACCTGGTCCTTCCTTTTGGTTTGTGCAATGCTCCAACCACCTTCCAAAGTTTGATATTGAGCATATTTTCTGAACTGGTTCATGCTGCAGTAGAAATATACATGGATGATTTTACTCCTTATGGCTCTAAATTTTAGGAAGCTTTATCTAACCTAGGAAAAGTTCTAGATAAGTGTATTGATATGAACCTATCCCTCAGTCTGAAAAATGTGAATTTTTGATGGCTGCAGGGACCGTGCCAGGTCATGCAATCTCTCAAAAAGGATTGCAGGTGGACCCCAACAAAATACCATCATCCAAAGGGTCCTTGTTATAGACATTTTTGGGCACTACAACCCCAAGCATGAAATGTCCATAAACCAAGGGCTCCTAAGTCCCTAAAAGTGTTGTTCTAACCCCTAAAGGAACAAGGTCAACTGATTACAGCTTCTCCTAGAAGTTCTCCATGAAAAACTGCTCAGAATTGGTCAAGACAGGATCATTTCAGCTGCTCCATAGGCCAAGTGTGTTGCATCTCACCTAAATATACTGTGTGGGTGCGTTGAATTTCAAAAAGCCCTTCTATAGGGTGCGATGGGCGAGAAATGACAAATGGCAGTGTCATTCCGCGAGGTGGAGAGGCAATGGAAGCTTCCAGAAACTTCTCCTGTGACACTTGCCTCTCTGAATTCGACCAAGGATGAGTAAGGGATCATCAATCTCCAAGTGGAAGCAAGAACTATCAGAGGGAAGACACTAATCAAATCACAAGCTGACTCATCTCCCTTACAGATATCTATATATGGATCCCTCATCCCAGAGATCCAGAGGCTGGAATTTTGCATATTGTAAGGAATTGCTGTTGGTTTCTTGAGACAAACATCAGATTGTTGGGCGATCTAAGCTTTGTATGAGGTGAAGAGGGGCTTCCTTGCTGAGAGGATGATGCTGGGTCAGAACAACTGGTTGTAACTGCCCTTGGCTCTTTCTTGTTTATCAATAAAAGCTATTCAAGTTTTCCTCCATACTCTTGTGTCATTTATGTTTGCTGCATTTGTATGGTAAATTTACATCTGATCCTAGATTGTTTATGATTATAGATCCATGTTCTTGTATAGTGCTATGCTACTGTGATCTTACAGGTACTCTGTGAAGCTGGGCATGCAAGGGAACTAGTAGTGAAAGACTATCAAGAAGGAGAGGAATTGAACCAGGAGATTAGCGCAAGATAGAGGTTGGTCTTCTTTGTTCCTCTCTATCTATACTTATAAAGGAAAAATGAAAGTAGCTTTACTTTGTTTGTTTCTAAGGTAGCTATCACACCTTAGTGGGATAAGCAGTTCTGAGTAGACACTTTTCCCTGTAACAAAATGGCGACTCCACTGGGGACAAATTAGTTTGTTTGTTTATCTTCCTTGTTGTCTATTTCATAAACTTACAGACGGAGTCTGAAGTCGTGCCAGGTAGCTTTCGAACTGCATTTGCTATGCAAATGCAAAGTAGATAAATGCCACTTTAGTCAATCTCTGGGATTTGTTTATGATTTAAACAACTGATTCACAAACTCTCTGACTGCCCTTCTGATAGCTCTTAGATCCTCCTTAGATCTACCCCTGATTGTTGCATTACTGATTACCTTTTGCTAGGCCAAAACCCATGAACTGAACTGCAAACTGTGACCCGGAACCCAAGCAAAGTCTCGTCTCTGGCCCAACACAGGTACTGTTCTAAGAATCTGAAATTCAGCGCACTTCCCGAGTGTAGTAGGTGCGCTGCATTTCAAATTCCCTGTGTTGCAGGTGCGCTGATCAGACTAGGCATTGTGCAGTTTGGTTTCTGTGATTTATTCTTTCTAGTTCTATTCATGAATTTTGCTGCCTGTGATCAGTATATCTCTGTTTGAGACCCCTTTTCCTTGCTGTTATTCCGCCTCCTTTGTACAAAAGAACTGTAAATGTTTTTGTGTGTTTGTTGAGTCATTTTCAGTTCTCCTTTGCAAAAAGTAACATAATCTCACTGTCGTCTTTTGATTTGAAAGTGTCGCAAGTGTCGTTTTCAATCATAGGAAAGAGTTTGATTGCTGTAGATAGTCGATTATCCTGTTACTATTGTTTTTGGTCTGAATTTGTAATTTTTCTAGTGTCGAAAACAAGTATTCATTTCCAAATCCTAAGGTCTTGTGATTGCCTCCATTTTTGATTTCGAAAAGAAACTTGTTGATAACTGTCGCTTGAAAAGTAATTCAGATTTGTGCATCAACTTTCTTTTTATCATTTACGTATTAAGAAAGTTGAAAACAAATACATGCATGTGCATTTGCATTTAGACAGTCTGATTGGTTTGATTTAAGAAAGTGCATTTAGAGTGTGCTATTTGCTCTTTGTGAAAGGATTCTGTCTTTCTTTCCTTAGTAGCTAGGATTTTCATTGCACAAAGAAGATAAAAGATTGTTTATCATCTTAGATTGCATTTTAGGAATTATACTACATCTCGCGGTGAACCTGAAAGGCAAACTTCATAAACAAGATCAACTATAAAATAAATTCAATGAATCTAACAACGCTTTGGAACCTAATGCACAACATTTAGAAGTCTAGGCTAGAGATCTATTTTGGCGTCGTAAAGCTTGGTAACTGTTGTTCTCACTGATGGTTGGGTGATTCCTCCACTTTGAGACGATAAGTGCCAGTACGGACTTGTGCTCCCACGTACCGTAGAGTATATTTTGGGATACCCCAATAAGCTTAATCCTTTATCCATAGGAAGCTGTGTCTGCCGCCCTATCGATCGCAATGCACTGAACACAGCATGTGGGAAGATTGACTGCCGTACCGTAAAAAGTATTCTGCAGTTTTGCGATTGGTTTGGTAATCCCTCTACCTAGATTTCCAGAGCAGTCCCTTTCGTTCCTTTTCAGACTTCTTAACGGAAAAGGTCCATCTGAGCACTTGTCACTTCAGGCTCATTAAAAATCGAAGGCGACTAGAGTCATCTTTTGTTTTCTCTCGACTCTTAAAAATTGAAAAAACAAGTTGTGTCAAAGCATCTAAAATTTATTTTAAACGGAATAATCATCACCCTTTCCTACGTTGATCTTGGGTTGAGAAAATGGAATCCACCAACCAAGGAATTCCCCTTGGAGGAAATCCTAGTCCCTTCTCCTCTTGGGGAGATGTTGGTGCACCCCATATGGCCACATTGTCGCTTCCAGGACTGACAATCGGCTTGCCTGTATGGCTCTTCTCAACCTCTGTCGTTCAGAACACCGCAATTCCTGAACAATCGAGTCAGCAACTAGACGATTCCAGAGTTACCCACCAACCTTCTACTTCCTCCAATTCTTCCTCTCCTCCTTCCTCTTCGCTTGATGGGGCCGGTAAAGCCAAAAACCAAGTACCTGAGAAGAAGAAGGAAAAGAAGAAGAAAGAAAAGAAGAAGAAAGAGCCAAAAGCGAATGGGGGCAAATGAGCGTTGTCTAGCAAAAATCCACACACTGCACCGACCAGGCCTAAATCGCCATGTGTCATTTGCAAAGGAGACCACTATCATAGAGATTGTCCTTGCATCCCTCGGATATTAAAGGACCGGTCTCCTCATTTGCACAACCCGGTGTCGTCAACCTCTGATGATCATGTTGAAAACACACCGTCGACTAGTGAAAGTGAAGCCACAGGACAAAAAGGAAAATATAGATTTCCTTGTAAACTATGCAAAGGCGATCATGTTTTCCACCATTGTCCCTTCTTAGATGAGGCTAAAAGAGTTTTGGACGATCGTCCGGTTTCACCGTTACGACTTCCTCCTGGATATAAAAAACTCTTGCCGAGTCCGTCACTAGTTGAAAATCCGGCTGGCCCGCTCAGGTGGTCGGCTGAAGCATCTATCATTGAAGACAAACCATCTGAACCCATACTAGACGAAAGTCAAAAGGTCGAGGTGGCAGTTGACCCGGTCTTGCCTTCAGAGGTTCCATCTTCAGATGATACAGTCACCGAAGAGAACAAGGATGACACCGTCCAAATTCTTTTCGTAAGCACAAACTCCGATGAACATTGGGGGCAATTTACCTGTTCCTTTACTGCAGGAAGGAAGTTCGTCAGAGTCGTACCTAGCCGTCTATTCGGTCTCACCTCCAAGCAACCTAGTTGTCTCCTTTGACTGGAATCAACTAGGCAGACCCCGTTTACCGGCTAGTATACCATTCTGAATCATTGTTCAAATATATAGAATGTTTATGGCCGGTACCATCATAGATGAAGGGGCTTCTGTGAGTATCCTTTCCTCGACTGCTTGGAAAGTGCTTGGTTCGCCATCGCTTTTGCATGAAATGAGAAATCTAACAGGCTTTGACAAAGGAACTAGTCGACCGTTAGGGATCCTTCCCAATGTACCCATAATATTGAGAGGGAAAACCATTCAAATGAACGTAATGGTAGTTCAAGGACCCCTGGATTATAATCTACTCCTTAGACAAGACTATATTTATTGCATGGGAGCAATTGTCTCCTCATTCTTTAGAGTAATGTGTTTTCCGCACGAAGGAAGAGTGGTCAAGCTCATAGACCAGCTTTCATTTCCCAGATCACACAGAGAAAATAGTCATATGCCATCCCTAAATGGTCTTTTCACGCAAGAAATGTCTCAATATCTAGTCCGTCTGCCTGATGAGCGCGAGTGATTCGGGGGACATGACCGAAACCCAAGGGGCATGCACCCTGGTCTGCTTCGGTAGGAAAACTTCGGGTATAGGGTAGGTTTCCGCGAGAAAATATGACTAGTCTGTACTCCCATCCGTGATTGGAAGAGAGGGTTATTCTGGAATAAGATTCTCTTGTCAAAGTTATGTGGGTTGGTAGGCATTGCCACTCACCTTTGTTTATTTCGATAAACATCGCTGAAGAAGTGTTTTGTTTACACCGTAAATAGAACAATCTTTGGTAACTTATAAGAGGTAGACCTCTCCCGGTAAAACAAATGTTTTAACGGAAAGAAGAAGAGGTAACCTTGAAATTCTGTTTTATACCTGGGGGCATGCAAACCTTTTGGCGTGCAAGTGAAGAGCGACTATTTATTTTTTAAATTTGTAGGTCCTCTAACCCTTTAAACTCGTAGGATTGGTCGTTTCCTAACTTGCATAAAGAAAGGATGTGGGGAAAAACTCTAAAAATTGCTGTTTTAAATGGGACATTCTTATTATACGACTGGATTAATCGAGCAGTGTTACCGCAAGGTTCAAGCTTGTTAAAAAATAAATCCGCATCGAGCAGTTTTAGCGCATAGTTCAAGCTCGTTAAAAAATAAACATAAGCCATGAGCAAATGTTTCCCCCCGCGTTTAACCTCACTAAAAAATGAACTATTTCCTAGTAGATAACCATCGTGAATGTAGTACTTCAGCCTTTAAAAGCCTTGGTCGTGTTCTCATCATCACCTCCACTCTGTATTTGCCGATCGTTCACCTCCATTTGATTGTTTACCCCTTTTTGAGGAACAGCTGTGAAGAGTGATCTCACTAGCCATCCTTGTAACACTGTCGTGATTGGAACATTCCAAACCTTACTTGGAATCAGCTACTACCCAATTTTATCACTCGTTCCTCAAAAGACGAGTCTCCTTTAAGCTCTTTTCAACTGACTCGTAAAATATGAAAAGATTGCCGAGCCATTGGCCTCTCCAGCTCGTTAAAGGGACCGGAAGTGCTATCCATCCTCTAAATTTTAATCTTTTTGGACCTGAGGGATTATTACACAAAAAGATCGAGCGCTTGTTTTGTTCGGCTCATTAAAAGTATCGAAAATTCATCCCTTCTGTATTGTTTTATACTTTTTCAGACTTAAGGGATTAGATGATGAAAAAAGGATTTTGGAGTTTCCTTTACGTTCCTTTTCAGACTCTCTAAAATTGAAAAGGACTGAGTTTATCTTTGTCGTTAAACTCGTTAAAATTTTAATAGCGACAAACTTGTCTATAGACGAGAACGAGTTTCACTATCACTAGGCTCGTTAAAACATAGCGATGGGTTTGCCCGAAGGGAAAATTATAGAACAAGCATATGTTATCCTCCTCAAGCTTGACAAAAATAAAGAGGTACTGGTCAGCAATGACTGGGGAAAAATTGGGAAGAAAACTTGAAGAAACTTTGTTGGTAGCAAGTCGCTCTTGAACATGACACTTTCACTCCGCATCCAAGTCGGGTTGGGTTGTTTCATTCACCGGTCACATCACCATGGTCCCATCACACCATCCATATTTGGGGTTAATGCTACCAATCCATCACGTCAGTGTCACCGATATGCTCAAGAGAATTCATTCAGAGAATTCACCTGTGTCTCACCCGCTACAATACATTTACACTCCATTCTTTCATGACCGCCACCCTGAACCTTATATCACCAAATCGTTTTCACCTCCATTAAAATCATTTTCTCCATTCCGTGTCATTGATGTGGGATACATTAAGGCCCTCCTATGACGGATCACTTCTTGTCGACATCAGCTCATTATCCAAGAAGTCGATCTAGGAACACCCCGTTCAGTACTTTGAAGCTTGCATGCCTCAATGGCAAGTTTCTTACTTCCGGCGATAGGTTTACATCAATGGCCTTCGACCGAAAGACTTTGCGTGGTGTTCAATGCCAAGTCCTTTATTCACACCACGTGAATTGTACTGCAGTACCTTGAGGGTCATTATCATTATCGGTGATTCCTCTCACGCCTGTTAACAACTTACATCATTGGATGCTAATCAGGCGATGTCTTTCTGTGTTCGACTCCAGAACATCTCTCACATGGATAGAATTGTACTTCGAGTGAAGATCGAACGAGATTGAAGACCCTGGATCTAGTTTCATCCATCCGGGCTGCGATATATATTCAGGGAAATAAAGACATTAAATGTACATCGTTGCTGCACAGATAATCATCCAATCAAAGGGATGATGGCTCTACCAGAATCATCAGTCTACACTCAGACGATTGTCTGTCATATGTACATGAAAATGAATTTATAAAGCTGAGCATGGGAATGCCCGCCTCAGCTAGATCATGAAAATATTATGAAGATAATGTATTGTATTGTATCTTATTACAGGTCTCCTCCCAGCTTGAAAGAACTTCAGATCCTCATAATAAAGCATTTCACCCGACATCAAAAGATTAACGACCTCATGCTTTAGGGGGCAACTGTTATAGACATTTTTGGGCACTAAAACCCCAAGCATGAAATGTCCATAAACCAAGGGCTCCTAAGTCCCCAAAAGTGTTGTTCTAACCCCTAAAGGAACAAGGTCAACTGATTACAGCTTCTCCCAGAAGTTCTCCATGAAAAACTGCTCAGAATTGGTCAAAACAGGATCATTTCAGCTGCTCCACAGGCCAAGTGCATTGCATCTCACCTAAATACACTATGTGGGTGCATTTCATTTCAAAAATCCCTTCTATAGGGTGCGATGGGTGAGAAATGACAAATGGTAGTGTCATTCCGCGAGGTGGAGAGGCAATGGAAGCTTCCAGAAACTTCTCCTGTGACACTTGCCTCTCTGAATTCGATCAAGGATGAGTAAGAGATCATCAATCTCCAAGTGGAAGCAAGAACTATCAGAGGGAAGACACTAATCAAATCACAAGCTAACTCATCTCCCTTACAGATATCTATATATGGATCCCTCATCCCAGAGATCCAGAGGCTGGAATTTTGCATATTGTAAGGAATTATTGTTGGTTTCTTGAGACAAACATCAGATTGTTGGGTGATCTAAGCTTTGTATGAGGTGAAAAGGGGCTTCCTTGCTGAGAGGATGATGCTGGGTCAGAACAACTGGTTGTAACTCCCCTTGGCTCTTTCTTGTTTATCAATAAAAGCTATTCAAGTTTTCCTCCATACTCTTGTGTCATTTATGTTTGTTGCATTTGTATGGTCAATTTACATCTAATCCTAGATTGTTTATGATTATAGATCCATGTTCTTGTATAGTGCTATGCTACTGTGATCTTACAGGTACTCTCTGAAGCTGGGCGTGCAAGGGAACAAGTAGCGAAAGACTATTGAGAAGGAGAGGAATCGAACCAGGAGATTAGCGCAAGACAGAGGTTGGTCTTCTTTGTTCCTCTCTATCTATACTTCATAAAGGAAAAACGAAAGTAGCTTTACTTTGTTTGTTTCTGAGGTAGCTATCACACCTTAGTGGGATAAGCAGTTCTGAGTAGACACTTTTCCCTGTAACAGTCACACCTCTTCAAAAGGTGAGAGATGTCAGAAGTTTTCTAGGCTTAGCTGGATATTACAGGAGATTCACTAAATACTTCAGCAAGATACCCTCTCCTTTGTTTAGCCTCCTAGGCAAAGATGTTGAGTTCATATGGTCGAAAACTATCAAGAAGCCCTGGATACCTTGAAGAGGAGGCTCATGACTGCCCTAATTCTTAGAGGCCCAAACTGGGCCCTACCATTTCACATTCACACAGATGCTTCGAACAAAGCGATAGGAGTAGCCTTAGGACAAGTTGATGAAAAGTTACCTTATTCCATATACTTTATAAGCAAAAACTTGTCAAAGGTAGAGTTAAACTATACAGTGACCGAGAAGGAACTCCTAGCTGTCGTGCATTCCTTAAACAAATTCAGACGTTATATCACAAGATATCAAACCTTTGTGCACACTGATCATGCTACAATTAGATATCTAATGAACAAACCATATGTAAATTCTCGCATTATTAGATGGTTTCTTTTACTGCAGTATTTTGATTTGACAATTATTGATAAGCCTGGTAGAGAGAATGTCGTTGTTGACTTTTTGTCTAGAGTGAATTTACCTGCAGGTGAAGAAGGAATGATGGATGACCAAATGCTAGATGAACACCTATTTTCTATATCAATACTCTCTCCATGGTTTTATGTTATAGAAAACTACTCGGTTTCAACACAGTTCCCACCACATCTGTCCTCAAAAGAGAAGAGCAGGATAGTAAGGAAAAGTGCCCTTTTCACCTGAATTGGAGGCAATCTCTTCAAACTTGGCCCAGATCAGATCTTGAGAAGATGTGTCAGGGATGAGCAAGTCTTTAACATCCTCCTAACCTGTCATGATGGGCCTTGTGGAGGTCATTTTGCATCAAAAAGAACTGCCTTCAAGATATTGCAAGCAGGCTACTACTGGCCCACTCTTCATTAGGATGTGAGGTGATACACGAGCTAGTGTAATCGGTGTCAGAGGATGGGGAAACCCACTCCAAAGGATGAGCCCATGCAACCTCAAGTGACCTTTGAGCCATTTGAGAAGTGGGGCATGGACTTTGTGGGGCCTATAAACCCCCTTTCAAAGTAGAAGCAATACATCATTGTGTGCACCGACTACCTGACAAAGTGGGAAAAGACAAAAGAAATCAAAGCAACGACAGAAGAAAAAGTAGCTGAGTTTTTTAGAGAAAACATATTCTACAAATTCGGGTATCCGAGAGAGATGGTCACATACCAAGGCAGTCAGTTCACTTCCAGCTTGATTGAAGACGTGCTCACACATCATAAGATCAAGCACAGGTGTTATAGACATTTTTGTGCCTTACAGCATTGAGCATGAAATGTCCATAATATAAGGGATCCAAAGTCCCTAAACATGTTGTTCTTACCCCTAGAGGAACAAGGCTAACAAACCACAGCAATTCACAGAAGTTCTCCACCAAAAACTGCTCAAAAACAAGTCAATTCAGGATCAATTCAGTGGCTCCACTAGCTGTCTACGCTGAATGTCAAAGCCAACATTGGCTACCTGCACTGCAACGCAGGTAGAAGCACTGCCAGGGTGCGTTGAGCGAGAATTGCCAAATGGCAAGTTCATTCCAAGAGGTGTCAAAACCCAGGAAGCTTCCAGAATCTTCCTCAATGACACTTGCCTCAGTGAATTCGAATGGTGATGAGTAAGAGGTTCCTAATCTCCAAGTGGAAGCAAGAACCTCCAAGTGGAATCAAGAACTGACAGAGGGAGAGGACACTAGTCAGATCTCAAGCTGACTCATCCTCTCTCCAAACATCTATATATGGATCTCTCCTCCATGAGATCTGGAGGCTGGAATTTTGTTATTGCAAAGAATTGCTGTTGGTTTGAGATTGGAATCATTGGGTGCTTAATGCTTTAAAGGGGGTGAAGATAGGAATTCCATTTGCTGGGAAGGAGATGCTGGATTGGAGCCCTCTGGGTTGTATCTCTTCCTGAACCTTGTTATTCATCAATAAAGCTATCTTGGTTTCTCCTATATACTGATGTATCTTTGATGTATGATTGCATTAGTATGTTTAGTTTATTTCTAATCCTGAACTAGTTATGAATATGAATCCATGTCTTGTGTAGTGTTCTCTTCTTGTGATCTTGCAGAAACCTCTTGAAGTTGGGCGAGCGAGAAGGCAAGTAGCTGGGAACCCTCAAAGAGAAGAGAGACCGGATCGAGGGACAAACGGAAGACACCGGTTAGTCCATCTATCTCTCTTCATTCTTAATTCATAAAGGAAGAAAATTAGAATAGCTGTCTCTGTTTGTTGCTAAGGCACTGTCACACCTTAGGTGGATAGGATCGTCCTGCATAGGCATTTTTCCCCACAACAAATTGGCGACTCCGCTGGGGAGATCTGTTTAGTCATTTTATTTGTGTTTCTATCATTGTTTGTTTCATAGACTCAACAGCAACAATCAAACTGCATCTGCTATTCTCAGATGCAAAGTAGACAGCTGCTGCTTTGATCCAATGACTGGATTTGTCTATGATCTGAAAAATGGATTCACAAATGATTTGATGATCCTTTGTGATAGATCTTAGTACCCCCTCAAAGCATCCCTTTGATTGTACCTTGCTTGTTGCTTTTATTTGGCTTGAAACTGTAGATTAATCAGCAATCTGTGACCCAGAACCCAGTGAGAAACTCTCGTTTCTCCTTCAGCGCGACCCCTGTGAAGAGGTTCTGCATTTCAATGCAGGTCCCGTGAAGGCTACCTGCGCTGAATGTCAAAACCCCTGTGTTGAGGTTGTACTGATCCAGTTTGGCCTTGTGCAGCTGGGGTTCTCTGCTATGTTTTGCCTTGTTTTGATCTCTTATTTTTGCAGCCTGTAACCAGCATAGATACCAGTCTGATAACTCTTTTTCTCTGCTTAAATTCCGCCTCCTTTTGTACAAAAAGACTGTGAGTGTTTTTATGTGTTTGTGGCGTCATTTACAGTCTTCCTTTGCAAGAGTGAAATAGTCATCCTGTAGCCCTTGATTCAGAGCTATTGATTGTGATCTTAGGAGAGAGTTCATTGGCTGTTTACAGTTGATTATACATTTACTTTTGCTTTTGGTTTGAGTTTGTCTCTTTTAAGTGTCAGAACAAGTATTCATTTCAGAAATCGTAAAGTGTTGTAATCTCTTCTACCCTCTCTGATTTCGAAAAAGTAAACTTGTTTGTATTTGTCATTTAAAAGCGAATTCAAAGTTGTACAAAAAGCTTTCTTTGTAGGCATCAATACTAAGAAAGCGGAAAACAAACACCTGCATTGTGCATTTGCATCTTGATAGTTTGCATGTTTGATTTAGGAAAAGTGCATTAGAGTGTGCTGATTGCTCTTTGAGAAAAGATGGTGTCTTTCTTTTCCCTTTGTAGCTAGGATTTTCATAAGTTGAAAATATAAAAAGCTTGCTTATCATCTGTAGACTGCATTTAGGAATTTGTATCATACATCTCGTGGTGAACCTCAAAAGGCAAACTTCTAAAAAGATCAACCTAAAATAAATTGAATGAACTTAATAACACTTTGCAACATAACGCACAACATAGAGGTCTAGGCTAGAGACGTGTTCCGGCGTAGTAAAGCCAGGTGACTGTCGATCTCGTTGATGGTGGGTGATTCCTCCTGAGGGACGATAGCGCCAGTACGGATTGTGCTCCCACGTACCGTCGCGTATATATTGGGAGACCCCTATAGGCATAAAACCTTTATCCTTAGGAAGTCGTGTCGGCCGCCCTACTGATCGCAATGCACTGAACACAGCATTCAGGAAGATCGACCGCCCGTACCCTAAAAAGTATTCTGCGGTTTTGCGAAAAGTTTGGCACACCCTCTACCTAGAACTCCAGAGCAGTTCCTTTTGGCCTTTTTCAGACTCTATAATGGAAAAAGTCTACCCGAGCATTTGTCACTTCGGGCTCGTTAAAACATCGAAGGAGACTAGAGTCATCTTTAGCTTTTTCTCGACTCTTTAAAAGTGAAAAAGCAAGTTGTGTCTAAAGCGTTGTTAAAATTTATTTTAAACGGAACAATCACCCCTATTCCTGCGTTGATCTTTAGGTTGAGAAAATGGAGCACATCAACCAAGGAATTTCCCTTGGTTGAAATCCTAGTCCCTTATCCTCTTGGGGAGATTTTGGTGCGCCCCATATGGCCACATTTTCGCTTCCAGGACTGACAATTGGCTTGCTGGTCTGGCTCTTCTCAACCAATGTCGTTCAGACCACCACTATTCCTAAACAGTCGAATCAACAGTCAGACCAGACCAGAGTTACCCACCAGCCTTATACTTCATCTAACTCTCCCTCTCCTCCTTTCTCTTCGCTTGACGAAACTGGTAAAACAAAAAACCAAGTTCCTAAGGAGAAGAAAGAAAAGAAGAAGAAAGAGAAGAAGAAGAAGGAGCCAAAAGTGACTGGGGGCAAACAAGTGGCGTCTGACAAAAATCCACACACAACACTGACTAGGACTAAATCGCCATGTGTCATATGCAAGGGAGACCACTTCCACAGAGATTGTCCCTGCATCCCTCGGATACTAAGGGACTGGTCTCCCCGTTTGCACAATTCGGTGGCGTCAACCTCTGATAGCCATGTTGACAGCTCACCGTCAACTAGTGAAAGTGAAGTCACAGGACAGAGAGGGAAAGCTAGATTTCCCTGCAAACTGTGTGAAGGTGACCATGCCATCCACCGTTGTCCCTTCTTAGACGAGGCTAAAAGAGTTTTGAAAGATCACCCGATTTTACGAGCGCAACTTCCTCCTGGATATCAAAAACTCCTACCAAGTCCTTCACCAGTTGAGAACCCGGCTGGCCCGCTCAGGTGGTCAGCCGAAGCACCTATCATTCAAGATGAACCGTCTGATTCCATACCTGACGAAAGTCAAAAGGTTGAGGCGGCAGTTGACCCGGTTTTGCCTTCAGAGGCTCTATCTTCGAATGATACCATCACAGAGGAGAATAAAGACGACACCGTCCAAATTCTCTTCATCAACACAGACTCCAACGAACCAGGGGGCAATTTGCCCATTCCTTTATCGCAGGAAGGAACTTCGTCAGAGTCATACCCGGCCGTCTATTCGGTCCCACCACCAAGCAACCTAGTTGTCTCATTCGACTGGAACCAACTAGGCAGACCTCGTTTGCCAACAAGCATACCATTCAGAATTATCATTCAAATATACAGAATGGTAATGGCTGGCACTATCATTGATGAGGGGGCATCTGTGAGTATCCTTTCCTCTATTGCTTGGAAAGCGCTTGGTTCGCCAGTGCTTTTGCCTGAAATGAGAAATCTATCAGGCTTTGATAAAGGAACCAGTCGACCTTTAGGGATCCTCCCCAATGTGCCCATAACATTAAAAGGGAAGACCGTTCAAATGAACGTGATGGCCATTCAAGGACCCTTGGATTATAACCTACTCCTTGGATGAGACTATATATATTGCATGGGAGCCATCGTCTCCTCACTCTTTAGAGTAATGTGTTTTCCGCATGAAGGAAGAGTGGTCAAGCTCGTGGACCAACTTTCATTCCCCAGATCACGCATCGCAAATAGTCATGTACCATCCCTAAATGGTCTCTTCACGCAAGAAGTGTCTCAACCCACGGTCCGTCCTCCTGATGAGCGCGAGTAATCCGGGAGGATATGACTGGACCCCAGGGGGCATGCGTCCTGGTCTGCTTTGGCAGGAAAACTTTGGGTATAGGGTAGGTTTCTGCGGGAGAATATGACTAGTCCGTACCCCGTCCGTGAGTGGAAGAGGGGTTGTTCTAGAATAAGATTCTTTTGTCAAAGTTATGTGAGTTGGCGGGCATCGTCGCTCACCTTTGTCTATTTCGGTAGACATTGCTGAGGAAGTGTTTTGTTTGAAAGATTAACAGGACAATCTTTGGGTAACCTGAAAGAGGTAGGCCTCTCTCGGTAAAACAATTGTTTTGGCGAAAAGGAAGTAGGGGTAACCTTGAAATAGTACTTTATACCTGGGGGCATGCAAACCTTTTGGAGTGCAAGCAAGGGGCGACTATTTATTTTTTAAATTTTTAGGTCCTCCCTTTAAACCTGTAGGTCTAACCCTTTAAACTCGTAGGATTAGTCGTTTCTGAACTTGCATAACGAAAGGATGCGGAGCAAAGCTTAGTGAGATGAAGCTCCATAAAAAATAGAATCTTGATGAGACACTCTTATCATATGACTGGGTTAATCGAGCAGTTTTAGCACACAGTTCATGCTCGTTAAAAAATAAGCGCAAGATCCGAGCAGTTTTAGCACATAGTTCATGCTCGTTAAAAAATAAACATAAGACCAAGCAAATGTTTCCACCCGCGTTTAAGCTCGTTAAAAAATGAACTATCCCGGTAAATAACCACAGTGAATGTAATATTATCAGCCATTAAAGCCTTGGTCGTGTTTGCACTATCACCTCCACTTTTCCATTGACCGATCGTTCACCTCCATATGTTTGTTTACCCATTTTGAGGAACAACTGCGAAGAGTGATTTCACTAAGCCATCCTTGTGACACTGCCGTGATTGGAAAATTCCAACCTGTACCTGGAATCAGCTGCTAACCTGTTTCATCACTCGTTCCTCAAAAGACGAGTCTTCTTTAAGCTCTTTTCATCTGACTCGTAAAATATGAAAAGATTGCCGAGTCCTTGGCCTTCCAGCTCGTTAAAGGGACAGGAAGTGCTATCCCTCCTCTAGATTTTAATCATTTTGGACCTGAGGGATTATTGCACAAAAAGATCGAGCGCTTGTTTTATTCGGCTCGTTAAAACTATCGAAAACTCATCCCTTCTGTATTGTTTTATACTTTTTCGGACTTAAGGGATTAGATGACGAAAAAGGACTTTTGGAGTTAACTTTATGTACCTTTTCAGACTCTCTAAAAATGCAAAGGACCGAGTTATCTTTGTCATTAGACTCGTTAAAATCATTAAATAGAGACAAACTTGTCTTTAGACGAGAACGAGTTTCACTATCGCTAGGATCGTTAAAACATAGTGATGGGCTTTCCCGAAAGGCAGGTTATAGAACAAGCATATGTTATCCTCCTCAAGCTTGACAAAAATAAAGAGGTACTGGTCAGCAATGACTGGGGAAAAATTGGGAGAAACTCAAGAAAACTTTGATGGTAGCAAGTCGCTCTTGAACATGACACTTTTCCTCCGTACCACAATCGGGTTGGGTTGTTTCATTCACCGGTCACATCCATGGTCTCACCATACCATCCATATTTGGGGTAATGCTACCAATCCATCGCATCAGTGTCGCCATATGTTCAAGAGAAGTCATTCAGAAAATTCAACCGTGTCCCATCCACTGCCGTACATTATCCTTCATCCTTTCATGACCGCCACCCTGAATCATATGTCACAGATCGTTTTCACCTCCATCAAAATCATTAGCTCCGTTCCGTGTCATTGATGTGGGATTCATTAAGGCCCTCCTTTGACGGATCGCTTCTTGTTGACATCAGCTCATTATCCAAGAAGTTGATCTAGGAACAACCCCTTCAGTACTTTGAAGCTTGCATGCCTCAATGGCAAGTTTCTCACTTCCGGCGACAGGTATACATCAATGACCTTCGACCGAAAGATTTTGCGTGGTGTTCGACGCCAAGTCCTTTATTCACACCACGTGAATTGTACTGCAGTACCTTGAGGGTCATTATCATTATCGGTGATTCCTCTCGCGCTTGTTAACGGTTTACCTCATTGACTGGTAATCAAGCGATGTCTTTCCATGTTCGACTTTAGAACAATTCTCACATGGATCGACTTGTACTTAGAGTGAAGAACGAACGAGTTTGAAGACCCAGGATCTAGTTTCATCCATCCGGGCTGCGATATATATTCAGGAAAGATAAAGACATTGACATGTACATCATTGCTGCAGATAATCATCCTACTCAAAGGATGATAATTTCATCAAAATTATCAGTCTACCACCAGGCAGTTGTCTGTTCTATGTACAGAAAAATGAATTTATAAAGCTGAGCATGGGAATGCCCGCCTCAGCTAGATCATGAAAGCAGTATGAAAAATAATGTATTGTATTGTATCTTATTACAGGTCTCCTCCCAGCATTGGATGAACTTCGGATCCCCCTGATAAAGCATTTCACCCGATAAACGGCCTCATACTTTAGGGGGCAACTGTTATAGACATTTTTGTGCCTTACAGAATTGAGCATGAAATGTCCATAATCTAAGGGATCCAAAGTCCCTAAACATGTTGTTCTTACCCCTAGAGTAACAAGGCTAACAAACCACAACAATTCACAGAAGTTCTCCACCAAAAACTGCTCAAAAACAAGTCAATTCAGGATCAATTCAGTGGCTCCACTAGCTGTCTGCGCTGAATGTCAAAGCCAACAGTGACTACCTGCACTGCAATGCAGGTAGAAGCACTACCAGGGTGCGTTGAGCGAGAATTTCCAAATGGCAAGTTCATTCCAAGAGGTGTCAAAACCCAGGAAGCTTCCAGAATCTTCCTCAATGACACTTGCCTCAGTGAATTCGACTGGTGATGAGTAAGAGGTTCCTAATCTCCAAGTGGAAGCAAGAACCTCCAAGTGGAATCAAGAACTGACAGAGGGAGAGGACACTAGTCAGATCTCAAGCTGACTCATCCTCTCTCCAAACATCTATATATGGATCTATCCTCCATGAGATCCGGAGGCTGGAATTTTGTTATTGCAAAGAATTGCTGTTGGTTTGAGATTGGAATCATTGGGTGCTTAATGCTTTAAAGGGGGTGAAGATAGGAATTCCATTTGCTGGGAAGGAGATGCTGGATTGGAGCCCTCTGGGCTGTATCTCTTCCTGAACCTTGTTATTCATCAATAAAGCTATCTTGGTTTCTCCTATATACTGATGTATCTTTGATGTATGATTGCATTAGTATGTTTAGTTTATTTCTAATCCTGAACTAGTTATGAATATGAATCCATGTCTTGTGTAGTGTTCTCTTCTTGTGATCTTGCAGAAACCTCTTGAAGTTGGGCGAGCGAGAAGGCAAGTAGATGGGAACCCTCAAAGAGAAGAGAGATCAGATCGAGGGACAAACGGAAGACACCGGTTAGTCAATCTATCTCTCTTCCTTCTTAATTCATAAAGGAAGAAAACTAGAATAGCTGTCTCTGTTTGTTGCTAAGGCACTGTCACACCTTAGGTGGATAGGATCGTCCTGCATAGGCATTTTTCCCCACAACAACAGGACCTCCACCCCTTACCATCCACAAGCCAATGGGAAAGTGGAGGTCACTAACAGAGCTTTGGAAGGGATCCTAACCAAGGTAGTGAGCATCAGCAGAAAATACTGGGTGGACAGATTAGTTGAGGCCACGTGGGCCTACAACACAACATGGAAGACCACCATCAGGTTCACACCCTATAAACTGGTCTATCGGAAGAAGGATTTGCTATCAATAGAGTTTGAATTCAATACCATAAGGATGGTAGCTCAGCTAGATCTAGACCTCATCCATGCACAGAAGGAGAGATTACTTTAGCTCAATGGATTGGATGAATACAGATTGCAAGTCCTTCCCCATACAGAGGTAGTTCAGCTTCAGAGAAAGATATGGCATGACAAAAATATCAAGGAGAAGCAATTCGAAGAGGGAGATTGGGCACTACTATATGATTCAAGATAAAAATATTTCAAAGGTAAGCTGAGGACAAGATGGCTGGGACCCTACACTATGGATAAATGCAATGACAATGGTTTAATTGTGATCAGAACCATTGATGATGAAGCCATCCCCATGCTTGTCAATGGAAATCGGTTGAAAGTATACAAGAAACCCATATCAAAGTGAGAGTTCATTGAAGATTTGAATAAAAAAGTGATGGTAGTGGAGCATGTTTTAGCTTCCACTTCACCCACTCACTGAAGAAAAGAAAAAAGAAAAAATAAGGATTCAAGTGAAAACCTCCATGAGGCGCTTGAGTCCCATCATTGGGTTGAAAACCTCTTCTGAGGTGGCCCAGTGATGAAAAAGGAGAAAAAAGAATAATATCCCTGGGTGAAAGCCTCCCTTGGAGGCACCCAGGGCAGGAAATTAGGGTGAAAATCTCTCTGAGGTGTCCTAATTGTTTTCAAAAAAAAAAGAAGGAAAAAAATGATTTTTTTTTGCATTGCAGGTTTGCAGGAGGACTACAGGAAGCAGAAGAAGGTGCCAAGCGAACCCTGACATTCACAACAACACCTATCTCACCTTCTCCACACCTTCCTCCATCATATTTGGTACCTCTTTCACCCCAATGTACTTTTTTTGCCCAAAACTGTGTTTTCAACAGGAGGCTCCTATAGGAATTACAGAGAGCCAAAAATGTCTGCAAAAGGAAATTTGAGGGACTAGGAGAGCTTCATGAGGAACTTATCATCCCTCTTACCACCTTAGAGCCTCCTTGCTATCATTTTCAAGCCTACATCACACCCCCAAGCATCATTTATTTTCCTATCCAATAAAAACACAGAAAAAAATAGTTTTCCAATATGAAAAAAAAAGAAGGAAAAAGGCACCAATAACCATACCTGAAGCTTACCTATTTTTCCCCCATCATGCATGACACCTATGGCATTATTCTCGAGCTCCAAGCATAGTGAAAAGTTGAAGTTTCAAGGGGAGAAGCAACTATAGGAGCTCCTGTAGGAATTCTTGTAGCAACTAATCCCATAGAAGTCCAACACCAACAGTAGAAGAGTGCACATCTAAAGGTTGGAAAGGCACATGCAGCCTAGCTCCAGCAAAAGAAGACCCTACAAAAATACAAAAACACACATTAGCTAGTAGAGGCATCATGCATGGAGAAGAATGAATGCATGCAACAGAGAGAGCCACAACACCTCACAACCAATACACTCGGATCACAAGTAAGTAACTAAATCACTTCTCTATTTGCATTTGTGTAATTATGAGTCATACGAAGGCAACGAGATGGTTGAGATTGAATGAGGGAAAGATGGCTAGTTAACTTGGCCACCTTCATCTAGTTGATTCCACTCATCTGAGATGTCACCCACACATGCACACAGTCAACTCAAGAAAAGATGCCAAGGACAGGTAGTGGAGAAAGAGTGAACTCCGATGCAATAATGAAGGATGATTACGAGGAGGGGCCATGATGACAAGACAGGTGGGGACCAATGGTCTGAATATGGCCAACATACACCTTGCTAGCTCAACACTCATAACCGAAAATATCTGTAAAGGGTAATGAGCACTCCTCGCTGAGAATTCTCACCACCTTTTCTTCATTTTATCCTCGTAACTCAGCTACAACAGCCTTCTTGTGCCCCCACAGCCTCGTAACCACCATCTTCCATCGATTTCCTCCCTAAATTTTCTCTCAGCGTTTTCTACAAGAGCACCTATAGGAAATCTACAGGAGCACCTACAAGAAATCTACAGGGGGGACAACGAGCTTCTACAGGAGGGGCAATAAGCCATTTTGAAGGGAGAAAACACAATTTTTGGCACGAAATTTGGTCTGAAGAGGTAGGGTTTATGCATGCCCCTGTTGAATATCAATACATGAAAGAAGTGGTCTCAATTTGAGGGTGAAATCAGTCTTTAGGAGGGTAGGAAATACATAAAAAATCTTTGTTTATTTAAAAAAAAAAACACAGTCTCCTCTGTTTTTCTATTTTTCTCAAAAACTCTCTGTCTCCACCTCCATATTTGTTTTTTTTTTAAATCACAGGTAGTATGACAAGAGGGTTTATGAGAAGGGAGCCCACTAACTCCACTAGGCTCCATGCACATCCCCAAGTAGTGGACATATTCATAAGAGCAAACTAGATGAACTTTTTTGAGAAATTCTGAGGGTTTGATGAGGAGATTGCCCAAGAATTTTCTCTCTCTGGTCCCTCACACAAGAACACATGCCACTGTAACCATTAGAGGCCTCTCCATTGAAATAACCCCAGAATTCATCAGTAGGGTCACTACCCTTCCTCTTGGGCTACCTTGGAGTAAAGATGAAAAACCCATTGGCCAGGCTGCCAAGAAGAAATTCTTCCAAAATAATGAAACCCCTGTGGAAGATAAAAATGGAATTAGAAGGGCTAGTATACCATATCCCTGGGATGAGGTTAGCTACCAAATAATCAAATACATTTCTTGTGAGGGGAGGCACAACATTGTCTATGGTTATCATTTCAAAATCCTTCATGACTTGAGGTATGGCATGGATACCCCAGCACCCCAAAAGCTCAATATCCCTTATTTTCTCCTTCAGTCCCTCATTGACTCCAGCACCAAGGTACAAGCAGGAAACTCAGGGCAGTTAGCTCACCATGGCTTAATCAAACTCCTAGTGGAGGAAGCCCTCCATACCTTTACACTCCCTATAGCATGGGAAGTTTTCTAAAACATGACAGCTGAAGATGACATAAAAGAATTAACCTATGATGTCAGTCCTACTAGCAGTGAGGAGGAAGAACAATAAGGAGGAGAAGATGAAGCCAGTGGTGGAAGAATAGAGCAAGAAAGTGAGAAGGAAGGAAAAGAAACAGAGGAGGGAAAAGTTGAAGAGACAGAAAAAGAGGCAGAGAAGGCAGAGAAAGGGGAAGAATCCCCTAAGACTTTGGAAGGAGAGGCAGAAGCTGCCCTCACTTCCCTCAGTACACCAATCAAACCAAAACAGAAGAGGAAAATATAGACCTCCATGTATTTCAGGGCAAGGAAGAGCACAAGGATTAAAACATGCAAACCTAAGCCCTCTTCAAAAGTTCCCATTACCATTGAAGATTGTTGGCTGGATAAATCGATCTTGTGGACAAGGCTGATCTCCCTAGTATCAAAAAGCAACAAGAAGGACAAACAAATCTACCTTTCTCTAAACATATTGCGATTCATTAATAAAAACTATAGAGGTGTTTAGACCCTACCTTAAGTCCAACGCTAGTTTGTAGCAGCTATCCTTCAACCGTTCGAAAGAGTTTCCTTTTGAGAACCTGCAATCACAAACATCCACACATCAAATAACACCTGCATAGCTAATATCATGAATCATGTTCATTATGGTGGTCAAGGAATCCATAAAATAAACCATAAAACATAGCTTATTGAGAAAAATAAACTTATTTGTATTAACTTTGAAATAGAAGAACCTTACAACCTTTGGTGCCTTGATGTTGTACAAGCTCTTCCCAAGGTCTGAAACAAAAATCTTCTTTACTTTGACAAGCCTCACACTCCTCCAAATGAGATCAAAGACTTATGTAATCTCTCCTCACAAAAGCTCAATTAGGAAGACTAAGTTCCAATAACATTTCACCTCAAAGATATTCAGCTTTCAACCTCACAGTAACCAGCCCAATGCTTCATTTTATAGTGCAAAGGAAGGAGGTTACAGGTCCACCTATGAAAGGATAGAGTCCTCCTTCAAAGGGATAAGCTCCTCACATCAAGGGGTTAGCTCCTTAAGGTATGGGATGCATGAACCTTAAAGGAGTGAACTTGCCACCTCAATATTCCTTCTAGAAGGTTCTAGAAATGACTCAAAGTGAGTTTTTAAGAATATACTTGCACCTTTTTGACTTTTATAGAGGTCTGCACCCATAACATAGAGATAGAGCGGCTAGGTGCACAGGGGAGATGAGCTTTAGGTGAGGGACTGCAGGTAATGCTAAGAGAAAGTGCAGAACCAGAGTTTTAGAGACTTTTGAGGGCTTTCTCTTATTTTCAAGGCTTGATATGAAGAACTGAGGCTTAAGACTTGCAAAGGAGGAAAGTATGAGTGGTAATGGACTCACACAGATTGCAGAATGTCAAGGTGACAATTTTTGTGCAACAGATTGCCCCCTAAAGTGTGAAGTTTGTAATAGATGAAGATAGAATTTGTCATCTAAGAAGAGTGAAGTACTTTATCATTTCAAGGATCATCCTGTGGACACCCTAGTCGGAACCTATAAAAAAATTCAATGCAAAATATAAATGTGAACATATCATCGCTGAGGTAGGTATTCCCATGCTCAGATCAAAACTAACTAGAAAACTAACTAAACTGCTCTGATATAGGAATGATTTTGTAATACATCACGAGTATAGACATATATAGACACAGTATGGGCGCAGCTATCTATGTATGAATAGTCCACTGTATAATGAATAACAAAATTCCTCGTAGCCTGGATGGTGGAAACTAGATCCAGGGTCTTGATTTCTGCTTCTCGAACTAGTACGATTCTATCCATGTGAATGAATGTGTCAAAGTCAAACATCGTAGAAACCACTTGATTACCAGTCAATGATGTGAATTGTTAACAAGTGTGAGAGAAACCACCAGTAATGTCAATGGCTTTCAAAGTACTCAGTACAATCCATGAAATGTGAATCAATGAGCTGATGTCGAACATGTCATAGAATCCTTTGATCGAAGGTCAATGATGCAACCTATCGTCGAAGGCAAGAAACCTGCCATTAGGGCATGCAGATTCCAAGGTACTGACGATTTTTAGATCATCTTTCTAGATAATGAGCTGAAGATGATAGAAAGCGATTTTTCATAGGCAAGCCCACAACACGAAATCATGGATCAAGTTTTGAAGAAATATATTTGGCAAGGACTAACTCAAGGATGGTCAAAATGGATGATAGATATTTTGCAAATGAATGGTTTATTTGAATTGAACTCTTGAACATATAACGACACTGCTGATGTTGTGGTGACAATTGACCCAAAGCTAATACCCAGAAACCAGCTAAAGACTTTCAATATGGTTTGATTGACTGTTAGGCAAAGGATTTCCCAACCCAAGTAAACAAAAAGTGTCATGTTCAAGAGTAGTTGACTGCTTTTCTAAAACAAAAAGTATAACAAACAGGTTCATTTTTCTCTCTTTTCCCCCACCATTTATGGCAAGTACCTCCTTATTTTTGATAAGCTTGAGGAGGATAACATTTTCTTGGTTATAAGCTCATCCTTCGAATAAGTCCAACTTAGTTTAAAATTTGAACCCTAAGAAGGAGTTGTTAGTTCTTGTTTAAAATTGAATAGGTCCTTTACTGTTAAATTCTAGCGACTCCAGTATAGGAAAAATTCGATGTTTTTTAATTTTAGGGAGTCAGAAGAAAAACTTAAGGAAACTCCATGGGTGTCCTTTTTCATAAATTTGTGTCCCCCAAGCCTGAAAAAGTATAAAATAATACTTGAGAGAACTGCTTGACCATTACGATTGTTATCACAAAATCACACACTGAAGGCTGCCTATCAGTAAGATAATGTGTAACTATTTCAAACCTAGCTTTGGACTAAGGCTTAGCCTCCTTAGTCTGAGAGGGCTCTCTCACAGATTATGAATGTTGATCACTAACAAGGAAAGATGGCTAACTCTTTAACAAACACATGAAAATAAGCTGGCTGGACAAATATCAGATTGATTCCCATTGGGCTTATGGAGTCTCACACATCTCAGCAAACCAAAATACCATTTTTCATGGAAGTCAGGGCTCTTTACATCTAATGTTCAAACATAACTAACATAAAACACAGTCTGCCATAACATACAGGAAGTCAGAGCATGTGGGCATGAGTTCTGAGTGATTATGCAATAACAGAACTGTAAAAGAACACTAAAATAACAAACCACCATACATTTGAACAATGAGATCTATTGAGAATCCTGAGGCAAAAACAACAGTCATTTGCATTCCTGAAATATGCTTTACATAAACCAAAATAGACTTGTTCTCTATCAAAGTATCCAACCCCTTTTTACATTCGTCTTTCAGTTCTATATAGAATGCTTACTCTACCTGATTCGAGCTCCCTTCTCCAGTGTGAGGGGAGCTCAATAATTACCTATGATGACACCTACTAACTTTTAACTAACTAATAATTACAGCTGACCACTAATTGACAGCGCTGGAATCCTAAAGCAAATAAGATCCTAATTCTACATCATGCTGGACATAGCATTTATTACAATTAAAATTCATCCTCTGCCAAGTGGATTACTACAGCGGTGGCTTGGATGGCTTTAATTACAATGAACTTCATTCTTTGACATCTGCTCTCTTCCTGGCGGTGGCTGTGATGGAAGTTTATAGCTGCTTGCTGATCTTTAATGATACATCTTTTCTGTTACCCTGAAACATAGGCCCCTGTTTGCCGGTCCTTGATGTGCTGTTCCCTTCGTTCAGCTGAGATGGCATGAGCTGGCATAAGATGGGCAATTAATGTCCCATGTTGGCTTTGAACACCGAAGGCTTTGATCTGTTCTGTGTTGGCTGAGAATAACCCGAAATTCTCGGTTCTGGTCCCCCATCACCGAGTATGCAGCAGTGGATACTTTAATTCTTTAATAACCCAAGAGAATAGGGTAACATCATGCTCTTGATATGTTGGAGGCTTCCTTGGTAGACAGGTGTGCCAACCAAAACTTTTCGTATGCAGCTCTTCTCCAAACCCTAATCACCGAGAATAAAGTGGCTTTGTAACCAAAATTCTTAAACTTAGGTTAAAAGATTTCACCTTTTGTTAAAGGTACACATGGCGTATGTTGAATGGCTGTAGCAGCTTCCTTTGATCCCTTTCATGTCACTGAGGTGTTGCCTTTGCAAATTTTTGATTCTGCCATCAAAATGTTATATGCGTTTCAAAAACACACCTACAACAGTTTCGCAGTTTCGTAGCGCGCTGCGAAACTGCGAAACTGTTTTTAAACAATTTCAATTTCCTCTGAGATTTTAACTGCTCTGCCACTTGATTGCAAAACTCCTGAACACCAATAGGACTGTAACTTTCACTGCTGGTACGCTTAGTACAGGTGCATGGATATTCTTCATGTACTGCATCAATCTCTGACACAATACTTGGAGCTTTCTGAACTCGTGTTCTCCTTCTTGATGAAAATTTGGACTTCGATTGTCCCTCGAACATATCGGATTGGTTCTGGGATGCATGTCTCGTCTCATCCTAATCATCATGAACCCATTGTTCTTGTGGTCCATTTTCATTGTTAAAATTTTGTCTCTCTTTAGAGAAGTTTCTATTTTTATTGGTTTCACCTCTCTCTGGACAAAGATAACAAAAAATTTCTTTCTGAAGAAAAACATCTAGTGCTTTAACAATATCTTGAACTAATCGAATTCGGACTCTTTCACCTCTCCCTGAGAAAATAAAATCAAACAAATCTACTGTTGATGCAGCAACAACCCGCATATCAAAAGATAAAGTCCATCCCTTTACTGCAGTAGAGTCCACATCATTCCGCGATCAGTTTCCTTGAGCATCTTTATCTGTGACCGAAGTCTGCTCAGCAATTGCCATTACAAGGCGTTCAAGACGATGCCACCGAATTGATCCATTGTTGCGGAAAAGAAGCTCCCTCAATATTTTTCTCATATCAGGATCTGGATCAGCAAGTAATCTTCCTATAACGAAAGGATATGCACTTTCAACCACCTTAAATTCAGGATCCAATGTCTTTTCCGTTGCAGAAATTGTCTGTTATAAAGCGTTTTCAAAACCTTGATCAGTCTTTAATGTGCTATACCCATGGCGAGGCCCTGAAGCACCAAGTTTCTTCCTACACAAGGCATTCCACACGTTAATTGTTTTCTACATCCCTTCGATGCGCAGAAGATTCATTTGTTTTTAAATTCTGTATCCCACCAGGAAGCAGTGATGAACCTTATTGAGATTGCCCTAGGAGTGAAGGCCTGTAGAAAACATGACTCTGGGCAATTTCAATTCGCTCCCGAGGATCATGCATGGTGTCATCCCGTAATGCTTGAAGAATTGCCTGTGTTGAGGAGTCCCTTGTAATCAATATACTGTAGAGAGTCTTCAAAATGGGGCACAACTACACTGGTGCTATGGGTTTATTTCCATCAGGATGCATGAAGCTTAAGCTAGAATGACTACGCAACTCGTAAGATGCCCCTTACAGCTGACACACCCTGAATCATTCCCTTGCCTTTGATATTCCCGGACAGTAACCTTTGGCCTTTCTACACCTTCAAGAACCTCTTTACGTAGCTCTTCTAAGCGAATTATTTCATCTGCAGCATGTTGGTCAATAACAGCAAGATTTCCTTGGGCAACAACAGCAATGTATTTCCTGTCGATTTGTTGAAGAACGTTTTCTTTCATCAAATAATCCTTACTCATTGATTCAGGGACCAAACCACTGTTAGCTGAAAGCAGTCATCTGTGGAAGAAATAAGAACTCTGGACCCCTAAATCGCTCAAAAATTCCATAGCGGCCTTGAAGTGATGGGTCTTGAAACATGGACCCGCATTCCTCTACAAATCCAACAGCAACCTCATCCACGGCAGTTGTAGCCAGTGTACCAGTATGGAGATCTTCCTCGGGAACATTATTTGTCTGTGCATATTTGCCAAAACTTTCATCTTTGGATGTCTCAGCTTAAGCTGGGATCTTAAATAGCTTAGTGCATCTGGGATCTTGTTCTGCATCTGTAGAGCCAAACATATCTTAAAACATAGTTATAAACTGACAACTGCTGATGCAAAGCCCAATGGATTTTGACAAACATGACAGCTGTGAAAGGGCCGCTATGGATTAGGATAAATCCCCAATTTCGTAGCGCGCTACGAAACCACCGAAACATGTAGCGCTGCGAAACCGCTAAAAGGATTCACGTGCTTATTTGCAGACATTTAGCATTGAAATTTTGCCAGTGATAACAGTGGCTCCACTTGGGATTGTGTGCCCTTGTGGTACACTAAGAACTCGCAGGTCCAGTGCCTTATAAAATTTATTTGTCAAACAGAAATTTGCTTGACCAGCATGACTGTAGGAGAAAGAAAGCTACTTCTACTAAAAAATGCTCAATTGACCTTGAGCTTATTTTGCATTTACCTACCTACCTACCCTAACAATTTCAACTTCTTTCTGCTCAATCAATATGAAATTTCCAATGTAGCCAATCCTCTGTTTTATCTGATATTTGTTTTCTTTGACTTTGTTTTCTTTGACTGCATCGGAGTTCAGAGCCAATATGATAGTATGATGACCGCTGCCACTGAATTTGTCTCTGATCTTTATAGGAAAACTGAAAAACTTGAGAGTAAAACTCTTCCATGTAATCAGCTACAGGATCCCAGAATACATGATCAGCTTGATTTTTCTTGTAACTTTCCGGCTGTGCAAACTGACCTTCAACAGCAGTGTGCATTTCCTCAAGTGTAAAAGAGAAAGGAAACAATACTCTCTCCTTATGTTCTGCCATAGAAAGCTGCTGAAAATAATGATCATGGTTATGAAAACTATATGCCTGAATTTGTCCTTCTAAACCTTCAATTTCTTTTTCAAGGTCCTCAGCAAATTCATCCAAAAA
Organism: Pinus tabuliformis; assembly: GCA_031772625.1. Lineage (NCBI taxonomy): Eukaryota > Viridiplantae > Streptophyta > Pinopsida > Pinales > Pinaceae > Pinus > Pinus tabuliformis. The sequence goes on along the minus strand of CM062817.1, from coordinate 1,031,562,020 downwards.
TCTCATCCTATCTTCTGTCTTGCAGTCAAGGGATTTTAGATACGAGGACAAAGACAAAGAAAAATTTTCAACTGTTTCTCCATTACTACGATCATTATTCCATTGTTTAAAACTTTCAACTGAGGGAGAGTCTGCCACCACCTCTGACCTATCTATCCATTCCTCCAAAAACATGAGCCAAAGGTCTTGAAATGACTTAATGGATTTGGCAGGAAAACTTTCAATCCATTGTTTACATTTCCCTTGAAGTGAATCATAGAATAACATAATGCAAACATCCTCATTTTTAACTCTAAGAAGCTCAGCAAAATGACAGAAATCTGAGATATGCTTCAGAGTTAAACTCAAATCTTCTCCATTGAATTTGGGACCATTCCTTAGAAAATATGCATCCTTGGGAAAATGATTTGGGAAACCATGAATTTCTGAAAAATCTATGCATGCATACCTTGAACTAAGAATGGTAGCTTCTGGGTCCTTCATAACTCCAGTGGAATCACCATGAACCTATGAATTTTGAATTATTCAACAATGGAGTCGCCAAGGTAGTTTTGCAGCCTCAAAAACCTTCTGAGCTCCTGCTACCTTCAGAAGTTCAGCTTATAATTACGGGAATGAGTAATCTTCAGACTCCCGGCAGACGCACCAAAATGTTATCACAAAATCACACACTGAAGGCTGCCTATCAGTAAGATAATGTGTAACTATTTCAAACCTAGCTTTGGACTAAGGCTTAGCCTCCTTAGTCTGAGAGGGCTCTCTCACAGATTATGAATGTTGATCACTAACAAGGAAAGATGGCTAACTCTTTAACAAACACATGAAAATAAGCTGGCTGGACAGATATTAGATTGATTCCCATTGGGCTTATGGAGTCTCACACATCTCAGCAAACCAAAATACCATTTTTCATGGAAGTCAGGGCTCTTTACATCTAATGTTCAAACATAACTAACATAAAACACAGTCTGCCATAACATACAGGAAGTCAGAGCATGTGGGCATGAGTTCTGAGTGATTATGCAATAACAGAACTGTAAAAGAACACTAAAATAACAAACCACCATACATTTGAACAATGAGATCTATTGAGAATCCTGAGGCAAAAACAACAGTCATTTGCATTCCTGAAATATGCTTTACATAAACCAAAATAGACTTGTTCTCTATCAAAGTATCCAACCCCTTTTTACATTCGTCTTTCAGCTCTATATAGAATGCTTACTCTACCTGATTCGAGCTCCCTTCTCCAGCGTGAGGGGAGCTCAATAATTACCTATGATGACACCTACTAACTTTTAACTAACTAATAATTACAGCTGACCACTAATTGACAGCGCTGGAATCCTAAAGCAAATAAGATCCTAATTCTACATCATGCTGGACATAGCATTTATTACAATTAAAATTCATCCTCTGCCAAGTGGATTACTACAGCGGTGGCTTGGATGGCTTTAATTACAATGAACTTCATTCTTTGACATCTGCTCTCTTCCTGGCGGTGGCTGTGATGGAAGTTTATAGCTGCTTGCTGATCTTTAATGATACATCTTTTCTGTTACCCTGAAACATAGGCCCCTGTTTGCCGGTCCTTGATGTGCTGTTCCCTTCATTCAGCTGAGATGGCATGAGCTGGCATAAGATGGGCAATTAATGTCCCATGTTGGCTTTGAACACCGAAGGCTTTGATCTGTTCTGTGTTGGCTGAGAATAACCCTAAATTCTCGGTTCTGGTCCCCCATCACCGAGTATGCAGCAGTGGATACTTTAATTCTTTAATAACCCACGAGAATAGGGTAACATCATGCTCCTGATATGCTGGAGGCTTCCTTGGTAGACAGGTGTGCCAACCAAAACTTTTCGTATGCAGCTCTTCTCCAAACCCTAATCACCGAGAATAAAGTGGCTTTGTAACCAAAATTCTTAAACTTAGGTTAAAAGATTTCACCTTTTGTTAAAGGTACACATGGCGTATGTTGAATGGCTGTAGCAGCTTCCTTTGATCCCTTTCATGTCACTGAGGTGTTTCCTTTGCAAATTTTTGATTCTGCCATCAAAATGTTATATGCGTTTCAAAAACACACCTACATCAGTTTCGCAGTTTCGTAGCGCGCTGCGAAACTGCGAAACTGTTTTTAAACAATTTCAATTTCCTCTGAGATTTTAACTGCTCTACCACTTGATTGCAAAACTCCTGAACACCAATAGGACTGTAACTTTCACTGCTGGTACGCTTAGTACAGGTGCATGGATATTCTTCATGTACTGCATCAATCTCTGACACAATACTTGGAGCTTTCTGAACTCGTGTTCTCCTTCTTGATGAAAATTTGGACTTCGATTGTCCCTCAAACATATCGGATTGGTTCTGGGATGCATGTCTCGTCTCATCCTAATCATCATGAACCCATTGTTCTTGTGGTCCATTTTCATTGTTAAAATTTTGTCTCTCTTTAGAGAAGTTTCTATTTTTATTGGTTTCACCTCTCTCTGGACAAAGATAACAAAAAATTTCTTTCTGAAGAAAAACATCTAGTGCTTTAACAATATCTTGAACTAATCGAATTCAGACTCTTTCACCTCTCCCTGAGAAAATAAAATCAAACAAATCTACTGTTGATGCAGCAACAGCCCGCATATCAAAAGATAAAGTCCATCCCTTTACTGCAGTAGAGTCCACATCATTCCGCGATCAGTTTCCTTGAGCATCTTTATCTGTGACCGAAGTCTGCTCAGCAATTGCCATTACAAGGCGTTCAAGACGATGCCACCGAATTGATCCATTGTTGCGGAAAAGAAGCTCCCTCAATATTTTTCTCATATCAGGATCTGGATCAGCAAGTAATCTTCTTATAATGAAAGGATATGCACTTTCAACCACCTTAAATTCAGGATCCAATGCCTTTGCCGTTGCAGAAATTGTCTGTTATAAAGCGTTTTCAAAACCTTGATCAGTCTTTAATGTGCTATACCCATGGTGAGGCCCTGAAGCACCAAGTTTCTTCCTACACAAGGCATTCCACACGTTAATTGTTTTCTACATCCCTTCGATGCGCAGAAGATTCATTTGTTTTTAAATTCTGTATCCCACCAGGAAGCAGTGATGAACCTTATTGAGATTGCCCTAGGAGTGAAGGCCTGTAGAAAACATGACTCTGGGCAATTTCAATTCGCTCCCGAGGATCATGCATGGTCTCATCCCGTAATGCTTGAAGAATTGCCTGTGTTGAGGAGTCCCTTGTAATCAATATACTGTAGAGAGTCTTCAAAATGGGGCACAACTACACTGGTGCTATGGGTTTATTTCCATCAGGATGCATGAAGCTTAAGCTAGAATGACTACGCAACTCGTAAAATGCCCCTTACAGCTGACACACCCTGAATCATTCCCTTGCCTTTGATATTCCAGGACAGTAACCTTTGGCCTTTCTACACCTTCAAGAACCTCTTTACGTAGCTCTTCTAAGCGAATTCTTTCATCTGCAGCATGTTGGTCAATAACAGCAAGATTTCCTTGGGCAACAACAGCAATGTATTTCCTGTCGATTTGTTGAAGAACGTTTTCTTTCATCAAATAATCCTTACTCATCGATTCAGGGACCAAACCACTGTTAGCTGAAAGCAGTCATCTGTGGAAGAAATAAGAACTCTGGACCCCTAAATCGCTCAAAAATTCCATAGCGGCCTTGAAGTGATGGGTCTTGAAACATGGACCCGCATTCCTCTACAAATCCAACAGCAACCTCATCCATGGCAGTTGTAGCCAGTGTACCAGTATGGATATCTTCCTCGGGAACATTATTTGTCTGTGCATATTTGCCAGAACTTTCATCTTTGGATGTCTCAGCTTAAGCTGGGATCTTAAATAGCTTAGTGCATCTGGGATCTTGTTTTGCATATGTAGAGCCAAACATATCTTAAAACATAGTTATAAACTGACAACTGCTGATGCAAAGGCCAATGGATTTTGACAAACATGACAGCTGTGAAAGGGCCGCTATGGATTAGGATAAATCCCCAATTTCGTAGCGCGCTACGAAACCACCGAAACATGTAGCGCTGCGAAACTGCTAAAAGGATTCACGTGCTTATTTGCAGACATTTAGCATTGAAATTTTGCCAGTGATAACAATGATCAAGGAGTAATTTTCATAATTAGTGGCTCTGATCTGAAAAAGTAAAAAAGCGATCAAAGACACATCATCTTATAACCAATATCGAACTTGAAACGACAAAAGTCCAGCGATATTTTCATGTTTATATGGTCAGAAGAGTGATGTAAGTGGACCACCTTTTTAATTCTATTTAACGAGTTTAAAAGGGAAAAAACTCGTCAATCTTTTCATATTTCACGAGTCAGAAAAGAGCTTAAATAAGACTCCAATGTTTCACTTTTTCGTAAATTTTGGAAGAGTTCGAAAAAGTGATAAAAGTACTCTTTGTTGAAAATGATCAATTCTCCCTGAAAAATCCGATATTCTGCACAAAAACTCAAAACATTACTCATACCTGTTTAAAATAAATAAAAATGCATAAAAAATTCACCTTTTTAAAGTGAAAAATAAATAAATTAAAAATTCATTTATTCAAAAAAGCTTATAAAAATGGCTTTTGTAAATTCATTTTTATCGTTTGATTTTAGAGTGAGAAGTGAGAGCTTTTGGGTAAGAAACCTCCTGTGAAGATTGCGAAAAATCCATCGTTGGAATTGAAAACCATTAGCTCCAGGTAATCCAGATCATCCCTATCTTGCATTTCAATTGTTTACATTTTGTTTTTAGGCTTTAAAATTGATTTTTTAAGGAGAATTTGCTTTAGAAAAATGCTCGTAGGGGTCCGCAGGTACAACATGCTGCCCCTGCGGACCCCAACTTTTTTATACAAAGGAAAAATTCATGGGTCCACACCTATTGCTTACGATGAGTGTGGACCTATGCACTGTCTGTAACCAGTGGGTTTGGACCCCGTGAAATAGGTTTTTAAAATTTCAAATTTCTCCACTTCCGCCCAAAATTTTGAACTAAATTGTTCTAATATGTCTTTTTTGCAATGTAGGAAATACAAAAAGCTTATTTGGTGGGAATGCAATCATGAGTATGTGGACCTTGCCACTATAAATCATCAACCCACATTGGATGCATTGAGAGCATGCAGACTGTTTAAATTCTGGGCCATACCCAGCATGAGGGCCCAAGTAGACTTCTTGCAATGGCTGGTAGACAGGTGGGACATACAGGACCCATGTTTCATGATTGGTGGTCACCGGCTCGAACTTGAGCTAGAGGACATATATTTTTTAACTGGTTTGCCCAAGATAGGTGAACGATTATCTCTTTTCAGGACTAGGCCAGGTGGCCAATCTGTCGCTAGTCTACGATTGGAGTTTTGCAATGATCAAACAGAGGACAAATGGATTGATATTAAAACTATCTCCCATATTGAACTTAAGGTTATTGGATTCATTGTCACCAAACTATGAGGGAGTGCAGCATTGCATGTAGCTACCGGATCCCATATGTGAATGGCAGTAGACTGTTATCGAGATACCATCTTCAGTTGGTGCGAGGCTGTGTTGGCGAATGTAAAAGGCCAACTAACTATAGCAAAGAATGGGCAACTAAAAAACTTTGGATATGGTTTCCTGGTTGTGAGCTTTGGTCTAGAGAGGGTACCTATGTTGGTCCCACAACAACTTTCTGTTGAGGCTGGACTTCCTCGAGAGCCTAGGATAATGCGTTGGGTTGCAGTGATGGCCCGTCATCCTGAGGAGGGTTCAGAGGTTGTTCGATTTCCACCTGAGTATTTTCGTTGGTTGAGGAACCAAATTTTTGTGATTCAGGATTTTCCATATGCCGGGATGGATTATCGTGGTGACCCAGACATGATTCTTCCACCAGGAGAGCAGTGGGATGATTCAGGTAAAATCATTTTCAACATTTTCTAAGTTTTCTATTTTTTTTGTTTTTTAAATCGTCCAAAACTGATAACAAAAAGTTTTAAATGCAGATGTGGGTCCACGATGACCAGCCACTCTCCAACCTTATGAGAGGAGACACCCAACTGTAGTAGTACTAGCCCCATAGGACCAATCTTCAGATACCCTGACCAAATTGGAGAATCATCTAGAGCGTTTGACAGTAGATATTCCAAACAATGGCATAGATGATATTCCACTTAGGTTACAGCGATATGTGATTGGGGTCCTAGGACCTTTTAGGAGGTTCCTTTGTAGGGTGGCCCGAACAGTGGTTTCTTATCGTGATCATCACCAGGGATAGGATGATCGCTTTTGTAGACTCATACGACATTTTATGTCTTTTTGTACTATCATTTTTTCTGATCATAAGGTGTTTTTCAACCTATGATCGAAGACGATGTATATTTGACACCCTTCTATGCTATGATATATCACTATTATTGGCTATCTTGTGTAACATGCTATGGAATGTTTTTAAATTTACTGTTTTGATTATTGCAAATGTCTATTTAACATACAAGAAGCAACTGCATTTGCTAATTTATTTAAATATCTTGGAATATGCTGATATTCAATGTAGTCAAATTCACGTTCTAAGAGATGAAATCTCAAGAATAATCTTAATAACACTGGATTTACAATGGCATAAACCTTGTTAAGTTGTAATACAACGAGTTCAGAATCTAACCTAACAATCAAACTCCAAACCCCGAATGAGATGGATTCAGATAATAACTCAATCATTGCACTATACTCTACAATGTTATTCGTTGTTTGACCGAGGCTTACCCCATGCATAGATACTAACTCATCAGAGGGTGAATAGATAACCCAAGCTATGGAAGAAATGTTCTGTGTATTACGAAAAACACCATCAGCAAAACCAATGTATGTTTGAAGAGACGTCGACATCTGCAATATCAAGAGTAAAATCAAGATAAGCAGGAATAATGATAAAAGCACTCTCTAAACTAGGCACACATTTCTAATCTAAAACACACCAGCTAGAAAGAAACTAATCTAACAAAAATCTCCACACCAAAATTTAAGCATAATATCTCTTCAGATAAAGCCCATTTCTGGGTTTACCCAAAGAGACACTGTCAAAGTCTACCAATTCATAAGCCCCTTTTGCCAGCTTTCACTTAACAATATAAGGACCATGCCACATAGGTACAAATTTTCTAGCCCATAGCTTATCGTTTGCTTGATTGTATAGTAAGACTAGGTCTCCTTCCGAAAAATTACGACGTGTAACATTTCGGTCGTACTGAGATTTTATTCGTTTCGCATGAGTTCCGATTGCTAATGCAGCATCATGTCAATTTTCATCTAGCTGAGCTAAGTACAACAAACGTTTCTCCTCTTCAAAAGTGGCTGGGAGTAATTCTATGGCTATTTGTAATGACGAAATTTCACATTCAATGGGTAACACTGCTTCCAAACCGTAAACCAGTTGAAAAGGAGTGAAACCAATTGATGTTTTTACTAAGGTTCGATATGCCCAAAGTGCTGAAAATAACATGTTATGCCAATTCGACCTATGAATACCAATGATTCATTGGATCATAGTGACTAGAACTTTATTGATAGCTTCAACCAGACCATTATCCTGTGGGTAATATGGAGTAGAACTATTGTGACGCAGGCCAAGTTGATCTGTCAGTTCAGTCATCATGATGTTTCGAAAATGACTTCCATGATCAGTAATAATAGCTTGAGGAACACCGAATCTAGAAATTATATGATTGAAAACAAAAATTACAACAGTTTTGTTGTCTACTGAAAATGTAAGCATCGCCTCGGCCCATTTAGTAAAATAATCGACCACAAGGATGATATACGCATGCCCCCCGGTCGAGTAAGGGTTACATGTAATAAAGTCGATGCCCCACTTTGTGAAAGGACCAACAACAATTATAGGGTGGAGCGGAGCTGGTGGAGCATGCATCTTACGATCAAAAATTTGACAATTGTGGCATTTCCGGACTGCATAGATACAATCTTTGAATAAGGATGGCCATAAATAACCCACGTGCAATATCTTTTTGGTTGTGGCATACCCAGACATATGAACACCACATGTTCTAGAGTGACGGTCATTCAGAACCTTTTCAGCTTCTTCATGAGTTAGAAAACGTCAGAAAACAGAATCCGCCCCACGACGATAGAGTGTATCTCCAATAATATTGTATTGTTGGGATTGGAAACGTATTTTACGTCGCTTATATTGTGAAATATCAAGCTGAAAAGATTGGGTTTGGAGATAAATAATAATATCTCCATACCATGGATCAAGAGTACTGATAAGAAACAAGGATTCGTTCGCAATGGGTTCTTCTTCCATAGTTTCAGTATTAGTACGCGGGAAAACACACATTAGTTCCGCCTAAACCAAAGATTTCTTTGCCTTGGATTTTTCAAATTCCAAGTCAAATTCGTGTAGGATAACTATCCATTTGGAATACTTTCCCCCTAGAAATTTTTTGGTCAAGATATACATCATAGGGTTAGAGTAAAAAATTACCGTGGTTTTGCGTAATAAGATGTAGTGACAAAATCTTTGGATAGCTTGAACAGCCGCCAAGGCCAATTTCTCCACATGTGAATATTTAAGCTCAGTCGGATTTAGAGTTCGACTAAGATATTAAATCACATGTTCACTCTTGACTTTATCTTCTTGAACTAAAACCATCCCAATGGTGGAATGAGAAGCGGCAAGGTACAAAAAGTAATCCTGGTTGTAGTTGGTAGGATGCAATAACGGTGCATGGGTCAACGCGTGTTTAAGTGCATCAAAAGATTTTTCAGTTATCTCATCCTAAAAGAATGGAGTATTCTATTTCAACAACCTGGTAAAACCTTTCATTATCTCGACATAGTTAGGAATGAAACAACGTAAAAATTTTGCTTTCCCTTACAAACTTTGGAGTTGGCGAAGAGTCGAAGGAGGAGGTAATTTGACAATAGCTTCAACGTTTGAGGGATCGACACGAATGCCAACTTTTGAAACGAAAAATCCCAGTAAACGACCCGTTTCTATACAAAAAACACATTTGTGTGGATTCAGCCTAATTTGATAATGCCTACATCTCATAAATATTGCTCGTAAATGACTGAGATGATCGGCTCTACATAATGAATGGGCAGGTAAATCATCGAGATAAGGCTACACAATGTACTTGATGTCATGAAATGTGTAAGACATAGTCCTTTGAAAAGTTTCTCCAGCGTTCTTCAATCCAAAAGGAAATTTGCAATAAGCAAATGCCCCCCATGGACAAATGAAAGTCGTTTTTGGTTGATCAGCAGGGAGTATGTTGATTTGATTGTAACCATAAAAGCCATCCATAAAGGAGAACATTTCACTGCCGGCACAATCATCAATAATTTGATTGATATAGGGGGTTGGATAATTGTCTTTAGGACAAGCTCAATTAATATCCCTATAATCGATACATATTCTTATCATTCCTTGCTTTTTGTTAACAGGAACAATATTTGATACCCAATCTATTAAGGGAATTGGATAAATGAAACCTGATCGAAGTAATTTCTTAACTTCAGCTTTAATAGCAGCAGCTTTTCGTGGATGTATCTGACGCAAACGTTGCCGGACAAGTTTAGCATCCAGGTAAGTTTTAATTTCATGGACAACAATTGATGGATCGGTTCCTGGCATTTCTTCATATGACCAGGCAAACACATCACGAAATTCTTGAAATAGGGCTTTATAAGTTTCGATTTCATCGTCCGTACAAGAAGCACATATATGAATGTTTTCAATAATTCTGGGTTTAACTGAAATGTCAATAGGAACCGTTCAAGAGATATTTCCCAAATTTAACTCAAAATCGGGATGTTACAATGGATTCTGTGGTTCTTTGACATAGTCAGTGGTAAAAATAGATAAAAAATCATTTTCAAAATGATCAAGCTCAGGTAAAAATGAAGATCGATGATGAAGATCTTCCCATGGTAAATCATCAACAGACAAAAGTTCACGAATCTTCTCATCAGTATGAATAGGATCAAAAAATGTTGCTGAAGTTGAGGTTGATATTGAAAGTGATTCCCCATAGACCACATTCATTAGATTAGTTTCGGTTGAACAAGAGTCAGAAAATGACTGTACAACCTGATAGGCAATTTCAAATGGACTCAAAGGCATCGCATTACCAAATAAATCCACCTCAGAATCGGAAGGTATGATCCAAGGATCATCAAGAGCAATAGTGTTCGATGAAATCATATGAATAGTTTCAATAGAAGGCGGTATGTTAGGAGGAGGGAAAGAAAACGTTCCTAGTAAGACAAAATCTTTAATCAAACCTACCCCAACATCCTTATAAGGGATAGTTGTTTTACCGACATGTTGAATACTATCTGAAGAGGCTGGGTCGGATGAAAAATAAGTCAGCTGGTCTATCGTAACGATCATTCCATTACGAGGAAACTTGATAAGCCGAAATACTGATGAAACATTAGCAGTCATAGTGTAAGACCAACTGCAACCCAAGAGAAGGATGTAATCTAGAGGGGCATCAACCACTTCCACATCTAGATTTATAGTTTTGCCTTCAACCCTATAGGTAAATCCTGTAAAATGCCAAAAGGATGGAACCCTCGACCATCAAAAGCCTTTAGAATCATCAAGGACTGATTGAGTGTCGGAGAACCAACCGATGTCCAACACTGGATCGACATAATACACGTAGAAGCTTCCTCATCAATCACAGTCCAAAAGCAAGGTCTATTTTTGACTAACACTAGAATCTGGAAAGCCATTTGATGAGGTAGGCGAGGTGTAATATTCTCTAAATCGAAGATTATTAGGTTTGAATCCTGAATATCAACAGCTCCTATAGCCGACAATAGTAATTTACGCAGTGCTGGGCATGATTGCAACACCTCCAAAGCCGACATTGCTAAAGGGGAAATAGCTAAGTCTTCAACAATGTTATAATTCTGAGCAGCTCTCGCATGTGGATTGAAAGTTGACTTCCAAAGTATACCTTTTGCAGGCGATTTGATTACTAAGTCAGGGTTAGCTTTCTCGATCTGTAGCAGATCATAACCAGAAGGAGTTGAAGTTGATGGGTTTGAATTAGAAGATTTTTCTTCCTTACCACCAAAAAGATTTTTACTACCATAATCTTCCGATCGTGTCGCAATCCTAACATAAGACATCATCATAATGGGTTCTTATGAGGCATTGGAGGAAGAACCAATCATCTTACTATCTTGGCTAGGAAAAGGATCCTTCAAGACAGTAGGCGTTTGAGAACCTTTGATGATTTTTGAAACCTCAGCTTGATGTGGGCAGTCTCTTGTAAAATGCTCCTCGTCACAAATGAGACAAGGACAATAAGGTTTACGTTTCTTGTTAATAGATTCATTTTTATCTGATTTCTCTTTTGAGTTTTGTTTATTTTCTTCTTCCCCTTCTTTTTACCACCGGATTTTGATTTGGCTGTAGATGATTCTATGACATGGATATTGGCAGGAATTTCAACGGAAGAGTCTCTTATTGGGGAATCTGGTAATATGAGAAGAATTCATTGAATATTTCTTCTTGCTTTTGGTACTAACTGAACCAATCATACCATCAGCAGCATGAGACCCTGAAGGAGCTGCAGTTATTTGATTGTGTTTTGGAAGGTCGGGGATTTTTTCATGTAAAGTACCCGACTGCATATAAACGAGGTCAAGGTACTGAGCCTAAGCAATTTCTTGCTCTTCAGTAACAACTCCTGCCTTAGCTACGTATTCAGTGATTTTAGGTAATAATGATTTAACGAACCATTCTAATGAAATTTGATCCGGAATAAAAACTTTCACTAAACATCGTCTATGTCGCCATTCATGAATATGATCAGAAATATATGTGGACGTACATTTTTTTAATGAAGTTAATAATTTGGTGCCATTGTCGTATCTGACAGGCAACTGAAAATGAGTTAAGAAAGAAGTGGCTAACTGACTAAAATTATAAAAAGAGCCTCGTGATAACTCAATGTACCATTTGGCAGCAAGACCAATCAGAGTGCGTTGAAAAAGACATAAGTGAATTGAATTATCAATAATGGAATTAGATCCACACCAAATGTTATAAGTCATCACATGATTTGACGGATCTTCTCCTGACTTACCCTCACACTTCAAGATATCATTGGGAAACTTATTAGCATTGGCGGAAAATATAGAAGATAGTAAATTGGATCGTTCGTAAGGCACGACAAATCAGGTAAATCCAAAGTTGCAATAAAAGGTAACTGATGGTTAGGGTCTCGAAAACCCTAGGTAACAAGACCAGCCCTAGGAGGAGGATATCCTAGATAACCTGGAATTGGATTTTCATTAATAATATTATATCCTCCCAGAAACCAGGATTAATCAAACCAAACTAGGGTTGTTGAGGTTGCTGATAAGTATATCTAGGGTACGGTTGATACTGATAAACTAGGTTTTGTACAATAGGACCGAATTGATACTATCCCTGGTATGGTTGATAAGTGAATTGCGGTTGACTTGTGACAACTATACTTGGACCAGGTTGTCCTACAAGCATCTAAACCAAAGTCTGAACTATAGGTCCTGACTGTGGTAAAGAGGCTTGAGGAGTTTGCACTGACACAGGAATAGTAGAGACCAGAGCTACCGATACTCTAGAAATAGGTGTGGTCGGTTGAATAGAAGCTGCAGTAGTTACAACAGCAGTTTGAGGTAGAGTTCGAGGTGAACTAGGCCCAGGCTGATGAACTACACCAAGTGCATAAGTTTGAACAGTAGGCTGGACAGGTTGCTAGGTTGGACCAAAAACCAGAGGTTGTCCAGGTTGACTTGATAACTACACATTTGGTTGCAAAGTCCGTTGAGTTTGAGATGGATTCCACACCATGTTCATTTTGGGGTATGGACCCATAAAAGGTTGAGCATATTGAGGACCATAACTCGGTTGAGCATAGGGCTGATAATTGAGAGGCACATTTCTAGCTCCTTGTACAAATGGTTGACCAGAAGGTGGTTGGAAACCTTGAGTTGGGTACTGACCTTGAGGTTGATAACCTTGAGGCACGTACTAAAACTGGGTTTGACCTTGAGGTATGTACTGTCCTAACAGTATGTACTATCCTTGAGGTTGTCCCCTAGGCGGTAACTGACTACCTTGAGGTTGCCCATCGGGCAGTAATTGAATACCTTGAGGATGCAGATTTGGAATAGTACCAGACATCATAAGAATTTCTTCTACGCTTAACACTTGAGTTCCATTATTACCAGTTGATATCTCATGTTCAATTGGTTGAGGAGATGCTCCTAAAAAAGTACCAGTGAGTGACTAATACCCTGAAGGAATAGAAGGACCGCCATATAAAAATGTTTCCGGTGTTTGGGAAAACATGGATGACCATTTTGACATATTCAAAGGAGGATAATAACCTCTAGGCATAGGATGAAAAGGAATTTGAGGTGGTGAAAAACTAAGAACTGGGTTTTCTAAAAAGTTTGTGAATGATACGTACCAAGCATCACTCCTAAAAGGACTGTAGAAAATTGATTCACGCTCCCTAAGTTCTAAAGTTGGTTGATTTTCAGGGAGAGTTATATCTTCGTCAAGAATAACAAGTTCTTCAATAGAAATGAGTCCAGAAGGAAGATTTTGGGTAATGATACTTCCTACCCTGGGTGAACCAAGACCACTACAAGTTGCAGAAGTAATTCCTGAAGATGGAGTAGCAGCAGGTTTAGTTTCAGGTTCAAAAATTTCAGGTTCTTCAGCTAATTCACTGGTAGGAGAAATACTACCAGTAACTTTGGAAAATGAAATTGGTTCAGAAATATACTCTGTTGCTTGAACTTGATAATCAGGATGAACAATTAAAGATGACTCTCTAGTTTCTGGTGACCCAACTCTACTGTCACTAGGTGATACAAGAGATCGTAGCCCTTCAAGCTGGCTTGGTGTATACTCGATAGGTTTCCCCTGAAGTCTACTGGATTGTCTTGGTAATTCATCCACGATTAAATATTTAATTACTCGCACGCAAACAAACAAAATCTCAATAAAACCACCTATAGTATATAAAGAACCAAACAATTGAATCACATGCCTAAAAACTCTAAGAGTTCAAACCACACACAAACAGTAACTTTTCATACCAAAAACACTAGTTGGTGATGGAATCCAACGTTGTAGAATTCAATACAGAAAGGACAGTTGGAAAAGTTACCCTGACAAGCTGCTTAATGAAACAGACTGACAAAAGTTTCTTCACAAAACCGTCTCGAGTGAAGAGAACCCCCCAGAGAGTCCAAGTGATTCTAGTTGACGTTTGTTCTAGGTACAGTGAGACCCGTCCTTCACCGTCACCTTAGGAAATAATCTTAAGTTTATGGACACTAAGGTTACCAACAACAACAAATACAATTGGGGGAACAGTCTACGATCCGATCTACGCACAAGGGCAGAGTAACAAAGCTCAATCCCCTTGAAGGCTCCTCAACATGATCAATTCGAGGTTTACAAACAAGTGACCCCAGGCTCCTTGACAATGGTTAATCCGAGGTTTACTGTTTATAATACGCGTAAATCTTCTATCTTTCCCAATGAGATAGACTTGATTGTCTCAAAGGTTCGGACATGATATCGTGATTGACTCCTTTAAGAGAAGCTTCCCAAATTATATCAATTACAATTGGACTTATTTCCTACCGCAAGATATAGCTACTTGTTTGTTTTAACTATCTTGGAGAGTTAATTACTCCTTACTCCAAGATACTAGCCTAAGCTATATTGGTGATAAGAGCCCTAGAAATAAAAAAGATTGCTAGATCAATTTTAGTTAAGCGTTACTTTTATGGATTGTTTCTTAAGTCAATAGGTATGGAAATGAAATTTTGATGGTGTGAAGACTCGACTCCAAAAACACTAAAAATGCACCTAAAATGATAAATAATTCGTTTTTCCTTCAATGAATTTCTAGCTGAAAGAAAGAGTTTGAGAATGAAATTCTTTGAAAAACAAATCTTTCTTTCAACATGTAAATGAAAAGAAAATATTTTTGTCTTTTTTAATAAGAAATCAAAATGAGACTACTAATTATGCTCACAATAAATCCCTTTCTTTTTCAACACTCAAAAACTACAAAAAATGATTCTTTCAAAAGAGATTCTACAATTTCTAAAAAACACTCAAAACTACAAAAACTAATCTTGAGATCTAAAAACTTCTAAAAACCTAATTGAAATAAAAGCTTCAAATATTTTTGAGGACGTTTTACTTAGTTATCCAGTAAACTAAGGATTAATTTGTTCATAATAACAAATCAATCAAAAGAGATCCAACTATGTTTTCTTTTATAAAAATGAAATTCAAAACTTATAACCAAGTTCGTTCAAAGATTTGCAAAGAGAAAAATAAATCTATTTCTCACCAAAGGCGGATTTCAAAAACTAGTTAGACTCATCAAGAAGACAAAAAGACATTAGGGTAATCTAAGGTTTCTTAGGCTTCTAATCTTTGAGTCACTACATAGACCAAGTGAAAACCACTCCAGGCATGCAAAACTTCTAGAAAATCATCTAAAACAAAAATACCAATGGAAATTACTCACAAGAGATTTTTCACAAAAAACATGCGGATTTGGGTAGACACTAAAAGCCGTAAATGAAACCTAAACTTAACTGGAAGAAAACATTTTAGGTTTTTCAAAAAATTTCACAGGGTCCGCAGGCTTCCAGAAGAACCAGATGCGGTACCATTTTGTGTACTAAAGGAAAAGTGCGGAGATGTCCGCACTGTTTGTAAAAAGCAAGTGCGGTCCTCTAAAGACTTTGAAATACAAACAATAATCCAGATCCTAAAAACTACCCAATCCCACAAACATCAAGAAAAAACCAGAAACAAGAACAAGTTTCTCAAGTCAAAGAAAAAGGAAAACCAAAAACCAAATTCAGTTCCCCAGTGGAGTCACCAATTTGTTGGCTGGATAAATCAATCTTGCGGACAAGGCCGATCTCCCTAGTATCAAAAGATATATAGCAACAAGTAGGACAAGAAAATCTACCTTTCTCTAAACATATTGCGATTCATTAATGAAAACTATAGAGGTGTTTAGACCCTACCTTAAGTCCAACGCTAGTTTGTAGCAGCTATCCTTCAACCGTCCGAAAGAGTTTCCTTTTGAGAATCTGCAATCATAAACAAGCACACATCAAATAACACCTGCATAGCTAATATCATAAATCATGTTCATTATGGTGATCAAGGAATACATAAAATAAACCATAAATCATAGCTTATTGAGAAAAATAAACTTATTTGTATTAACTTTGAAATAGAAGAACCTTACAACCTTTGGTGCCTTGATGTTGTACAAGCTTTTCCCAAGGTCTGAAATAGGAATTTCCTTTACTTTGACAAGCCTCACACTCTTCCAAATGAGATCAAAGAGGTATGTAATCTCTCCTCACAAAATCTCAATTAGGAAGACTAAGTTCCAAAAGCATTTCACCTCAAAAATATTCAGCTTTCAACCTCCGAGTAACCAACCCAATGATTCATTTTATAGTGCAAAGGAAGGAGGTTACAGGTCCACCTATGTAGGGATAGAGTCCTCCTTCAAAGGGATAAGCTTCTCACATCAAGGGGTTAGCTCCTTAATATATGGGATGCATGAACCTTAAAGGAGCAAACTTGCCACCTCAAGATTCCTTCCAGAAGGTTCTAGAAATGACTCAAAGTGTTTTTTTAAGAATATACTTGCGCCTTTTTGACCTTTACAAGGGTCTGCACCCATAACACAGAGACAGAGCGGTCAGGTGCGTAGGGGACATGACCTTTAGGTGCGAGACCACAAGTAATGCTAATAGAAAGCGCGGAACCATAGTTTTAGAGACTTTTGAGGGATTTCTCTTATTTTCAAGGCTTGATATGAAGAACTGAGGCTTAAGACTTGTAAAGGAGGAAAGTATGAGTGGTAATGGACTCACATAGATTGCAGAATGTCAAGGTGAAAATTTTTGTGCAACAAAGATTCACCATCTTCCAAGGTGAAAGAGTCTCCCTCCAAGACACCTATCACATATGAAAGGGGGACTCCAAGATCTTCTACATGAAAGGGAAAGGCAGTACTACAGGACCGAAAACCAGAACTACAGGAGGCTGAGACAGTCCTACAGGAGACACTGTCTAAACTACATGAGAGCGAAAAGCTTGAGGAAAGGATAGAAGGACAACCAAAGGTGAAGGAGGAAGCAAAAGAGCTGCAAGAACCTGACCCCCAACCTAGTCCTGCCTCCTATTACAATCTACTTGAGGGAGGCAGAATAATCCCACAAAAGTTTGCAATTCCACTGTTTTTTGAATTGGAGAAAGAGAGAGTGAGAAAACGTTGGTGGATGTAGATAGCCAAATCCAAAGGGGTTGAGGATGTTGGCCATATGGAAAACAAACTCAGGGAAATGGGCAGAGAATTGAGTGCTCTCAGAGACAGAGAAGCCATCACAAGAAGACACCTGGAAAATGAGAATGAAATCTTAAGGAGGCAACTATAAGAGAAAGAGACTGAGCTGGCATACATGGCCAGATTATCCATGGAGGAATTACAATGCAGAACACCAAACAAATCTTATGGCCTCTATCTAAAGGACCAATGGCTTCAATTCCAAATAAAGACCTTGGCACAAAGAGGCACAATGTCTTTCCAAGACTACAAGTAGTTCATGGACATGTGTGACCAGAGCACTTTAGAGGATAAAGCAAAGATGGCAGAGTTCTACCTACATAACATGGCCCTCATAGACATGAATGTGTGGGACCCCAATGCCAAGCTAGGGGACTTGCAATTAATGACCATGGCCTCATGGATGAACCATGAAGAATTAAGGGTAGCAGAAATAAAAAGATTGATGATAAAAGAGCAGAATGAGCCATTAATGATAAGAGTTGAGCCATCAGATCCTATGGCGCTCATCAACACACACAACCCTCTTGCCAATGACCCTCAGATTGCCCTTAAATATCTAACCAATTAGGGACAAGCCATTGCACACTTTGAAGATATGCAAAGGCTACATGGGGATGACTGTGTGCATGCATGCATGAGAAGATGGAACACCTTAGCTCACAGTTTACAGATCAGGGAATACCATTCCCCATGAGGCTAAAGGAGGCATTGAAAAGAGTGCCAATGTACAAGCGCTCCATGCAAAGGCTAAAGGTTAATTGGATTGGCCTCAAACTGAGTCCCCCACTCCTATTAGGCATGTTGGAAGGCAGAAGAGAAGAAGAAGAGGAGCAATGGAAGGACATAGAAAAGAAGGCAAGGTTTTATGGCCAACATGAGCAGACCATATCAAAAGCTTGGGATGCTAGGGAGGCCACCAGGGCCATAAAAGTTGAGGAGATTGACTAAGTTGCTCAGAGGATGAGAAACACCTTCAGTAGGGGGTTGATGATGAGCCTCATAAATGGGTAATTATATGGGTTCATTTTACCTTATAACCAAGTCAAATCAACCATTCCCTTAGCTTATTGTATGATTTTCTAATTATATGTATGCTTATAGAGTGAGTTGAGCTAGTTATGATGCCATGTGGTCTAACATGTGTTTAATGCAGATTATTGATGAATTTCGAGGTCAAAGTCAAGGATCCAATGGTCAGATGGTAGCAATAACTAAAAGAAGATAGAGGAGAGGACTTATAGGAGGGAATCCCCCTTATTTATTACTCCTTACTTCGAATTCCCCTTCATTTAGCTCAGAGTACAAGCAGCCGAATCATGCACTAAAAGGCAACCGAGCAAGTGGAGGATGACTGATAGTTATCTCAAGTTTTGGGAGCCAAGCCTCCCTGATTTTAAGGAAGATGTTGGTAGCTTCAAATGTATAAGTAGAGAGTCCTAGGGCCTCACTAGGGTCTGATTTTTTTTTTTTCTTATGTAAACTCTGCTTCAAATTTCGAGCTTATTATTTTGTAACAGTTTCATGTAAACTTGTTATTTTTTGATAATGAAGATGAAATCCTTTTTGAGTTAGCACTGAGTTACCTCAGAGAGATGAAGCTCTTGGGTTAGGGCCCAATCAAATCAGCCAAGCTTCACTTCACTTGTATTTGTATGCTTACTTTAGTTTGTAGATTAATTTGTTGTTAGATCTATTTCTTTCATGGTTAAGAATAGGTTGTTTTTGATGATTTAGTAGTTTTCTTCCATTTGTGCTTTCTAAAGTAGGTTGAGTAGTGATCATAAAAGATTCAAAAGGCTAGCAATAGTGCCTTGGCCTCTCTTCCACCCTCTGGGACCATGATTTGAGGCAAAGACCGTCTTGCTACCCCAAAAACACAGATTTTCCTCATTCATAGGACTTCTAGTGTTTGCAGCTTTTGAATAGGTTAATAGTCTAGTTTTTCTTTGCTTCATATCCTCCTTGTCATGTTCACTTCTTCATTTGAAATATTCCTCTTTCATGTTTTCCTTTCTTGCAGCATTTCTCAGCATTTCCTTTCATAGATAATAGTTTAGACCATTTTTATGCAAAACTCTGTTTTTCCTAAATGCACTCATCTCATTGGTTGTTTGATCTTCTTGGTTAACTATCAGTTCCTTTGTAGTAGATCTCTTCCAACAATAGGCCATATTAACAATAGTCACATCCTCCATCTGATCTAGGCCCTATAGGTCTTCCCAAAACTCACCTCAATTCTGCCTTAGTTTCATGCACTTTTCATAGAAATTCTTCCCCTCTCCTTGAGCAAGCCCAATCATATTTCTCTCTCCTGGGGTTCATGGTAGACCTTAGGTGCCCTAAAACCTCATCCCAATCTTATTCCACCTTTTCCACCCACTCTCACACTCTCAAAATAGCGGAAATTGCTCTTGGCCTCCTCCTGTAGGCCTCTTGTAGTTTCCCTGTTTTCCTCCTATAGTTTCCCTATGTCCTCTTGTAGTTTTTCTTGTAAGATTTCTTTTGAATTCTGAGTGTGGGAAAAGCCTCCAGAAGGCCACCTAAGACCTCCTAGGACCCACCCACACCATCTTCCATCCTTCCAAGCTCCAAAACCACCCTTTAACTCCACCTGTTCACTACCACACTCACACACAATAAATTAGATGCATGTCAAATTCACATAAAAACCCAAAAATATGTTTTTTGCTTATTTACTTCTAGAAATAGCATTGTTAGATGTTGTTTGCTTTCTTGAGTAGGTAATGGCATTGCTTTCATGGTTTTAGTAGTTTTTTTGGCAAAAGTAGAATTAGCTTGTTAATTAGGGTTTACTAGGTCTTTCTTTATTTTCCAGTCTTTTTCCTTTCTGCAATTAGAATGGCTTCTATAGAGTAATCATTCTTTTTTTCATCACACATAGAGCATCTTCTGAGATCTATAGAAGCTGGTTTGAGCTCCTAGTTATCTTGCACTGACTGACCAAGTGACAACTCGCAGTAAGAGCTATTACTTGTGCATACATCACCGACACTTCCAAGTTTGTTACGAACTACTGGGTTGATAAAAGTAAAGTTGGCAACCCAGGAGTTGCAACATTTTTGCTGCAATATTGGCGCTCACTAGATTTGATGACCTGAAGTTGTTAAACTTATACAACCTTTTAGAATCATCAACAATGCCAATAGCTAAAATCTGTCTAGGATCTCTTAGGTCCTTAATTACAAGATCGTGAGGTGAAAATTCAACGATTCTACCTTCACCTGAATGAGTTATCTGATATACATATAGAAAGTTGCAGGATAAGGTTGGAACAAATAATACATCATTCAATTGACTATTGTCTATATGAACAGTTCCAGTCCCAACAACATTAAGAGATCTATCATCACCTACATATATATTTTTGGTGTTACAATCATTTAAAGAAAAAAACATGGCTTTGTTTTTGGCCATGTGATAAGAAGCTCCAGAATCAATGAGCCACTCATGAGAATGAGAAGAAGAAGATACATTTAGTGCATATCCATACTGAGATGTTTAATAACCACATGTAGAAAGTGCTATTCCTGAAAATGAAGTTGAAGTTGTTGAGTGCTCCAAATGGATGTTATGCTTCTTCATTACTGCTTCCAAGGTTTCCATCTTCTTAAAACATTTGGATTCTAAGTGGCCATCTCGATTACAAAAGTGGAAATGTCTATCAGCCTTCTTCCCTTTGTTTTTATTTGCCTTATCATTTTGTTGAAATGATTTTTCATTTTGAGACTGAAATGGCTCAGGACCCTTGTTTGGTTCAGGACCATTCTTTTTAGGATACGACTTCTTAGGATTCTTTGAATTTGGTTGCTGCTGGGCAGCTAAGGCTTTCTTAGAAGAGTTTCCAAGATTAAGAAGACCAAGATGTAAGAATTTTTCTTATTCTCTTATTAAAGAATCACAAAAGGCATCAAAGGAAGGGGACTTGTAGTCTTATCCTTGAGAAATGAAGGTATCTCTTATAGAATGGAAGGTGGAAACAAACACAGAGTAGGTTGATCCCAACTTAGTAAGAATGGAATAGATAAGGCTACCATCTTCTTTCTTAACCATAAGACCTTCCAAGAGAAGTATAAAGGTCTTGAACTTGGACAAAATATCTTCAATGGAAGAAAAATTATTGGGGTCCAATGTAAGCAACTCATTTTTGAGTTGATGGGCTCTCAGTTCATTTTTAATTCCAAAAACTTTAGTGGTCTGTTTCATTACTTCATTAGGCATATCAAGTTCTATGATATGGAATTTAAGGTCTGGAGAAATAGACATCCCTATCAATCCACGTGCTTGATCTTGCCTATTTTCCCATTTGGTAGCCTTATCTTCATCTTTCGGTTTCGTTTCTTGGCCTGAGGATATTCTGAAAAGACCTTTACTTCTAAGTAAATCCATAATGTAGGACCACCATTGGAAGTAGTTGGTGCTGTCAAGAATAACTTGGCATGGACTTTCCATTTTAATAGAAACTGAAGCTATAAATGCTGAAACTAAGTGTTCCAATGGAAAGATCTCGAAAAATTAGGCTGATTATAAAAAAGGCTCTGAAAATGTCTTCTGGATGAAGAAGTTATGGCTTTTTGAAGAAAGTTTGTTGAAGATGTCGACGAAGTTTAGGAATGTGCATAAATGAATGATAATGTTATATTTAAAAAAATCCACCCCCTTTCGAAACTTAATCGAATTAGCTCAACAAAAAGAAAGACTTGAACTCAAGACCTTTATTCTCATAAAGTAGCTTTGGACCAAGTGAGCTAGATTAAAAGGTTAGTAATTTTTGGAAAAGAGGAAGGGTTTTTTCTTTTTTTAGTCACTAAAGCTTTGGGGTGTGTGCTTACTTGAGAAAGCTCTTTTTTGCCTACAAAATGAAAAACAAAAGACCCAACACAAACATACAAAAAAAAAACTTTACGGCTTGAAGTTAGCTTTAGCTAGAAACTTAATATTTTCTTCAATGTTTCTAATTTTCTGAGATTACAGTAAGGCACGGTGGAAAAGAGCATACGCATGAGAAAAATCCTTCCTTTTTGTTTCTGATGTGCCCATATCGCACAGAGTCATGGGGAAAAGAGCATATGCAAAAATGAAAGGTATAGATCTGGTAATAAAAAAAACAAAGAGCTAAATAAATCGAAATAAATAGAGAGAAAATAACTAAAAACTACAAATAAACATTGTATACCTCCAGATCTTAAAAATTATGTAGCTAGTGCTACATGAAACATTTTCGCATCAAACGAAAGGGGTTAGTCACTGGAACAAATACTCCTAACATGATAGAGTAGTCCTCTTGGCCCGAAAGTAGTCAGTAACAGTAAATCTAGGAAACAACAATCGGATGTAGTTATATCTTCTTCAAATTTGGATCAGCAACGGATGTGACCCTCAAATAGCTCTGATACCATGTAGGAATTTACAGGGTAAGTTCCTCAGACAAAACACTAAAGGAAACCACTCATAAATAGATCACAGATCAATACACCAGTATTGTTGACGTGGTTAAAACCCTCAAAGAGGGAAACAATCCACGACCTAAGCCAACACGACCACTTCAGGCAATATATTAGTAAAAGAATGAAAATTTACATAAGCTTCTCTCATGAACGGTTACCCTACAAATGACCATCCATGCTCTTTAAATAGAGATCATGGATCAATCAGATCACTACATATCATGACCATCGGATTGTAAGTTACAAAGGTACATAGTAAAGAAACACACTTTACCTACCTCTACATTAGACCAAGTTATACTTAACTATTTCCTATGTGTCTGAATATCCTAACAATTGTAACCATTGTACTTTCTGCAAAAATTCCCTTGTCTGAGGATATCCTTCTATGAAATTATTCCTTGTTAGTTTGGTTCAGACAATAACACCCATTATGGAAGATGCTTTGTCTCAAGGATTGCTCACTTGACAAGAAAAATGGTGTTGATAGGGTTTTGTTTAGTGGCAGAAAAATGGATAGGTTATGTGAATTCAGAGAAATAGGAGAACAAGTTAATTATAATGAAGGCCGTGGGAATGAATTGATCGTTAGAGCGCATTCAAAATAATGATTCGACAATTACTTTGATAGATTCAGAATGAGGAGAAGACAAGAGTTTAAGTGGTGGATTATGATGTTTTTGATAAGTGACCATCTCCCACAATTTGCAATTATTTCGTTTTATTTTGGCAGTTCTATGTCCTCTTAGTTCATATATGCAATATATTGATCCTCATTGTAAAATTAAAGTATCACATACCTTTGACTAACTTGCTAACCTTATTTGTCCTTTGATATCTCCTATAGGTACTTTGCATTGTCAATTATTCGTCAATTCGAATCACCAAGTGTTCATGTCAAGTTTGCTACAAAAATACTAATAGACTTGCAAAAACTTGTCTGAGCCACAGAAAGTGACTAATTTTGTAGCTGAGAAAAAAAGCTTTAGGAAAAGGAATTTGTTTTTTGGAAAGGAGAAAATTGAAGGTGTCAACAGGAGTTGGTTTTCAGTTCAAATTTTCTGTATAAGCATGCCAACAACATGTTGGTTTTCTGTTTATACATTATTATTATTATTTTTAATATCTATATCTATATCTATATCTATATCTATATCTATATCTATATCTATATCTATATATATATATATATATATATATATATATATATATATAGATATATGTATGTATGTATAGTTGTTTACTATTTTTTTTTTTTATAGAAAGGTAATATTTCTAAAGTGGAAAAGAATAAGAACTCTTCTCAACCATCTTCAATTCTGAGTTATCTTGGAAACTTTTGACAAATTCTTCTTTTGTCAATGGCTTTTGATAACGTCTAAGTCGATGTCCATTTACTAAAAGAGGAGTTTTCTCTTCATCAATAGTCTTGATTCTAACTGCACCATTGTCAAAGACATTTTCAACTTCATAAATGGCCAAGCCAGTGGGTTTGGAATTTTCTCTGGAAATTCTTGAACTTTGAATTGAAGAGTAATGCCCAAATCTCCTACATGAAATTTTCTTTCTTTAATGTATCATGCAATCTTGATCTCTGTTGTTGAACTAGGCTGGTCTTCTTGAGGGCTTCTTATATTATCTCATCAAGCTCATTAAGTTATCTCATCCTTTGCTTTTGTGCTTATGATAAGTCAAGATCTAACTGGACTGATGTTTTATAAGTCTGGATTTGGAACTCTATTGGAAGTAAGGCTTGCTTCCCATAAACAACCTCATAGGGAGTATGTCATGTAGTACTTCTCCATGTAATTCTATAAGCCCACAAAGCTTCTGGAAGATTTTCTGCCCAGTCTGTCCTCTATAAGTGTATAGTCTTGGTAAGGATAGCTTCAATAACCTTATTTGTAGACTCAACTTGTCCATTGGCTTGTGGATGGTATGGAGTGGACTTTTGATTGATTTTGTACTACTCCACAACCTTCTTCACTAATATGGATGTAAATTGTGTTCCTTGATCTGTTACAATTTTTCTTGGAACAACAAAACTAGAGAAAATGTCCTAAAAAAGAAATGAAACTACAACATTTTCAGTAGCAAAAGGAAGTGCTTTAGCTTCTACCCATTTAGTGACATAATCAATACATACCAGAATATACCTTTTCTGCTTTGAAGGTGGGCTGATTGGACCAAAAAAATCTATTGCCCATTTTTCAAATGGTTCAATGAGTACCTATGGTTGTAATGGCATTTCATTTGAAAGAGTGGGTTTTCCCATTCTCTAACAACTATAACATATTTTAACATATTCCTTGGTATCCCTGAAAATGGAAGGCCAACAATATCCTAAAAGTAAGACTTTATATGCAGTCTTTTGTCAGAAAAATTTCCTCCACATAGTTCATCATGGTAGGCTTTAAGTATTTCTGGTATTTCATCCTCTTGAACAAATCTTCTGATGATGATATCTAGTCCAATTTTGTATAACTCGTCGTTTATGCATGAATAATATGCGCTATTGTGAACTATCCTCCTCATTTCCCTAGGAGACAAATGAAATGGAATTTTCCCTATAGCTAAATAATTAGCAATATCTGCATACCAAGGTGATTTAGTAGATACTACAAAAATATATTCATCAGGAAATTTATCTTCTACAGGTTGATCATTATGATCATTCTGAATTCTAGATAAAAAGTCAGCAATTGTGTTATGTTTTCCAGGTCTATCTAGAATGGTGATGTTGAATTCCTGTAATAATAAGAGCCATATGTTTATTCTTCCATTAGTGGTTGGTTTATTCATTAGGTATCTAATGGAAGAATGGTTTGTGTGAATGAGAGTTTCATAGCCAATTATATAATTTCTGAATTTGTTAATGGAATGAACTACGACTAAAAATTCCTTCTCAGTTACAACATAATTTAGCTCTGTAGGAGTTAAATTTTTACTGGTATAATAGATTGAATAAGGAGTAAGGTTTTTTTCCCTAACATAGCTCCCAAGTTTGTTTCTGAAGCATCAATTGATATACGGAAATGAAATTTCCAATTAGGTCCTTTTAAGATAGGTGCTTCAGAAATTCTCGTTTTCAAAGTTGCAAAGGCAGCTTGACAATCAGAATTCCAATTGAATTCACAGTCCTTGGTAAGTAGTTTAAAGAGTGGAGATGCCATTTTTGTGAAGTTTTCTATAAATCTTCTAAAACCAAGAATCTCCTAACATCTCGTTGAAAGTTTGGCACTGATAATTTAGAAATGACCTCAACTTTAAATAACTCTACCTTAATTCCATCTCCTGAAATATGGTGACCTAAAACAATTCCTTCGTTAAACATCATGAAACATTTCTCCTGACTTAATGGGAGATTTGTTTCTTTACATCTTATTAAAACTTTTTCTAAATTTTCAAGTGCTTCATTAAAAGAATTTCCATAAACTATGAAATCATCCATGTACACTTCCACACAATCATGAATAAGATCAGAGAAAATTTCGAGGACTGCTCTTTGGAATGTTACCAGAGCATTGCATAATCCAAAGGGAAGTACTCGATAAGAATAAGTTCCCCATGGAAAAGTGAATGTTTTCTTATCTTGATCTTCAGGTGCTACCTGAATCTGGTTATATCCACTAAAACCGTCCAAAAATGAAAAACAATTTTTCCCTACTAATGTGTCTAAGACTTGGTCTATGAAAGGAAGTGGAAAGTGGTCCTTTAATGTTGCTTTATTCAATTCCCTATAATCGATGCATACTCTCCATTTTCCATTTTTCTTTGGAATGATTACTAGGGGTGAGACCCACTAATTGTCTGATATTGGAAAGATGAAATTTACATTTAGCAACTTTTGCAATTCGTCCTTAACAATTTCTTTTAGATTTGGGTTCATTCTTTGTTGTGGTTGTATAACTAGTCTTTCACTTTTTTCAGTGTAGATATGATGTATGCAAGTTTTAGGATCAATTCCTCTCATATCAATGTATTCCCATGCAAAGCAAAATAATATTTCTGTAAGACTTCTACCAATTGATTCTTTTGTAATCCTTCCAAGTTTTCATTAACATTTAAAGTTTTACTTGGAAAGATTTCTATTAAAGAATTCCCAAATTTTTCCATGGAGAGCAATGATACTTGTCTAGATGAGGGATATTCGTTTCGAATATGGTCATAATGTGAGGAAGATTCATTATTTTCCAATAGATTTAAAATTTGGTCTTCCTCTCTTACTTGTCTTGTAGTGAAAACAGGTTGTATATCATCTTCATCATCTATCAATTCCTCATTCTCCCTTTCTATTGTTGTTCTTGTAGGAGGGTATAATGTAAATTTCTGTGTAGAATTTCCATCTGAGATAAACATGTCACCCGATCTACAAATGATGGAAGCATCAACTGTAGCTAACTAAGGTCTTCCTAGGATTAATGGATTTCCTCCTAAATTATTCTTGGATGTTGAGCCCATGAAATCAACAGGATATTCCCAAGAATATAAAGATACACAAACATCTTCCAACACACCATCAGGTTTAATCACAAACTTATCTGCTAATTGTAATAGTGTTGGTGTGTATTGAAGGTTAGGGAGCCTAAGTGAATCCATAAATTGTTTACTCATTATGTTTATGGTTTCTCCTAGATCAATCAGTGTGTTTGGTATTTCTATTCCATTGATATGAGTTTTCAATGGGGCTTCCTGGATCTAGATATTTTT
Organism: Pinus tabuliformis; assembly: GCA_031772625.1. NCBI lineage: Eukaryota > Viridiplantae > Streptophyta > Pinopsida > Pinales > Pinaceae > Pinus > Pinus tabuliformis. The sequence goes on along the minus strand of CM062817.1, from coordinate 1,031,534,400 downwards.
GGATTGTCGTTTTCCCCATCATGATGTCTGCAATTTTCTCGACTAATTGAATTCTTTTTATGTCTTTTCTTTTTCTTCCTGATCTTTGAGTACTTAATTCCTTAATTGTTTTTGCAAAGATTGGTATTTATTTTATGGCTTGTAACAAAGGAATTTTGATACAAACATTTCTTAATTCATCCAACATATTATAAGCATACAATGTGATTTGTTTTCTACTCCTTCATCAATTTTCAACTGTACAGGAAAATCTGGTCTAATTGAGACCGAGGGTTGTTCTATAATAGGAGTATTTATTGGAACATTTTCTATTTGATTATTCTCTTTTTGAAGGAGAGAGGTCACCTTCTTCAGATTGATTTTTATGTTTTTGAATATTTGTTCTTGCTTCCTGAATAACAACAAGGGGTTTTCTTTGTAACACTCTTCCAAAACTTAATTGGACATTATTTAGATCTAATGGAGTTATTATAGAAGTTTGAGGATTTTTACCTTCCATGTTGTACACAGGTGGTTGTGGCATGTTATTATTAGGATTTGGAAGTGGTTGAGTGGGTAGTGATTTTTTTTTTTGTGTAAATGGTAGGGAGAGCTGTGGATTTTGATTTTGAACTTGGATTTGAGGTAATTGACTAGCTTGGGGAATTTGATTAGATTGGGGTAGAAATTGGAGTGGAAGATAGGATGGTGAATATTGTTGATATTGAGCATAAGCCCCATAAGGACTTTGACATCCTTGATTCCAAGATTCTGATTGTGGCTAAGCCCAAGGTTGCCAAGATGGATTCCAATTATTTTGTGAAGACTGAGAAAATTGTTGAGGTCTGAAGCCTTGTGGTTGATTTGGTTGGGAGTTTTGCCATGGTCTCTTAGCTATAAAGAAAAGAGGGTCTACTTGTTCTAGTATTCCTTCATCATTAAATACAGCCTTGAGACCTGGTAAAGAAGGACACTCCTTAGTATCATGATTATCTGCACATATGCCACAAGTTTCTATAGCTTTTGAATCTAAGGGACACTCTCCTAAGGCATGTTTCTTTTAAAATCTAGGACAAAAAATAGATAATGCAACATTTTTAGATTTTTGCTTATTCTATATTTTAAGGGTGTCTATCTGTTCACTTAGACTCCCTAAATATATGTCTTGAAGGTATCAAGCAAGCTTTCTAATTCTTCCCTGTTAAATGTCCCAGCTGCAGATTTATTAATTCTTGATAAGAGAGGGTCTCTAGGACTCCTTCCTACTCATGATTTACCCCTTGAGATATGTACACATAGATCACAAATATATGCAAATGGCAATTGAGAAATATTTCCTTTCCCTGTTAGGTTAAGGAGATAAATCCATTCTTCTTTGATAGCTTTGAGCAGGAGGGTTTTCAAATTTTTCTCATCCAAATTATCCATTTTTCTCTTTTAATATTGTAGACAAACCTCTCTACCAAGTCTTCAAGATTTTCATCTTCCCTTTGTGTCATTTTGATGAATTCACATTTAAGGTTACTTGGCATATAGTAATCCCTATATTTGCCTAAGAAATCCTCTTTCATTTGTGCCCATGTTCTTATAGAATTCATTCCTAAGCTCATGAACCATTTTAATATTGAATCCTTTAAGGTAGCAGGGAACAATTTCAGTTTTTGAGCATCATGCGATAGTCATATGATCTGCATAATACTTCAAATTCGAAGAGAAATGTCTCTGGGTCTTCATTTCCTTTTCTGTGGAAATTAGGAAGCATAGAAGGTGAAATATTTTTCATTGTGAGGGTTGTATCTTCATCAAAAATATGAAATACAAAAGGATCTTTATTTCCTCTACCTCTACCCCCTCCTCTATTCCTATCTCCACCTCCTCCTCTTCGTCCTCCAATCCTATTTTCCTCACCATTGACATTGTGTACCTCTCCTTCCCCTTCTTCAGCCATGACAGATTCCTCAGAACTAATATAAGGGTCTTCTAATTCTTCTGGTACTTTTATCAATGGGTGGTCAAAATAAGTTTCATGTTCCTCTTCTTCACTAGGAACTTCTAATTCTTCTCGTAAAGTTTGTTTACCAGTGGAGGATAGAAAAACTACTCCTGTAGTTGGGGATGTACAATTTTATTCAATTATAGCTTCAATAGATGAAGTAGGTGAAGTTTTGGATTGGATTTCTGATCTTGAGACTTCAGGAAGTCTTTGTCGACTTGCAAATGGAATTTTGGTTTGAGTAGGTGGTGTGGAATTTCGTAGTCACGGTGAAGTGAGTGGATTAATGGGAATTAAGCTTCTTCCTCATCCTACAAATCTACCTCTAGAGTCTTTATCCCTACGTATATCATTTTTTGAATTCATAATTTTTTTTATTTATTTTTACTTCTATTTGTACTTCCCCGGAAACGATGCCAAAATGTTTAGTCAATTTAATTTTCTTAAATTATGATCATAAATTATCGACCAAGGCAGGTATACTGATGAAGCAGAAGTGCACTATATGTGATAGAAGTTATTTTATGTCGTTAAGATATCTATGTTATTGTTACTGATAAACTGGAAAACAACTAAGTTGTGAAATGAGATAGTTGAATCACATTAGGTAGAAAGCAAAGGAAATTTCTTATGTAGACAACAGTTTAATCATGAATTCCATTATACTGCATTTCAAAACATAAAACAGAGCATCCATAAATTAACTTTAAGAAATCAAAGAAATCTATTTGGAATCAATCAAAGACTTGTAATGGACGTAGGGGCCCTTGATGAGACAGTCAAGAATCTTCAATCAACGCAACATGGAAAATATGAACCAAGTCTATTACTCACAAACAAGTTCAACAGGATGTTCTTCAAAATTTACATAGCGGCGCGCGCTAAAACATAGAGAAGTCATTGCTCTTATAACATTTCTCCAAGTAATAGTATGAGAGTTTAATCCTACATATATTTATTACGATCCCTATTAAACAAACTATATCGCTAAATAATCATTTTTCTATTTGGAAAAGAAAATCGATAAGATTTCAGAAAAATCAGACTCTGTCCCGGCACATAATCTTGCAGTTGACTGTGTTATGGTGCGATCTTCTTGAAGGATTGGCTCGAGAGAATAGGAAATAATCCACGAGGGGGTCATTCCTCATCCATCCATATCTTCTTTTGCTTAGCTGGTGCACTCGAACCCTATCAACAATGGAGGTAGCTGCGAAAATACAGATTAGCTGCAAAAACATGACAATTCTGTAGCTGAATGAAAACTTTAATAAAAAAATAAGGTACATAGACAAAATATGAAAAATAAGACATCTAAGTGCTTACCTTAATAAAACCTTGTGTCTAGTGCATTTATTTAGGTGATAGGTATAGGAAAAAGGAAGAAGTATAGGCAAAAAGGGTGTCAAGGTAAGGTTGTCCTTGGACTCTACATGTACCTCTAGATTTTGACCTTCTCGTCTTTTATAAAGCTAACATACCTTACTAACTCCATGAATTTCTAGCCATATTCCTCCATAGTGATGTTTCCCAACTTTAGTTCGAGAAATTCCTACATTTTATTTTATAATAATGTTTAGACAAATATTTCCTTTGGAAATATTCCTTAAATTTTTGTCATGTCGGCCTCTTCTATCCAAATGCTTCACTTCCTTGAGATGTTCCCACCATAGGTGAGATTTTCCTTTAAGATGGTATATATAAATCGGAGTTGGAATATTTGAAGAATAATGAAACAACTTAAAATATCCCCACATCTCCAATAACCAGGCCTCAACTTCTTTGCCCTTTTTTATGCTCTCCAATGAAAGTGGGAGGTTTAATCTTTTTGAATCCCTCATGCAGGTTGTCTTTGTAATACTTTCTCTTCATAGACCTTATTTCTGGTGACACACTAGTGCTATTATCCGTCTTTGGTGTAATATAACCTATCTTGTGTGATCTCCTTTCTACATATAACCAATGTTGATCATCACTCTTAGCCTTATTTGAAATTCAAGCACCTCATTCACCAAATCTATGCTCATTCTAATGAGCTTGTCTAGACTCAAATTGTTGGTCCAATTCTTATTGAATTATATTTAAGTTTTACAAAATTTTGGCATTGAGTTCTTGTTTCTCCTTCAACAATATGATATTGTTAGCTTTAAAAATGAGAACCTCCATCTTGAGGCTCCTCACAGTCTCCTTCAGATATTTGTTTTCCATTCTACTCCTTCCATTACCATTTGATTCAGTTCTAACATCTCCTATATTTACATCCACTACTCTAACCTCCTCTTCTGGGCCATTACTGTCCAACATGTCTCTTGTTTCTTTAATTCTCATGGTTTCTATTGTCTTTCTGTTGTATACTTATTCAAAGAAATACTTTGAAATTTTTTCTCAAATCAAAATTCTTAGGCCACTAGCATGTTCTGCTCTCTAATAGATTTCCATTGATTAGTTACTTGCAAGATTTTAACACTTGGGAAGAAAGTTACACCTTCCAGAAGTTTTGACTAAGCTCAAACTTTACTTTTCAAGATTCCTATAAGTTTATCCTTAATTTATGGTGATTTACTATAACCAAATCCAATTTCAAACTTTCCATATGTATTTTGCTTGGAATTCCCTTTCTCTTGACCATTTAAGGGTCAGATTCTGACTTATGGGCATAACGTTATGCCCCTGCAAAGTTTTTCTACTATTGTTCCTTCTTTCACAGCTATTACAGAGTCAAATTCTTCAATCAAATGCCAAAATTAAACTTAATCTTTTATTATGGTACGCACTCTGTTCTCATCAGGAGAAAAATCATGCCTCAAGAACTTGGTCAACTTGCATTGGCTAGTTCTATGCCCATCACATGAGCTCGTCCTTTGTCAACTCCCACGTGGCATATGCGGCTACACCCCCAAGGTGTCCATCATATACTCTCAGAACTAAAACAAATTGGTTAACATATATAAATATAATAAAATATATCTAAGCATGGGGTCCTCAATGCATCCACAAGCCTCATGATACCCACGCTCATTCAACATACATATAGTCCACAAATAAAAGAAAATATGTAGAAATGAAAATATGTGGAATATATAATATATACCATATTATATATATATATATATATAATATTTAATGAAAAATATATATAAAACACACACACACACACACACATTCTTCAATCCATCACCTAGCCATTTTTATTAACAAACAATCACCTAGTAGAAAACAATCACATGTTTGTATTCATAGATGCCCCACAACATCAAGCAACCAAGTATCATATATATACATATTAAATAATTTTCATAAAATATATATAAAAAATATATTTTTACACATTTATTTAAACCTACTCTCGATGACTTAGGTTTTATCAAACCATGTGTAGTACATATATAACAAATATATTAAAACAACTATATATATATATATATATATATATTCACTCTCAACACCCACATGGCCATGAATTACATGGGTTCGGGGTCCACCATATGGACCACAGAACCATCCAACGACAACGATATATAGTGCAAAATTATATGTATACAACACATACCTAGTAGATCAATGACTCACAATTGATGGAGAGATTGATGACAAAAAAAATAAAAGGGGAGGGGGGGTTTGCTATCATGGTTCAACCTCCTAATTCACCCCCCCTATCAAACGAATATTCATTATCATGATAATTAAACGGTCAAGAAAAATAATGGGGTGGTGGGAGGTTCCCATGACATCAACAGGAGTCGTGGGGGTGAGGGGTTCGTATGATGTCACCAAGAAGTGTGGGGGATGGCGGGGGGGAGGGGGTGTTCCTGTGACGTTAGTAGGAGATGTGGGGGGGATTCTCTATCACGGTTTTGCTCTCCCCAAAACCTTACCTCATCCCCATGTTTCATCATGGTGCATCATCAATGTTTCGCCTTCGTAGTCGACATGCATGGCTATCATTCGCAACGTTGTGGCTTGTGGACCTAGGGCCCACCACCATAACCTTAGCTCAACTCCATGTGCTGGGCACTATTCAGTCAGTCCTCGTGGCTAGCCACCATAATTCCGATTCCTTGGCACCATGGCTTAAATACCCTTTAGCACTCAGAGCACTAATTCGTTGGTCTTCGAGGCCCAATCCCTTCATCAACATAACTTTGATTACATTATATCATTATATATATACCTTGGTATAAAACTGCGATCCATGACCATTTTACCCTGTTGGCCCTCGGTATTTTACTTAAACTTTGTCGAGACCTCTCAAATCAAACCTGAGCCATGGTTTGCCATAGTTCGTAACAGACTTTGGAAAGCACATTATTTATAATATACCAAACATGTTTTATAAAACATTACATTATGAACCATATATAAAATATATAAAACAATATATATATATATATATATATATATATATATATATATATATATATATATATATATAGATATATATATATAGCTACTTTCTCCCAATCAATAGAAGTTAAGGTCTTTCACATAAATCTAGCCTTTTGAGGCTAAAATGGACATTGTTTTCCTTGAAATTTTTACTCTATTCACAATAATTTTACCTTCTGAATTGTTCCTGGGCACTTATGCTCTTTTCCACGTGAATTTTAACCACTTTCACCTCTTTGAATTTCATCAAATAGTTGGTGAACAACCTATAATTTCTCATTCTGCCTCTAATTGTGGACCAATCAACCCCATTGTTGTAAATTGAGCTCTGATACCACCTTGTGACGTTCCCAACCTCCTGCTAGCCAATGCAACCACAACCAAAACACTTATAAATGCATGATTTATTATGAATTGAAAACTATAACACACATTAGAGAACTTTTGAGGTCTAAAATGAGTCTCCTAAGGAATGTTATAAATAATAGTGAAAATAATAAAAATAAGATTAGATTACCTCATATAATACTAGTGATTACCCCAATACTATTGTAGTTATACCCCTTATTTATATTGTTGTGCCCCCATTGCCCCATATTGCTATTAATGTGCCCATAGAATCCCTCTATTGTTATTTTTGTGGCTATATATTATTATTGCTAGGTCGGCTGGATTATATTGTGACTCCTTAGACTCCTATATATAGAAAGGAGGTTTTGTCATTTGAATCATCGAAGAATTGTTCATTCATGTAATGTAAAGGAGGTTTCCCCCTCAAAGAGGCTGAATTCTAAGGAGTTGAACTATCTTTTCTATCTTTTCTTGAGCTGGTTTCATAACATTTGGTATCAGAGCTTTGGATTCTAGGGTTTCGCTGCTCCAAACAAGTCATCGTGGCATTTTCGCTATAACTTTTTTTCTATGACGTTTCAGAAGTCGCAAAAAAAAACCATTTGAGAAGAAATTGTGCTAAACCTTGGGTCCAAATTTCAGAGCTTTTCGCGTGATATTGTTGGCGATATGACCTGAGGAAGTTGGTCTTTTTGCAGACTCCTGAATTACATTCAAAATAGGTGACCTGGGGAAAATCTTCGTAACTTTCTCTCTGAGGATCCGATTGAAATTTCATAAGAAGGTGCAAAAAGAGGACGGACTGTAGTTTCTTGTATGCAGTTTGCAGATCCATAGGTCGAAACAATGACTCGTGGCATGTCGTACAAGTTTGCTCTACTGAACTAGTCTATAAGCAAGTCACTGTGGGAGATTTCGTATAACTCTTCCTTGGAGAAACCAATTTGGGTCAGACTTGTGGCATTGGAAAGAGGACTCAGAAGGATACTATAGATCAAAATTTAAGAACTGGATGATCCGAAATTACAGAGATACATCAGATTCAATATCAGGCTTCTACAAAGTGAAAAAAGGTGTGTAGTTTTTTTTTAAATTTTTGCATAAGCTTGGTTTGAAGGAATTCAAAGGGCATAGTAAAGCATTATTATCGGTAACTGATGCCCCGAGGAAAGAAAATGCAAACACCTAGTAAGGAACCTGAAAGCTATAGCATGACTCATGAAGAAGAGGAAGAAATGCTACATGATATATCAAAATTACAAGAACAAGTGCAACAAATGTCACGCTCACAAAAGCTAATAGAAGCTAAGATAAATGGCGTGGAATCTAAGATAAATGGCATGGAAGCTAAGATGGATGATTTGAAGACAGATTTGAGGACAGATTTGAAGATAGACATGGCAGTTTTGAAGACAGATTTGACAAATTTTCTACAAGAAATACTTACTAATGGTGAAAAGGTTGTAAAGGAAACTCATGATGTGAACAAAAGAAATGTTAATCATGATTCCATAGACTCTAATGTTGGATCGAAGACCCACCATATTCCAAAAATCGATATGAGGAAGTTTGATGGCAAGGATCCCGCCACATGGATATTACAGATGGAGCAGTTTCTCGATCTCAATAATGTGCAAAACACACAAAAGGTACGTATGGCAACTTTATATTTGGAACCAAATCAGTTTGTATGGTATCAATGGCTTTGCTCTCGTAAACATTTATCACTTGGGCAATTTTTACGGAAGAATTGATAGCACATTATGAGGATACAAAAAGCAACACTTTTTTTAGCCAATTGATAAGTCTCAAACAAAAGGGTTCAATAATGGAGCACATTGAGGAGTTCCAAAACTTGAACATAAGGGTAAAAGATATTCCAGAGGAGCATAGGATTGATGTGTTCATAGGGTCTTTAAAGGATAATATCCAACATGATGTTCGCCTTTGGGAACCTGATTCATTAAAGAAGGCATTCAGGTTAGCAAGAAAAATGGAAAGCAAAATTATGGCAACCAGGAAGCATACCACTCACAACTATAAAGACGGAAGTGCAATTGCCCCTAGTCTTCCACAACCTATAAGGTTGACACCACAAAAATTGGAAGAAAAAAGAGCAAAAGGGATTTGTTATAGTTGTGATAGCAAATACACTAAAGGTCATAAGTGTTCTGAGAAGAAATTATTCTACATAGATTGTGAAGAGGAAGAAGAAAAGGAGCAAGAAAGGTCAAAAGAAGAGGATATGCTCCAGGAAGAAAGCCTAGATGAAGAAAAAATAAATCCTACCATATCTTGTAATGGATTGGCGAGAATTACCACTCCTCAAACCATCAAGATAGAAATACAAATCAAGAAGAAAAAGGTAATAGTGTTGATTGATTCAGGAAGCACCCACAATTTTATTCACTGTAGGGTGGCAAAAGAATTGAATTGCTTCCTATATCTAGCATCAGAGTGTCAAGTGATGATTGCAAATGGAGGAACAATAACTTGCTCTGGAAAGTGCCATAATATCAAGCTATCCATGGGAGAATATGTATTAACTAACCCAATGATTTCCATTCCAATGGGAGGTGCTGATGTTGCACTAGGAGTCCAATGGCTACAATCCTTGGGTACAATAGCTTTTAATTTTAAAGAACTTTTCATCAAATTTTCTACGGAAGGAAAGGAAGTTGAATTAAGGGGTATTGCAGGGAAACCAAGAAAGATAATCAACTCTAATGATATGACAAAGCTTCTAAAAAAGGAGCAAAGGGGTGTAATTGCACAATTATGTTCGCTAGATGTTTCCACATTAGAATCATCTATTTCTCCAGATCTCCAAAAGTCCTGGATAATCATTCCAAGGTATTTGAGACTCCCAAAGGTCTCCCACCTATGCGTGATCATGATCATGCTATTCATCTGATTCCAGGAAGTGTTCCTCCAAACATCAGGCCGTACAGATATCCCTATGTCCAAAAAAGTGAAATTGAACGTATGGTTGCAGAAATGCTAGAGGCTGGTATAATTCAACCGAGTCAAAGTTCTTTCTCTGCTCCAGTAGTATTGGTGCACAAGAAGGATGGATCATGGCGCATGTGTCCAGATTATAGGGAGCTCAACAAGCTCACTATTAAAGATAAGTTCCCCATTCCTGTCATTGATGAATTACTGGATGAATTGCATGGATCAATTTACTTCACCAAGTTGGATATTTGTTCAGGATATCATCAAATCAGAATGAAGATCGAAGACATTCTGAAAATGACATTTAGAACTCATGAGGGTCATTATGAATTTTTGGTCATGCCTTTTGGCCTTACCAATGCACCTTCAACATTTCAAGGTTTGATGAATTCAATTTTCAAACCATTCCTTAGAAAATTTGTGTTAGTATTTTTTGATGATATACTTATCTACAACAAGTCTTGGAAGGATCATGTTGAACATGTTGACAGGGTGCTACAACTATTGGAGGAGAAACAATTATATTAAAAAAGATCCAAATGTTTCTTTGGAGTCCAGGAGGTGGAACATTTGGGTCATATCGTATCTCATGAAGGAGTTAAGGTAGACCCTAGCAAAATTAAAGCCATTAAGGAATGGAAAATACCCACATCCATAAAGCATCTGTGCAGATTTCTTGGGTTGACAGGGTATTATCGCAAGTTTGTTAAGAATTATGGGAGAATAGCAGCACCTCTAACGACATTATTGAATAAAGATGCATTTTCATGGACTCCGGAAGCAACAAAGGCCTTTGAACATCTTAAAGAGACAATGTGCCAAGCACCGGTCTTAGCTACACCGGACTTCACAAAAACCTTTATTGTGGAATGTGATGCTTCAGGAAATGGAATTGGTGCTGTTCTAATGCAAGATGAAAGACCCATTGCTTTTGAAAGTCGTCCAATCAAGGGAAAGTTTTTAAGCAAAGCTATTTATGAGAAGGAAATGTTGGCAATACTCCATGCACTTAAGAAATGGCGACCCTACCTAATGGGAAGACACTTCAAGGTAAAAACAGATCATGATAGCCTTAAATACTTTTTAGAACAAAGATTATCCTCTGAAGAGCAACAAAAGTGGGTCACAAAGATGTTGGGTTATGACTTTGAAATCATCTACAAAAAAGGGAAGCAAAATGTGGTGGCAGATGCACTCTCAAGAAAGGATGAGGATGTGGAAGCATTGTTGTGCGCTATTTCTATCATCCAACCAGATTGGATAAATGAGGCAAGGGAGGAATGGAAGAATGACGAAGTAGTGTGGGCACTTATTCGAAAGCTACAACAAGATTCTAGTACGTCTGATACATTTAGCTGGCAAAATGATTCATTATGGTACAAAGATCGCTTATACCTCTGTAAGGATTCCCAGCTAAAACAAAATATTCCTATGGAATTGCACACTTCTCCCTTAGGAGGGCACTCGGGATTTTTAAAAACTTACCACAGGGTTAAGAAGGAATTGTTTTGGGATGGCCTTAAATAAGATATTCAAAAGTTTGTGGCAGAATTTTTGGTTTGCCAACAAAATAAAGTTGAAACAGTTAAGACACCGGGTCTATTACAACCTTTATCCATTCCAAGCCAACGTTGGGTGGAGGTATCAATGGATTTTATCACAGGTTTACCCAAGTATGAGGGAAAGAGTGTCATCATGGTGGTAGTTGACAGACTTACCAAGTATGCACACTTTTGTGCATTATCACATCCATTTAAAGCCAGTACAGTTTCTACTGCATTTATGGAAACAATTCAAAAGCTACATGGAAACCCAAAGATTATTGTAAGTGACAGAGATCCCATTTTCACTGGAAATTTTTGGACATAATTATTTTCTTGTCTTGGTACTTAGTTAGCTCATAGCTCATCTTATCATCCTCAATCTGATGGGCAAACTGAGATAGTAAACAAATGTTTGGAAGGATATCTCCGTTGCTTTGTATCTGATAAACAGACACAATGGGTCAAATGGTTGCCTCTGGCTGAATGGTGGTATAACACTTCCTTTCATACAGCAACAAAAATGACCCCATTTATGGCACTTTATGGGTATCAACCACCATCCATCACATCATATTTAAGAGAAAATTCTAAGGTTCAGGCAGTGGAACATCACATCGAACATCAACAACAAGTCCTCCAACTCTTAAAGGATAACCTCGTGTTGGCACAGAATAGAATGAAACAACATGGAGATCAACATCGCAGTGAAAGAAGTTTTGATGTAGGTGATTGGGTATTCCTACGGCTACAACCATATAAGAAAATGTCCCTCAAGCAAGCTAAGAAGGATAATAAATTATCACCAAAGTATTATGGTCCGTACAAGGTGTTGCAAAAGATTGGTACTATGGCATACAAATTGGAGCTTCCTGCAGCTTCTTGATTGCACCCAGTTTTCCATGTTTCATGCTTAAAGAAGGTTATAGGCGACGAGCTCCCAGTTCAAACAATATTGCCAAAACTTGAAGAGGAAGGAAAAATTATATTGGAACCGGAAGCAGTTATAGAAACAAGAACTTGACAGCTACGAAATTGATCAATTTCAGAGTACCTTATCAAGTGGAAGAACTTATCCACTGAAGATTCCACTTGGGAGGATGAGAATTTTATGCAGAAGTATCCAGAACTACTCAAGCGTTGAGGACAACACTTTTTTGAAGGTGAGGGGCATGTTGGGTCCCTATAATACTAGTGATTACCCCATTACTATTGTAGTTATACCCCTTATTTATATTGTTGTGCCCCCATTGCCCCCATATTGTTATTAATGTGCCCATAGAATCCCTCTATTGTTATTTTTGTGGCTTTATATTATTATTGTTAGGTCGGCTGGATTATATTGTGACTCCTTAGACTCCTATATATAGAAAGGAGGTTTTTTCATTTGAATCATCTAAGAATTGTTCATTCATGTAATGTAAAGGAGGTTTCTCCCTCGAAGAGGCTGAATTCTAAGGCGTTGAACTATCTTTTCTATCTTTTCTTGAGTTGGTTTCATAACAAATTCATTGGTCATCGAGGCTCAATCCCTCCATCAACATAACTTTGATTACATTATATATATATATATATATACCTTGGTATAAAACTGCGACCCATGACCATTTTACCCTGTTGGCCCTCGATAGTTTACTTAAACTTTGTCAAGACCTCTCCAATCAAACCTGAGCCATGGTTTTCCATAGTTCGTAACACACTTTGGCAAGCACATTATTTATAATATACCAAACACGTTTTATAAAACATTACATTATTAACCATATATAAAATATATAAAACAATATATCTATATATATATATATATATATATATATATATATATATATATATATATATATATATATATATATATATATATATATATATATATATATACTTTCTCCCAATCAATAGAAGTTAAGGTCTTTCACATAAATCTAGCCTTTTGAGGCTAAAATGGACATTGTTTTCCTTGAAATTTTTACTCTATTCACAATAATTTTACCTTCTGAATTGTTCCTGGGAACTTATGCTCTTTTCCATGTGAATTTTAACCACTTTCACCTCTTTGAATTTCATCAAATAGTTGGTGAAAAACCTATAATTTCTCATTCTACCTCTAATTGTGGACCAATCAACCCCATTGTTGTAAATTGAGCTCTGATACCACCTTGTAACGTTCCCAACCTCCTGCTAGCCAATGCAACCACAACCAAAACACTTATAAATGCATGATTTATTTATGAATCGAAAACTATAACACACATTAGAGAACCTTTGAGGTCTAAAATGAGTCTCCTAAGGAATGTTATAAATAATAGTGAAAATAATAAAACTAAGATTAGATTACCTCATCACGTTTGGAGGGAAGAAGGAAAAAAACTATTTTTTCATCTCATATTTTCAACTTATCTCCCTACAATTTTACTCTAATTTTGAGAGAGAGAGCACTCGATGGATATATAATTTAATTTTCCATCCAAGGAGTACCCATGTTTCTTACTTTCGATGGACCCTACTACATGAAAAATGTCAAATACATGAAAAAACATTATTGCAATCATGTTTTTTCATGTATTTGACATTTTTCATGTAGTAGGGTCCATCCAAAGTATGAAACATGCATACTCGGATGAAAATTTAAATTATGCATCCATCGAGTGCTCTCTCTCAAAATTAGATTAAAATTGTAGGGAGATAAGTTGAAAATACGAGTTGAAAAAATAGTAATATTATTTTTTTATTATTTTATCTTTTTACCTTTTTACTCCAAAAATGGTGAATCATCCCCCCATGGTTGACATCATCATATTGAATCTTATTGGTTCTTATAAAGTTGATTTTTATTGTACATTTTTGTTTTGAGGCCCATGTTTTACCTCAAAATTTATATAATGACTATCTTTACGTGTGACATTACTCTATTTCCATGAATGCATTTGTAGAATGTAACATAATGCCAATTTTAACATATATGAATCATAATTACGACATGCACAATGGAAATGACAATTAATTCAAATTAAATAACCACATTTATGTTCATCAAATAAATTATGAAACCATTTAACATCATATTAAGTTGAATTTATGAATACACGTGTAATGAAGAAATACATACAATGAAATATAAGTGAATTATAAACATTATAGCACAAAACCCTGAAACCAGGGTTTCAACATAAAATCATTATATACAAGTTATCCATGTTCCATTTTGTCATAGACCACATGGTTCATGAAATTCAACCATGGGTCACCCTTGAGTCGGGGCTGCAACTCCACATGTAATAATAAACCGTAAACAACCATACTTAGATGGCCAAGTTACTGACCCAACAATCATGGCTCCAAGCTCAAGCTATCCTTCCTCCAAATATGCGCCCAAATGGCACCTTACGACCAACCAAAAATGTCTTAGCTATGGGGTTCAACAGCTCATGTTGCTCCAAATTTCCCAAGCACCCTCTAGTCCATAAACTGAAACAACTCCCAGTTGGTACAAAACCCAAGCTTGGGGCTCACTTTTGAAAAAATGACAACAATTAATGTAAATTATAAAATTATAGGGTAAATCTATTTTACCGTTCAGTCAGTTTTATGACAAAAGAAAGTTATGTAATGAAATAGTCCATATTAAATGGTGATTGGCCAAGAGGCTTGTTTTAACTTGGAGAGTCATTTTGAGCAATAATAATTCCAATCCCTTGCCCCGTGGAGGTTTCCTTGACACATTGTCAGGGTTTTACAACATAATTCCTTGTGTAAATAGTGTGATTTAGTTTCCTATTTTTGTGTGCATTTCTTTCTAAATTAAGTTAAGGGATCCAAATAGCATCAAGTGGTATCAACACTAAGTTGTGAAGCTATGTTGAAGTTTTTTCAAAAACCAGGTTTATTAAGTCATGTCATTGTTTTAAAACTGACGGCCAAACAAATCTACTCTGTGCAAAAATTTAGAGTCTCATTTTTATATTAAAAAAGGGGAGGATTCGTTCCAAAGAAAGGAGGCATGGTCACATTGAACAACTTTGAAGACCATGTGACGAGGTAGGGTCATTAAAAGTTTCGTTAATTTTTTTTTACATCTACAACATTGAGTAGGCATGAAGACCAAGTTGTTATTGAGAAAGGAGCAATCGACTGCAATCTTCTAGAGAATCGACACTGACATAAGAAGAGCCCCGTTCATTGAGAAAAAAGAAATTTCAAGCCGGGCCGCTATTAGTTGACGCCAACCTCTGTTTTGTAAAATGTTGAGCCATTGTCAACCGACACCAAGGTTACGCCAATTGCTATGAGGTCGATTGAAAGAGACAGAGCCAACAGAAACAGGAGTTTCTAGAAAAACAGAGAGCTGCAAGAAAAATAGAGAGAAATAAAGACACCGATACCACCCGAGTATTTGTTTTTACAAAAAAAAAAAAAAAAAAAAAAATTGTTGAAATTTTTTAAATTTTGAAGAGCTAAGTTGGGTTTCCAAAGTAAAGCGGATTCTGGAAAATTATCTTAGAAAATCATTGAATTTTTTTTCTAGTTTCTTGAAAGAAAATTTAAGTATGGGGTTTGATTTTTTTTTAAAGGAAGAAACCTTAGTTAAAGAAACCAAAACAAACTCTATTTAAAGAGACCGAAACAGATAAATTGAAAAAAATCCTAATTGATGTCAAATTAAAAAAAAACGGGGGGAGATCCCTAATTGGAGGACTTAGCAAAATTTTATCATTAAGTTATTTGAAAGAGCCTCTGTAGGAAGATGGAAAAAGTGACTAATGCTAAGTTTGAGGTGGAAAAGTTCACTGAAAGGAATACTTTTACATTATGGAAACTGAAAATAAGGGATTTGTTGGTGCAAAAAGCCTTGCACAAAGCATTAGATCGGGTTGAAAAGAAATATGTTGGCATGACATATTTGGATTGGGAGGACTTGGATGCCCGAGTTATCAGTACCATAAGATTGTGATTGGTGGATGAATTTGTCTTCAACAGTGTTGAAGAAACCTTAGCAGTAGGTTTGTGGGTAAAATTGGAAACATTGTATATGACCAAATCTTTAACCAACATAATTTTTTTGAGGAGGAAACTATATAGCCTTCAGATGAAGGAGGGTACTAAAACTGTTGAAAATTTAAATGTATTTAATACACTTATTTGCTAGTTGTCATATATGAATGTTAGATTTGAAGAAGAAGATAAAGCCATTACCTTGTTATGTTCTTTGCACGAGTTTTGAGATCACTTTGTGACTTCTATCAGTTTCAGCACAATCGAATCTTTGGAATTTGATTCTATTGTGGGAGCTCTATTATCTGAAGAAGTATGGAGGAATTATAGCATTGAAAATTCTGCATTAGAATCCATGGTAGCAAGAGGTCAGTCCAAGGAAAGAGGGGAGAAAGCAAGAAGTTTTGTTATGGAACCAGCCCACAAAATAGAAGAAAAGATAGATCAACAACTTAAAAATCAACCTCTTTGAGGGGGCAACCTCCTTTACATTACACAAATGAACAATTATTGGATGATACAAATGAAAAAACCTCCTTTCTATATATAGGAGTCTAAGGGGTCACAATATAATCAAAGTCAACATAAAAATAATAATATAAAGGCACAACAATAAAAATAGTGGGCTTCTATGGGGCACAATAATAACAATATGGGGACAATAGGAGCACAACAATAACAATAAGGGATACAATGACAATAGTAATGGGGAAATCACTAGTATTATAGGGACCTAACATGCCCCTCTCCTTTAAAAAAGTGTTATCCTCAATGCGTAAGTAGTTATGGATTCTTATGTATAAAATTCCCATCCTCCCATGTGGAATCTTCAATGGGTAAGTTCTTCCACTTGATGAGATACTCGGAAATTTATCGATTTCGTAGTTGTTGAGTTCTTTCTTCTGTGACTGCTTCAGGTTCCAATTTGATTTTTCCTTCCTCGTCAAGTTCTGGAAATATTATTTGAACTAGGAGGTTGTCACCTATAACCTTCTTTAAGTGTGAAACATGGAAAACTAGGTGCGCTCGGGAAGCTACAAGAAGCTCCAATTTGTATGCCATAGTACCAATATTTTGCAACACCTTGTACGAACCATAATACTTTACTCATAATTTATTATCCTTCTTAGCTTGCTTGAGGGACATTTGTTTATATGGTTCTAGCCGTAGAAATACCCAGTCACCTACATCAAAACTTATTTCACTATGATGTTGATTTGCTTGTTGTTTCATTCTATTCCACGCCAAAGTGAGGTTATCCTTTAAGAGTTGGAGAACTTGTTATTGATGCTCGATGTGATCTTCCACTACTTGAACCATAGAATTTTATATTAAATATGATGTGATGGATGGTGGATTATGTTAGAGTCCTATAATAATAGGATTCATAATTTTGAATTGGCTATGATTACTCTTGTAATATCGTACATACTTTTGCTTTTTGCAAAATGTTTTCTTATATTAAAAATAAAAAATGTAAAGAGAGTAAGTCCTAAAATAAAAATAAAAGGACTCAAAGAAAAGGATCAAAAAAGAAAATAAGATATAAACCCCACCAAAAGAGATAAAAAATAGATTCTGAAAGTGATGCAAATTCAAATGCCACTACCTTTTACTTTACTTGGCAAAATAACATTATGTGCAGCTTGTCAAAAATGCCACAATCAATGATGGTCAAATAGTTTAATCTTGATTCATTCATGCTTTAAATTTCATGTTGGTAGATAAAGAATGAAGATCTAGCCAAACTGTTTAATCTTGGAAGATCGGTAGTTAGGTAGAGAATAATAAGGAGCTCATCAGTTTAATATGAGCCCTTGGAAGTTATAAGATTATAATTAGATAGTTTTCTTATCAAAGAAAAAGAAATAAAGGGTCAGCAAGCTCAAATGAAAGCCCCGAAAGTGATGACTAAAGCTATGTGATTTATTTCACTAGTTTCAATCCAACTTCTTCACCCCTGTGAGCATCACCCGATGCAATGAGTGCTAAGTGAAATATTCAAAAATCATGAGATATTGGTCAGTTACGACTACCTCTCATGGAAATGGTCATAGATGAATGACTTTCTTAATGCAGTTGAATCCCAAAAAATGATATCTAATATAATACATTGTGAAAGACCCTCAATACTTAAATAAGCTCAAGTGCACCCAATGAATGAAGAGAAAATGCTAGGGTAAATAAAGGGTAGGTAAAAGAGATTTTGGAGTGCACAAGATTGAAAGCTCAAATGCACCTTCGTTATGTTTAATCCTATGTTTCATGTGAAGGAGGAATTATCAAAGAAAAAGGACATTCACAAAAGTCATATATTACTTTGGGTATTTACCCTAAAAAGTTCTATATGATTTTATCCCTAAATACTAAAGCTCATTCACTAATATCCTCTCATTTCGCTCAACCCCTTACATGTCTAAATTTCCCTCCATTACCCTTTCATTACTTTTCATTCACTAATTTCCCCTTCTTGATTCCAAAGGACCCTTTCCTTTCACTTCCTCTTATTCTAACACATTTCCATTGTAAAAACCCTTTCCCTTTATTTTGACCATTCCCTCTTCATTCCCTTTGTAAAAATATCCCTACCCCTTCATTTTACCTTTCGCCCTATTTCATCTCATTTTCCCTTGTAAACCCACTAAAACCCCCTTATCCTAAGTTTAAATAATGTATAGGGCCCCATTGAAAAACACTCCCCGATACCGTTTTAGCTTATATCCCTAGTGTATTTATTCCACGGTCTCGCATTTTATTGACCCATCGCATATATTAAATCCCGTAACTACTTTTTAATTAATTACATTTCATTGTAATTAAACCCGACCCCACTCCCACATTCAGCCCTCGCAACTCCACTATGCGATAACCCTCTGATCACCCACTTCCAAATCCAATGACCCATAGCCATATCGTTCGCTCTCATTGTCCGACTGTTAAAATCCCAAAAGTAGGCGAGATTCACAATTTTTCCCGACCACATGTTTTCTATATGGAAACCCCACGTTATATCGCATGCTCTCAAAAAATACCACCGTCCACTCAAAAGTGATGCAATATGCCATAAAACCACCTCCCCGTGTAGGATGAAACCGCCCATTTTTCACACATTAATTCCGCACCCAAAATGTAATCGCTATTAGTTAAAAGCCAAAAAGTCTCCCTTTTTACCCTTTTTCACTATTATCTTGTTACCAAGCAACCTCTGCAGGCTAATTCTAAACCCTGAAGCTTTACTCAACTATTTTAACCTCACTTACAACCAGAAGACGTGACAAAATTCAATTTAAAGCAACACAAAGACAATTGAAGCCTCAGAAAGCCTCCACTGCTCCCACAGAACCCTGTCTGCACACCTAATCGTTGGTTTTCCAGTATTCTTGAAAGAACTAGAAAGGCCCTCTACTTAAGCTCTGCACAGTAACTATAAAAGGTTAATTAATTGAATTAATTAAAAGCCTTGCTAAAGTAAAGAAACCCACTGTGCATCCGAAGAAACCCTTTTCTGCAGACTACATTCACTCTTCCCACTATTCCTAAAGTCCTGAGCTTACTCCTTAAGCTAGATAAACAATAATTCAATAGAATAAACCAAATTATGGCTTCCCAAAGCATTCTGAATTGAAAACCCCTACAAACCCCTCACCTGGACATTGACCACCTCCCATTGGCCAACAGAGATTTCCAAATCAAAGACACAGTTTCCCTAGCCATATATTGAAACTGTACTCTTGGAGTAAAAACAATTCCTCAACCACAGTGATGATATTCAATCATGGGAATCAAATTTGCCCAAATACTTGTTCCCACAGGTATACCACTTCCTTGAAATCATCCACCTATGCCAAATTTTCTATATCGCGAGCCAAGTAGATTTTATTTTACAATCACTACAGAATCCATAAACCAAATGTTGCAGATCCAACCAAAGCCAAATGAAACCCCATTTTCCATTGAAAACCTACTTGAACTATACTTAAATATGGTGCAGCCCAAGAGGTCTCAAATCATTCAAACTTTCATCCTTGAAGAGTCTCATACTCCTACAGACAATCCTCCATACTCAACCACCATTTTATCGGAGAGGGTCAAGAAAATTGTAACCATGCTCTCTTGTATTTTAGGATACACCACTAATGAGCATGTAGATGAACATATACTTGCTTTCCTCTCTATTTTTTTCCCAGGAAAGCCTGCAGTTGTAGTTTTCAATTTTGCCCAGTTCTTGGCAAACAGAATCCATGATCAATTGATCAGATTGCCAAATGAAAGAGTATTCAAATACTCTTTAGTATTGTTCCACATGTTCCTTTATTTCCAATCAAACATGTTTCCAGTTAATATCCAAAAGCTGGACACTAAGGGCCATCCTATATTTTTCATCTTCTGGACACCCTTAATCCAAAATTATTCCACTATTTTCAGTTACAAGGAGTTCATTGATTCCTTTGTTCATCAAGTTGTCAATATGTTAAGCAGTATCAATCAATCCAATATTAGTGATGAGATAAAGGGAATTTTGCAATTGTCTAAAAATAGTAGAATAGGAGACTAGTATTTATACCAGGACCACACCGAAATTATGATATATGGATGCCATTTCACTCCCTATAAGCTGCCCAAATATATCCCCATGAGGATATTTTCATTGGAGTATATCAGGCAGATTATAAACTCATATTATGTCAATTTTCTATCAACTAGGAAGAAAGCACAATTCAAGATAATAAACCAGTATGGTCCTTTTATCTGTAATAATAGGGAGGTTGGAGAAGAAGCAGAGAAGTGTTTACAAGAAATGAAGTTCAGTAGTAGTTTCATGTGGAACTATGAGCCCTTAGGAGTCATAAAAAAACTAAGACTCAATTTTAAATTGATTCCTTTTATGCATGAGTCTAGGCCAGACATTGAAAAATATGCTAACCAGTCAGAGTGGTTGGAAAACACCTTGATAGATATGGAGAAATAGATGGATACAAGTTCCATTTTGCATACTCCAGCCCTGCAGGACAAAAATGTAAAAAGGACCAGGGAAGAAGGTTCTTGCTCAAACATAGAAACACCACATGATAGATTTGAAATCATGTACAGGATGAAGCCCAAGTTAAATCCTGTCAATGAGCAAGAAGATACAATTGAGACAGTTAAGACACTTCAAATCATAGATACAGATACAGGGGTCAAAGAGAGTATAGCTCCAGCAGTTTTAGAGGAAACTCATCAGCCTTCCACCTCTAATACTCAGAGTATTCAGAAACAACTTAGCATTGAGTTCTCATCATCAAGAAAACCAGTAGATAAGGAAAAAAACATAAAGGAGAAGTATAAATAGATCAAATTAAGAAATGAGGCATTGAAAGCTAAAACATATGCCTAGTATTTCAAATAGACTCCTAGCAATCAGAATAGGTTAATGTTAGCTTTTGACATTAAAACTGGTAAAATGCAAATGACCTTTTAGCATCCTATAGTCTAGTAGCCTAAGTCATCAGCTGATTATAGGAAGAAAAAAATTGAATATTTGGCCAGGGTTGTTCACCGTATTTGATCAAATTGAGTTTCATAAGCAGGTAAGAGAAATGATGTACTCAACGATGACCAACAAGGCCATGAGTGTACAAAAACTTCAGAATTCTCTAGACAATATCACAACACAGTTTAAGCTAGAGAAATCATCCTCACAAGAAAAGGATAACATAATCAACTCACTGTAAGACTTGGTTATTGAAATTGTATATAATCCAAATGACATCAAGGTTGCAGAAAAGCTCATAAAGAAGAAAAATGAAGACATTGTTTCTTTGAAGAAACAACTAAAATTGCATCCTTTTGAACATCCACAGATGAAGGAAGTTCTAGAGAACCAAAGCCAGAAAGATGAGATGATGGACCTCATTCTCCAACTAAATGTTCAATTGAAAGAAATGGAGAATGAAATGGATAAGTTAGTATAGGAGAAACAAGCCACCATTGAAGCAGCTACTGCTACTGCTATTCCTACAGTTACTACAATAGTCCCTTCTACTTTGGTAGCTTCAATGGCCCCAACAGCTCCACTAGCTACAACACTTCCAACTGCATCAGCAACAGGTTCAATAGAAGCATCTCATCCTAGTGATGAAGCAGCTAAACTGATCAAAGAAATGGAGGATATGTCCACACAAACTACTGAAATAAATAGACTTAAGGAACAAATAAAAAGTCTAGAGGATGAGAAGGAATTAGCTCAAATAATGCATAAAAATGAAGTTCAGAAGACAAACAGGTTGAATGAAAGGATACAGAAGTTGGAAAAATAATTAACACTGAAAGAGCCACTAACCCAAGAAAAACAACTTTTATGGGACAATATCATTAAATCAGACAATGACATTTGGCCATGTATATAGGTGATATTTGAGCAGAATGATTTGGTCAAAGAGGCTGGTGAAGCAATTCAAAAGGTTAGGGCCGAACTTGGAAATATTCCAGAAGAAGCCTCAAGAATAATCCAGTTCCTTAACTCAAAGATCAAGTATGAATTATAGGAGCTTGGAATAGCTAACAGAACTGGGACCATACTAGAGTTAAAAAAGGTAATCACCAAGAGGAACTTGATGATACAGCTTGAGGAGAAGTGCCAAACAATGGAGGTAGCAATAGGCAGGTTCATGGAAAAATTTGATTCTTTGAGGAAAAAGGGTATACCTAATCCATTGGTAATAAATGTCAGGTTGATGCCACTTGAAGACTATGATAAGAGAATCGGAGAAGTGGCAAAGGAACAAGGCAACAGTTCCTCCATGAAAGGGATGCCTACAGGAAAGGTCCTTTACCAAACTTTTGGGAACCTCTTTTACTTCCAACATGAGGTAAAACATATTTTTATAAACAAGCCCACCTTTGCAAAATACACAGAAACTGATGAAGTCTACAAAAGAATGGTAAATATTAAATTACCAGATACAGAGAATTGGGAAAAGTTGAATGATTTACTATGAAAATGCAAGGTAAACAATGAATACAAAGCAGTGAAAGAAAAACAGTAGATCAGCTAAGTCAAAGAGTATCAGATGAAAAACAGAGTTTAAAGATGAAAAGTATCAGTCAAAGGGCAGAGTAAAAGGACAACCAACATAGAGCAACCGCCAAAGGGAGAAAACAAAAAAAGATCAAAACAACAAACAACAAAATCATTAAAAGAAGGGACATCTAGCCTTTTAGTGTCCTATGTATCTATATCTTCTTCCATGAAGATATTTTATTTCCGTTGAATAATTCCTAAAACGGTTTAGGATATTTTGTAACAGTTTTTTGTATAAATAATCCATAATTCGAAGTATAGTGTGTGGATTGCTGAACATTTCTATAGCTATTATTGATCTAAAGACCTGGGGGTTTATTGTAACATTTTCAAGTTAGCAGACTGGACTGAGTAATAAAGGCTTTGCATTATAGGATTCATGTGTTGGGCCACTTCAGTGAAGTATCTTTAATTTGTTAAATTTTTATTTTCTTAAGCATTTCACATACATACATGTTTTCCAATTTAAATGAAATAACTGGAATGTTACTTTAGAATTTGTTTAAGTACACTCTGTCTTGAACAATTATTCATTTTGATGTTTTCTTATGATATCCAGAGTAGGGAATTCTTCATTTCTCCCTAGTTTCGATTGACCTCTTTCATTTCCTTCATTATTCGGTTTGAGGAATCCTTAATTGCTCCTTGACCATGATTTAAAAACCATTTCACCATACAGCCTAAAAGATCTGAATTTACTTAGCTACCTTGCCCTATGAAAACTATCTTTAGAACTTGATTTGTCCCGTTTTCTTGACATTTGGACTCCATGACCCAATGGTAAAAAGACACTTATCTATCCATCTAAATCAATGATTCCACCACCAAATCAAGTAAAAAACCAACCAAGCTTAAATAACTAGCCTAAAATTAATTAATCCAACAAAGTTAAATATTTAAGAGAGAGCCCTCTCTGAGCATTACGAAGGCTAGATCCTGATCTCAAAAGTAGGTTTGTGGTTACCTCTATCATTTCTTTAAACACAACATGACAACCCTGGGGAAATTTTAGAGTGATAACATAGTGGCGACCATATTCGGAATGAGTCCTCAATTTAATAAACCTTAAAGGAAATCCTAAATTTCATCTTTTCACCTTAAGGCCATTTTAGGGTTGTTAAAAAGTTTCATTAAAAAGTTAAAAAATTAAAATTCAGGCTTCCAAAAGAACATACTATACCAGGGCACATCGTTGATCCAGACCCTTCTATAATTTTTGATAATCTAGACAAAATCTTGAGAAAAAACAATAAAGTAGAAAGTCAAGAAAGCATTAGTTAGTTAATCAAAGAAAATTCACTTCCTAAAGAGTTATCAAACTTAGAGGATCTTCAATTTGATTTACCATTTGAACATTCATTGTTTTGTACCAAATCTAAAACTTCAGTTCATGATACTATAATAGACCATACTTTTATTCAATTTATTGAATCAAAGAAGAATATTATACATCCTGATTTAGATCAACATGTTCTAGAAACTTTTGACAAACTTGATGCTTTAACCTCAAATTTGATAAGATACATAGATGAAGCTTATTTTCAACATTTAGTTGAATTAGTTGCCCTAATTCCTGCTACTCCTAAGCCTTCTACCATTCCTTCAGAATATGTAAATTCATCTTTATTTAGTACCACCTCATCTATTATTTCCACTACACTTCATTCCAAGAATCATTCATCCCCAAGCTTCCTCTTTAGCCTAGAGTTTTATTTCCATATCCAAATATTTCAATCTCATCAGTAAGCCCTTCAATTTCATCTTCAAGCACTACCAATTTACCTCCTAGCCAAGCTAGAATCTTGGCCATGGCTGCCAGATATGCTCCTTTGACCTTACGAGCTCAACTACATGCCATGACCCAAGACTATCAGAGTAAAATCTTTCATTTTGATGGTACTGGTAAATATACTGCACAAAAACATGTAAATAAAATGAATGATTACTTTGAATTACATGAAATTTATGAAGATGTACAAATGATATTATTTGCACAAAAACTATCAGGAGATGTCAGGAAATGGTTTAAAGGTTTACCTGCTGGTCATATTGTTGATTTACCTACTCTCCATAGATTGTTTATCAATAGATGGGAAAGGAAGAAAAATCCTTACAAATATTATCTAAATATGAAAACATTAGAAGAGCTCCTAATGAATCTGTTCAAGACTATTGTACTAGGTTTAACAGTGTTTACAATGCAATCCTTGCAAATATTAAACCTCCACCAAACTTGGCACTAATCAAATTTCTTGATGGTTTTGACAGTGATATGTCTTACCATTTGAGAGAAAGAAACCCTCCAACTCTAGAACAAATGCAAAGTTATGGAGTTAGTGTAGAAGCTAACTTGTTGGCTAAAATATCTAGAATGAGGAATGAGAGGAGAGTTACCATTAAGGAGGAACCATCCACTTCATATGTTAAGATAGATATTTTGGCTAAAAGTTTAGAAACGTTAGTGGATGGATTACAAATTATGGAAAGAAAACCACAATGGGATAATCAACAACAAGGCCCTCAAATAAGAAATCCAAACTTTAGGAAGAATCCCAATACTGGTAAGCCTAAGGAAGGGCCACCTGATCAACATATTAGAACACCTTTCCAAGAAAACTATGTTGAAGGTTCTCACCAAAATGAAGAAGATGAATACACTCAGATTAACTTAATGGGAATAAATGATGGTAATACTGTTTTTCTTACCCATGAAGAAAAGGAATTATGCATGTTACAACAATTATAGTTACAATCTGGGGAGTCTTTTGATTATAAACAAGGTTATGAATTTTCTATTAATGATTTTCATAAGCAATATAACATTAGTAGTAAGAAAAACATAGAAACCCCTACTAATAAAACTGTCCAAACTCAGACTAAGAAAACAGTGGGAAATCCTACAACCAAAGTGTTGCAAATTATCTCTAGGGAAACCCAAAAAACTTTCACTCCAAAGATTGCAGCCAGTCCAAAAATTGTAGATATTATAGATGCCCTTGTTAAAACTTCAGCTGACATTCAAAAATCAGCTACTGTGAAAACTTCAAAAGATGTCCAAAAATCAACTGATACTCAAGCTTCAAAAGCTATTCAGATTTCAATTGCTTCCCAAACTATTCCAAATAAAAGAATTGAAAATAGTGAAATAGTAGACACCCAAACACAAACTGAATTACCAACTGAAGATAAGAAGGAAAAGACTACACAAACTCCAATTGCCGAGGAGAAAGTCATTTAGTTAGGAAAAACACAAACTCCATTTAATATCAAAACTGAAATTGCCAAATTGAAAATATCAGTTCCTTTAATAGAATTGATAAAAAATGATTCCTATAAATCCCAAATCACTAAAACACTGAATATAGATGAAGGAGAAGACTTTGTTAATCTATATGATGACCAACCAAAATCAATCTTTGGTCCTGGTAAATGGAAAACATGAACAAAGTGGTATTCCTCCATTCTACATTAGCTTGTCTATTCATGCTCAAATCTTACACAATGCTATGTTAGATTTAGGAGCATCTCACAATTTAATGCTAAAAATAATCATGGAGACACTGGATTTAGATATAACTAGACCATAAAAAGATCTTTTCTCTTTTAATTCTAGTAAAGTTAAATGCCTGGGCTTGATAAAAGATCTGTGTGTCACTTTAGTTTAATACCTAGGAAAGAGTATTGTCATGGATATTGTAGTTGTCGATATCCCTCCAAAGTATGGAATGATATTGCCTCGCTCATGGGGAGAAAAATTGCAGGGATATCTATAATTAGACATGTCTTATGCCACAATTTTAGTATTTGGTCAGCTCAAAAAGCTTTATAGAGAAATTTTAATGAAATACATGGTTAGTAGTATAGATAGACCACAAAATTATCCTATTTATTCTATACATTATGATATGAATTTTTTCATTCTATGTAAGTTAGACACTGAAAAAAACAATAACGCAGTTGTAAAACAAGAACATAAAGCACTTGACAGTGATAATATATTTCATGAATCTAGGTGGCACCTAGACTTTGATGGTTCAGTGAACAGATTAGGAGCAGGTGCTGGAGTTTGGATTCAAGACATGGAAAATAATCATTCTGAAGGTCATGCCTTTATATTAAACTTTAAATGCACAAACAACATGGTGGAATATGAAACTTTAAATCTTAGTATTGCAAATTGTAAGAAATATTGGATCCAAGAGAGTTTCTATCATGGGAGGCCCTAATCTATCATAAAACAAATTAAAGGAGAGTATATTGTGAATAATCCTAGACTTAGCCAATACAAAGAAACTGTTCTAGATATGATGAAAGAACTTCTTGAAATTGATTTTGCTGCTATTCCTAGGAAACAGAACATGCAAGTCCATAGTCCGGCTACTTTTGCTAGCACTTGCAAATTACTTTTTCAGCCCAATCACCACTACACTGCAAAGGTGAGACACAAGCCTGTTATACCTGATAATCTCAAATATTGGCAGACATTTTCACAAGAGTCTCAAATCTATGATTTTATGAATGCTGAAGAAGAATTCCAAAACTGTAACATAGATACTAATCGTACAATAGAAGACATATTAGATAGTGATATAGATATAAATGCTATAGATGAACCCACTAAATTCACTAAATTAGAAATAGGTAACTTAGAAAAAATAGAAATAGAAGAATTAGGTACAGAAGAAAAACCTAAGCTTATTAAATTATCCAAAGCATTGCCTCTAGATGAAAAGCTGAAGTACACAAATCTGTTTAAATAATTTCAAGATGTCTTTGCCTGGAGTTATGAAGACCTAAAGTCTTATGACACCAACATTATTCAACATAAAGTACCCATCAAAGAAGATCAGAAACCCTTTAAACAAAATCTTAGGAGGACTAATCCAGTTCTTATGCCATTGATTGAAAAAGAAGTAAAAAGGATGTATGAGGCACAAGTCATAGCACCTATTAGATATTCAGATTGGGTCTCTAATTTAGTCACCACTAGAAAGAAAATAGGAGAAATCAAACTCTGTGTTGATTTCAGAAACTTGAACAAAGTATCACCGAAGGATAACTATCCCCTCCCTAAAATGGACCACATTCTCCAGAGGGTAGTAGGGTCATCCATAATTTCATTACTTGATGGATTCTCTGGATACAACCAAATGTTAGTTCAACCAGAAGATCAAGCAAAGACTGCATTTACTACTCCTTGGGGTACTTTCATGTATTTGAAGATGCCCTTGGATTGATGAATGCTGGAGAAACATTCCAAAGAGAAATGGACATAGCTTTTGCAAAAGAAATCCATGAATTTTTAGTTGTTTACCAAGATGATATCATAGTGTTTCCCAAATCAAATAATGAACATCTAGATCACCTAAGAAGAGTGTTCATAAAATGCAGAAAATTTGGTATATCCTTAAATCCCAAAAAGACACTCTTTGGGCTAGAAGAAGGTAAACTCTTAGGACACATAATTTCAAAAGAGGGCATTAGAATTGATCCAGCTAGAATAGGAGCAATCCTAAACATCAGTCACCCTAAGAACATTAAAGAATTGCAATCATTCTTTGGTAAAATAAATTTTCTTTGAAGATCCATTTCTAACTTAGGAGAACTAATTAGAGAATTGATTAACATGTTAAATAAAGATTCAACACTTAAGTGGACAGTAGAGGCTAAGCATTCTTTTGAGGCAATCAAAGAAACCCTTACTAAAACACCTATCCTCATAAGTCCTGATTTCAAAAAAAGATTTTATAATTTTTTCTTTTGCTTCAGAACATACCGTTGCAGTAGCCTTGTTGTAAAAGAATGATCAAGGTTATGAGCAGCCTATTGCATTTTTCAGCAAATCTTTGAGAGATTCTACACTAAAGTATAATATAATGGAAAAACAAGCTCTTTCTTTAGTAAAATCCATAAAGGATTTCAGAGTGTACATTTTATACTCACACATCATTGCATATGTTCCAAATTCAGTAGTAAAGGACATTCTAACATAGAATGGGCCTAAGGGAAAGAGAGGCAAATGGATTCCCACTATTTTGGAATATGATATTGAAGTAAATCCCACAAAACTAATCAAAGGCCAAGGTTTAGCCTAACTCATGGCTGAATTGAACTATCAAGTCTTAGATATAAATTTCATTGGTGCTCTAGATGATCCGAAAGAGATGGCAACTCCACAGATCACTGAAGCTTTTTTAGATTCACCCTGGTATACAGATATCATATTTGTTTTACTAAATTTAAAAGTTCCTCCTAGTTTATCTAGAACTAAAGGTAGATTCTTGAAAATGAAATCAATGAAATGTTGTATCATAGACAATGATTTATTTTGGAAAGATAATGGTGGCATTAAAAGATGAAGTTGATAAAGTCATGCAAGAATTACATGTAGGGGATTGTGTAGGACACCTATATTGGAAAACAACTGCTGATAAGATTTTAAGGGCATGTTTTATTGGCCCACCCTTTTTGCAAATGTCATCAAATATGTGACCTCCTGTCACAAATGCTAAATATTTGAAGGCAAGAAGAAACTCTTACGATTACCCCTCAAACCCATCTCCACAGAAATCTCATTTCAGCAATGGGGTCTAGAATTCATTGGTGAAATTCACCCATCCTCCTCAGCCCAACATAAATGGATTTTGACAGCCACTGATTACTTTACTAAATGGATAGAAGCCATCCCTTCTAGACAAGCCACAGATTCTGTCATCATCTCATTCCCTGAAAACAGTATCCTTTCAAGATTTGGATGCCCACAAGAGCTCATTACTGATAATGCAGTTGCTTTCAAATCCAAGAAAATGGTAGACTTTTGTCACAGATATCACATTACCCTTGGCCATTCCACTGCCTATTACCCTCAAGGAAATGGGCTTGCAGAATCCTCAAACAAAAGCCTTGTTTATATCATCAAGAAACTGTTAGAAGGCAACAAGAAGACCTGGAACAAAAAGTTGGTTAATGCCTTATGGGCAGACAGACTAACTACAAAAAAATCCATTGGTACGTCTCCTTATAAACTAGCATATGGAATGGATGTTGTTTTTCCATACTCTTTAGGAGTACCAGTGATAAAAATGATTCAAGAACTGCAGGTAGAATCAAATTATATCCAAAGGAGGATAAATCAGACAATACATTTTCAACAAACCAGGGAAGAAGTCTATGTCAAATCCCAAGTGATTCAAGATAAAATCAAAAATACTTTTGACAAGAAAAGCAAAGCTAATGATTTTTACATAGGTGAAAAAGTACTCAAATGGGATTCCAGGAGAGAAGAAAAGGGTAAACATGGTAAATTTTATTTCCTATGGCAAGGCCCTTATATCATTTATGGTTATAGAGGTAACAATGCATTTTTCTTGAAGCACTTAGATTGAAGCACTTAGATGGAACAGATCTACCAGGTGGACTGATAAATGGTAGAATGTTGAAGCATTACTTATCCCCAGATTAACATTAGTTCGGTTGTTTACTTTGCTCATTGTATATAACATTGCAAAGTTTAGATTGGATTGGATGATTATCTTTTTAGGTTGAAGCCCGAAGAGAAGGCCCTAAGCTTTGAAAAGTGTACCATAATATGTATGAATAAATAAGATCATAGAGAAACAGTTAGAAGGAAACCACAGTCAAACTTTCAAAAGGCTATTGATCTTAAAGTTCTTGACATTTCAGCAGGAAATGCCATCCCCATGTGGAGCCACTATTAGGGTCCTATAATGATAGGCTTCATAATTTTGAATTGGCTATGATTACTCTTGTAATATTGTACATACTTTTATTTTCTGCAAAATTTTTTCTATATTAAAAATAAAAAATGTAAAGAGGGTAAGTCCTAAAAGAAAAATCAAAGGACTTAAAGAAAAGGATCAAAAAAGAAAATAAGATATGAACCCCACCAAAAGAGATAAAAAATAGATTCTAAAAGTGATGCAAATTCAAATGCCACTATTTTTTACTTTACTTGGAAAAATAACATTGTGTGCAGCTTGTCAAAAATGCCACAATCCATGATGGTTAAATAGTTTAATCTTGATTCATTCATGCTTTAAATTCCACGTTGGTAGATAGAGAATGAAGATCTAGCCAAACTGTTTAATCTTGGTAGATCAGTAGTTAGGTAGAGAATAATAAGGAACTCATTAGTTTAATATGGGCCCTTGGAAGTTATAATATTAGGATTAGATAGTTTGCTTATCAAAGAAAAATAAATAAAGGGCTAGCAAGCTCAAATGCACCCAATGAATGAAGAGAAAATGCTAGGGTAAATAAAGGGTAGGAAAAAGAGGTTTTGGAGTGCACAAGGGTTCAAGCTCAAATGCACCTTCATTATGTTTAATCCTATGTTTCATGTGTAGGAGGAATTATCAAAGAAAAAGGACATTCACAAAAGTCATATATTACTTTGGGTATTTACCCTAAAAATTTCTATATGATTTTAGCCCTAAATACTAAAGCTCATTCACTAATATCCTCTCATTTCACTCATCCCTTACATGTCTAAATTTCCCTCCATTACCCCTTCATTAATTTTCATTCACTAATTTCCCCTTGTTGATTCCAACGGACCCTTCCCTTTCACTTCCTGTTATTGTAACACATTTCCATTGTAAAAATCCATTCCCTTTATTTTGACCCTTCCCTCTTCATTTACCCTTGTAAGAATATCCCTACCCCTTCATTTTACCTTTCCCACTATTTCATCTCATTTTCCCTTGTAAACCCACTAAAACCACCTTATCCTAAGTTTAAATAATGTATCGGGCCCCATTGAAAAACCCTCCCCAATACCCTTTTAACTTATATCCCTATTGTATTTATTCTTGGGTCTTGCATTTTATTAACCCATCACATATATTAAGTCCCGTAATTACTTTTTAATTAATTGCATTTCATTGTAATTAAACCTGAGCCCACTCCCACATTCAACTGTTGCAACTCCACCACACAATATCCCTTTGATCACCCACTTCCAGATCTAACGGCCCATACCCATTTTGGGCGTTCTCATCGTTCGACTGTTAAAATAGCAAAAGCACGCAACATTCACAGTTTTCCTGGCCACATTTTTGCTACATGGTAGCCCCACGTTATATTGTGTTCTCTCAAAAAATACCACCCTCCCCTCACAAGCGGTGAGATATGCCATAAAACCGCCTCCGCATATAGGGTGAAACTGCCCACTATTCACACATTAATTCTGTGCCCAAAATTTAACTGTCGTTGGTTAAAAGCCAAAATGTCACCCTTTTTAACCCTTTTTCACTATTATTCTATTACCAAGCAACCTCTGCTAGCCAATTCTAAACCATGAAGCTCTCTGCTCAACCGTTTTAACCTCACTTACAACCAGAAGACGTGATAGACTTCAATTTAAAGTAGCACAAAGACAATTGAAGCCTCATAAAGCCTCCGTCGCACCCACAGAACCCTGTCTGCACACATAATCATCAATTTTCTAGGTATTCTTGAAAGAACCAAAAAGGCCCTCTACTTAAGCTCTACATAATAATTATAAATGGTTAATTAATTGAATTAATTAAAAACATTACCAAACTAAAGAAACCCATTGTGAATCCAAAGAAACCCTTTTCTACAGACTATATTCACTCTTCCCACTATTCTTGAAATCCTAAGCTTACTCCTTAAGACAGATAAACAATAATTCAATGGAATAAATAAAATTATGGCTTCCCGAAGCATTTGGAATGAAAATCCCCTGCAAACCCCTCACCTGGACATTGACCACCTCAGATTGGTTGATAGAGATTTTCAAATCAAAGAAATAGTTTCCCCTAGCCATTTATTGAAACTCCACTGTTGGGGTAAAGACAAATTCCTCCACCACAGTGATGATATTTAGTTATGGGAATCAAATTTTCCCAAATAATTGTTCCCACACTTATACCAATTCCCTGAAATCATCCACCTATGCCAAATTTTCTATATCCCAAGCCAAAGAGCCATAGTCTCTCCCAACCATCAGATTTTATTTACAATCATTGCAGAATCAATAAACCAAATTTTGCATATCCATCCAAAGCCAAATGAAACCCCATTTTCCATTCAAAACCTACTTGAACTATACTTAAAGCTGGACCTACCCAAGGGGTCTCAAATCTTTGAAACTTTCATCCTTGAAGAGTCTCATACTCCTACAAACAGTCCTCCATATGCAACCACCATTTCTCTTAGAGGGTCAGAAAAATTGTAACCATGCTTTCTTGTATTTTAGGATACACCACTGATGAGCATGTAGATGAGCCTATACTTTCTTTCCTCTCTATTTCTTTCCCAGGCAAGACTCCAACTGTAGTTTTCAATTTTTCCCAGTTCTTGGCAGCCAGAATCCATGATCAATTGATCAGATTGCAAAATGAAAGAGTATTCAAATACTCTTTAGTATTGTTCCATATTTTCATGTATTTCCAATCAGACAGGTTTCTAGTTAATATCCAAAACCTAAACACTAAGGGCCATCCTAGATCTGTCATGTTTTGGACACCCTTAATCCAAAAGTAATCCATTGTTTTCAGCTACAAGGAGTTCATTGATTAATTTGTTCATCCAGTTGTTAATATGCTAAGTAGTAGCAATCAACCCAGGATCAGTGATGAGATAAATAGAGTTTTGCAGTTGTCTAAAAGCAGTAGAATAGAAGAGTGGTATTTATACCAGGACCACACTAAAATTAGAATATATGGATGCCAGCTCACTCCCTATAAACTGCCTAAATATATCCCCATGAGGATATTTGCATTGGAGTATATCAGGAAGATTATAAACTCATATAATGTGAATTTTCTATCAGCTAGGAAGAAAACATAGTTCAAGATAAAAACTAGCTTGGTCCTTTTATTTGTAATAATAGGGAGGCTGGAGAAGAAGCAGAGAAGTGTTTACAGGAAATAAAGTTTAGTAGTAGTTTCATGTGGAAATATGACCCTTTAGGAGTCATAAACAAACTAAGAGTCAAGTTTAAATTGAGTCCTTTTATGCATGAGTCTAGGCCAGACGTTGAAAAATATAACAACCAGTCAGAGTGGTTGGAAAAAACCTTGATAGATATGGAGAAATAGATGGATACTAGTTCCATTCTGCATCCTCCAGCTCTATAGGATAGAAATGTAAAAAGGACCAGGGAATAAGGTTCTTGCTCAAACATAGATACAACACATGATAGATTTGAAATCATGTATAGGAAGAAGCCCAAGCTAAATCCTGTCAATGAGTAAGAAGAGATCATTGAGACTATTAAGACACTTCAAATCATGGATACATATACAGGAGTCAGAGAGAGTACAACTCCAGCAGTTTCAAAGGAAACTCATCAACCTTCCACCTCTAATACTCAGAGTATTCAGAAACAACTTAGCATTGAGGTCTCATCATCAAGCAAACCAGTGGATAAGGAAAAAGACATAAAGGAGAAGTATAAAGAGATAAAATTAAGAAATGAGGCATTGAAAGCTGAAACATATGCCCAATATTTCAAACAGACTCCTAGCAATCAGAATAGGTTAATGTCAGCTTTTGACATTAAAACTGGTAAAATGCAAATGACCTTTTTGCAGCCTACAGTCCAGTAGCCTAAGTCATCAGCAGATTACAGGAAGACAAAATTTGAAGTTTTGGCTAGGGATGTTCACCCTATTGATCAAATTGAATTTCATAAGCAGGCAAGAGAAATGATATACTCAACGATGACCAACAAGGCCATGAGTGTACAAAAACTTCAGAATTCTCTAGACAATATCACAACATAATTTAATCTAGAGAAATCATCCTCACAAGCAAAGGATAACAGAATCAAGTCACTGGAAGACTTAGTTATTGAGATTCGATATAATCCAAATGACATCGAGGCTGCAGAAAATATCATAAAAAAGAAAAATGAAGACATTGTTGCTTTGAAGAAACAACTAAAATTGCCTGCTTCTAAACATCCATAGATCAAGGAAGTTCTAGAGAGCCAAAGCCAGAAAGATGAGATGATGGACCTCATTCTCTAGCTAAATGCTCAATTGAAAGAAATGGAGAATGAAATGGATAAGTTAGTACAGGAGAAACAAGCTACCATTGAAGTAGCTACTACTATTGTTATTCCTACGGTTACTACAACAATTCGTTCTACTTTGGCAGCTTCATTGGCCCCATCAGCTCCACTAGCTACAACATGTCCAACTGCATCAGCAACTACATCAACAACAAGTTCAACAGCAACAGCTCATCCTAGTGATGAAGTAGCTAAATTGGTCAAAGCCATGGAGGATATGTCCATCCAAACCATTGAAATAAATAGACTTAAGGAACAAATGAAAAGTATAGAGGATGAGAAGAAATTGGCTCGAATCATGCATAAAAATGAAGTTCAGAAGAAAAATAGGTTGAATGAAAGGATACATAAGTTGGAGAAAGAATTAACACTGACAGAGCCACTAGCACAAGCAAAAAAAATTTATGGGCCAATATTATTGACTCAATCAATGATATTTGGCCATCTATACAGGTGACATTTGAGCAAAATGATTTGGTCAAAGAGGTTGGTGAAGCAATTCAAATGGTTAGGACCAAACTTGGAAATATGCCAGAGGAAGCCTAAAGAATAATCCAGTTCCTTAACTCAAAGAATAAGTATGAATTGTAGGAACTTGGAATAGCTGACAGAACTCGGACCATACTAGAGGTAAAAAAGGTAATCACCAAGAGGAACCTGATGATACAGCTTGAGGAGAAGTGCCAAACAATGGAGGTAGCAATAGGTAGGTTCATGGTCAAATTTGATGCTTTGAGGCGAAAAGGTCTACCTAATCCATTGGTAATAAATGACAGGTTGATGCCACTTGAAGACTATGATGAGAGAATCAGAGAAGTGGCAAAGGAACAAGCCAACAGTTCCTCCATGAAAGGGATGCCTATAGGAAAGTTCCTTTACCAGACTTTTGAGAACCTATTTTACCTCCAGCATGAGGTAAAACATATTTTTGTAAACAAACCCACCTTTGCAAAATACACAGAAACTGATGAAGTCTACAGAAGAATGGTAAATATTAAATTACCAGATACAGAGACTTGGGAAAATTTGAATGGTTTACTGTGAAAATGCAAGGCAAACAATGAATACAGAGGAGTGAAAGGAAAACAACAGATCAGCTATGTCAAATAGTATCACATGAAAAATATAGTTTAAAGATGAAAAGTATCAGTCAAAGGGTAGAGTAAAAGGATAACCAGCATAGCGCAACATCCAAAGAGAGAAATCAACAAAAGATCAAAACAACAAACAACAAAATTAGTAAAATAACAGACAATGAGCCTTTTAGTCTCCTATGTATCTCTATCTTCTTGCATGAAGATATTTTATTTCCCTTGAATAATTCCAAAAATATATTAGGATATTTTGTAACAGTTTTTTATATAAATACTTCATAATTCGAAGTATAGTGTGTGGATTGCTGAACATTTTTATAGCTATTATTGATCTGAAAACCTGAGGGTTTATTGTAACATTTTCAAGTCCGCAGACTGGACTAAGTAATAAAGGCATATCATTACAGGATTCATGTGTTGGGCCACTTCCATGAAGTATCTTTCATTTGTTAAATTTCTATTTTCTTAAGTATTTCACATACATACATGTTTTCGAATTTAAATGAAATAACTAGAATGTTACTTCAAAATTTGTTTAAGTACACTCTGTCTTGAACAATTATTCATTTTGACGTTTTCTTTTGATATCTAGGGTAGGGAATTCTTCATTTCTCCCTAGTTTCGATTGACCTCTTTCATTTCCTTCATTATCTTGTTTGAGGAATCCTTAGTTGCTTCTTTACCCTAATTGAAAATCAATTTCACCATCCAGCCTAAAAGATCTGAATTTACTCAGCTACCTTGCCCTATGAACACTATCTTTAGAACTTGATTCAGTCTTGTTTTCTTGACATTTGGACTCCATGACCCAATGGTAAAAGGACACTTATCTATCCATCTAAATTAGTGATTCCACCACCAAATCAAATCAAAAACCAACCAAGCTTAAATAACTAGACTAAAATCAATTAATCCAACAAAGTTAAATCATTAAGAGAGATCCCTCTCTGAGCATTAGGAAGGCTAGATTTTCATCTCAAAAGTAGGTTTGTGGTTACCTCTATCATTTCTTTAAACACAACATAACAACCCTGGGAAATTTTAGAGTGATAACAGATGATATGCATAAATTTCCATAAACGGGTTCATTTTTGCTGTAGTATGGAAGGAAGTGTTATATCACCATTCATCCAGAGGCAACCATTTGATCCATTGTGTCTGTCTATCAGATACAAAGAAACGAAGATATCCTTCCAAACATTTGTTTACTATCTCATTTTCCCATCATATTGAGGATGATAAGATGAGCTATGAGCTAATTGAGTACCAAGACAAGAAAATAATTCTATGAAAAAATTTCTAGTGAAAATGGGATCTTTGTTGTTTACAATAATCTTGGGTTTCCATGTATCTTTTGAATTGTTTCCATAAGTGCAATAGAAACTGTATTGGCTTTAAATGGATGAGATAATGCACAAAAGTATGCATACTTGGTAAGTATGTCAACTACCACCATGATTACATTCTTTCCTTCAGACTTGGGTAAGCTTGTGATAAAATCCATTGAAACATCTTCCCAACATTGGCTTGGAATGGAGAAAGGTTGTAATAGACCTGGGGTCTTAATTGTTTCAACTTTATTTTGTTGGATAACCAAACATTCGGCCACCAATTTTTGAATATCATATTTAAGGCCATCCCCAAAAATATCCTTCTTAACCTTGTGGTAAGTTTTTAAAAATCTTGAGTGCCCTCCTGAGGGAGAGGTGTGCAATTCCATAAGATATTTTGTTCGAGTTGGGAATTCTTACATAGGTATAAACGATCTTTGTACCATAACGAATCATTTTTCCAGCTAAATGTATCATATGTAATGGCATATTTTTGTAACTTTTGAATGATTTCCCACACTTCTTC
Source organism: Pinus tabuliformis (assembly GCA_031772625.1). NCBI lineage: Eukaryota > Viridiplantae > Streptophyta > Pinopsida > Pinales > Pinaceae > Pinus > Pinus tabuliformis. Next base: position 1,031,496,131 of record CM062817.1, on the reverse strand, counting down.
ATCATTCTTCCACTCATCCCTTGCTTCGTATCTAATATGGTTGGATAATACAAATGGTGCAAAGCAATGCTTCCACATCGTCATCCTTTCTTGAGAGTGCATCTGCCACAACATTTTTCTTCCCTTTTTTGTAGATGATTTCAGAGTCATAAACCAACATCTTTGTGACCCATTTTTTCTACTCTTTTGAAGATAATCTTTGTTCTAAAAAGTATTTAATACTATCATGAGCCATTTTTACTTTGAAGTGTCTTCCCCTTGTTGATTCCAACGGACCCTTCCCTTTCACTTCCTGTTATTGTAACACATTTCCATTGTAAAAATCCATTCCCTTTATTTTTACCCTTCCCTCTTCATTTGCCCTTGTAAGAATATCCCTACCCCTTCATTTTACCTTTCCCACTATTTCATCTCATTTTCCCTTGTAAACCCACTAAAACCCCCTTATCCTAAGTTTAAATAATGTATCGGGCCCCATTGAAAAACCCTCCCCAATACCCTTTTAACTTATATCCCTATTGTATTTATTCTTGGGTCTTGCATTTTATTAACCCATCACATATATTAAGTCCCGTAATTACTTTTTAATTAATTGCATTTCATTGTAATTAAACCTGAGCCCACTCCCACATTCAACTGTTGCAACTCCGCCACACAATATCCCTTTGATCACCCACTTCCAGATCTAACGGCCCATACCCATTTTGGGCGTTCTCATCGTTCGATTGTTAAAATAGCAAAAGCACGCAACATTCACAGTTTTCCTGGCCACATTTTTGCTACATGGTAGCCCCACGTTATATTGTGTTCTCTCAAAAAATACCACCCTCCCCTCACAAGCAGTGAGATATGCCATAAAACCGCCTCCGCATATAGGGTGAAACTGCCCACTATTCACACATTAATTCTGTGCCCAAAATTTAACTGTCGTTGGTTAAAAGCCAAAATGTCACCCTTTTTAACCCTTTTTCACTATTATTCTATTACCAAGCAACCTCTGCTAGCCAATTCTAAACCATGAAGCTCTCTGCTCAACCGTTTTAACCTCACTTACAACCAGAAGACGTGATAGACTTCAATTTAAAGTAGCACAAAGACAATTGAAGCCTCATAAAGCCTCCGTCGCACCCACAGAACCCTGTCTGCACACATAATCATCAATTTTCTAGGTATTCTTGAAAGAACCAAAAAGGCCCTCTACTTAAGCTCTACATAATAATTATAAATGGTTAATTAATTGAATTAATTAAAAACATTACCAAACTAAAGAAACCCATTGTGAATCCAAAGAAACCCTTTTCTACAGACTATATTCACTCTTCCCACTATTCTTGAAATCCTAAGCTTACTCCTTAAGACAGATAAACAATAATTCAATGGAATAAATAAAATTATGGCTTCCCGAAGCATTTGGAATGAAAATCCCCTGCAAACCCCTCACCTGGACATTGACCACCTCAGATTGGTTGATAGAGATTTTCAAATCAAAGAAATAGTTTCCCCTAGCCATTTATTGAAACTCCACTGTTGGGGTAAAGACAAATTCCTCCACCACAGTGATGATATTTAGTTATGGGAATCAAATTTTCCCAAATAATTGTTCCCACACTTATACCAATTCCCTGAAATCATCCACCTATGCCAAATTTTCTATATCCCAAGCCAAAGAGCCATAGTCTCTCCCAACCATCAGATTTTATTTACAATCATTGCAGAATCAATAAACCAAATTTTGCATATCCATCCAAAGCCAAATGAAACCCCATTTTCCATTCAAAACCTACTTGAACTATACTTAAAGCTGGACCTACCCAAGGGGTCTCAAATCTTTGAAACTTTCATCCTTGAAGAGTCTCATACTCCTACAAACAGTCCTCCATATGCAACCACCATTTCTCTTAGAGGGTCAGAAAAATTGTAACCATGCTTTCTTGTATTTTAGGATACACCACTGATGAGCATGTAGATGAGCCTATACTTTCTTTCCTCTCTATTTCTTTCCCAGGCAAGACTCCAATTGTAGTTTTCAATTTTTCCCAGTTCTTGGCAGCCAGAATCCATGATCAATTGATCAGATTGCAAAATGAAAGAGTATTCAAATACTCTTTAGTATTGTTCCATATTTTCCTGTATTTCCAATCAGACAGGTTTCTAGTTAATATCCAAAACCTAAACACTAAGGGCCATCCTAGATCTGTCATGTTTTGGACACCCTTAATCCAAAAGTAATCCATTGTTTTCAGCTACAAGGAGTTCATTGATTCCTTTGTTCATCCAGTTGTTAATATGCTAAGTAGTAGCAATCAACCCAGGATCAGTGATGAGATAAATAGAGTTTTGCAGTTGTCTAAAAGCAGTAGAATAGAAGAGTGGTATTTATACCAGGACCACACTAAAATTAGAATATATGGATGCCATCTCACTCCCTATAAACTGCCTAAATATATCCCCATGAGGATATTTGCATTGGAGTATATCAGGAAGATTATAAACTCATATAATGTGAATTTTCTATTAGCTAGGAAGAAAACATAGTTCAAGATAAAAACTAGCTTGGTCCTTTTATTTGTAATAATAGGGAGGCTGGAGAAGAAGCAGAGAAGTGTTTACAGGAAATAAAGTTTAGTAGTAGTTTCATGTGGAAATATGACCCTTTAGGAGTCATAAACAAACTAAGAGTCAAGTTTAAATTGAGTCCTTTTATGCATGAGTCTAGGCCAGACGTTGAAAAATATAACAACCAGTCAGAGTGGTTGGAAAAAACCTTGATAGATATGGAGAAATAGATGGATACTAGTTCCATTCTGCATCCTCCAGCTCTATAGGATAGAAATGTAAAAAGGACCAGGGAATAAGGTTCTTGCTCAAACATAGATACAACACATGATAGATTTGAAATCATGTATAGGAAGAAGCCCAAGCTAAATCCTGTCAATGAGTAAGAAGAGATCATTGAGACTGTTAAGACACTTCAAATCATGGATACATATACAGGAGGCAGAGAGAGTACAACTCCAGCAGTTTCAAAGGTAACTCATCAACCTTCCACCTCTAATACTCAGAGTATTCAGAAACAAATTAGCATTGAGGTCTCATCATCAAGCAAACCAGTGGATAAGGAAAAAGACAAAAAGGAGAAGTATAAAGAGATAAAATTAAGGAGGCATTGAAAGCTGAAACATATGCCCAATATTTCAAACACATTCCTAGCAATCAGAATAGGTTAATGTCAGCTTTTAACATTAAAACTGGTAAAATGCAAATGACCTTTTTTCAGCCTACAGTCTAGTAGCCTAAGTCATCAGCAGATTACATGAAGACAAAATTTGAAGTTTTGGCTAGGGATGTTCACCCTATTGATCAAATTGAATTTCATAAGCAGGCAAGAGAAATGATATACTTAACGATGACCAACAAGGCCATGAGTGTACAAAAAATTCAGAATTCTCTAGATAATATCACAACATAATTTAATCTAGAGAAATCATCCTCACAAGCAAAGGATAACAGAATCAAGTCACTGGAAGACTTAGTTATTGAGATTCGATATAATCCAAATGACATCGAGGCTGCAGAAAATATCATAAAAAAGAAAAATGAAGACATTGTTGCTTTGAAGAAACAACTAAAATTGCCTCCTTCTAAACATCCATAGACCAAGGAAGTTCTAGAGAGCCAAAGCCAGAAAGATGAGATGATGGACCTCATTCTCTAGCTAAATGCTCAATTGAAAGAAATGGAGAATGAAATGGATAAGTTAGTACAGGAGAAACAAGCTACCATTGAAGTAGCTACTACTATTGTTATTCCTACGGTTACTACAACAATTCGTTCTACTTTGGCAACTTCATTGGCCCCAGCAGCTCCACTAGCTACAACACGTCCAACTGCATCAGCAACTACATCAACAACAAGTTCAACAGCAACAGCTCATCCTAGTGATGAAGTAGCTAAATTGGTCAAAGCCATGGAGGATATGTCCATCCAAACCATTGAAATAAATAGACTTAAGGAACAAATGAAAAGTATAGAGGATGAGAAGAAATTGGCTCGAATCATGCATAAAAATGAAGTTCAGAAGAAAAATAGGTTGAATGAAAGGATACATAAGTTGGAGAAAGAATTAACACTGACAGAGCCACTAGCACAAGCAAAAAAAATTTATGGGCCAATATTATTGACTCAATCAATGATATTTGGCCATCTATACAGGTGATATTTGAGCAAAATGATTTGGTCAAAGAGGTTGGTGAAGCAATTCAAAGGGTTAGGGCCAAACTTGGAAATATGCCAGAAGAAGCCTAAAGAATAATCCAGTTCCTTAACTCAAAGAATAAGTATGAATTGTAGGAGCTTGGAATAGCTGACAGAACTGGGACCATACTAGAGGTAAAAAAGGTAATCACCAAGAGGAACCTGATGATACAGCTTGAGGAGAAGTGCCAAACAATGGAGGTAGCAATAGGTAGGTTCATGGTCAAATTTGATGCTTTGAGGCAAAAAGGTCTACCTAATCCATTGGTAATAAATGACAGGTTGATGCCACATGAAGACTATGATAAGAGAATCAGAGAAGTGGCAAAGGAACAAGCCAACAGTTCCTCCATGAAAGGGATGCCTATAGGAAAGGTCCTTTACCAGACTTTTGAGAACCTATTTTACCTCCAGCATGAGGTAAAACATATTTTTGTAAACAAGCCCACCTTTGCAAAATACACAGAAACTGATGAAGTCTACAGAAGAATGGTAAATATTAAATTACCAGATACAGAGACTTGGGAAAATTTGAATGATTTACTGTGAAAATGCAAGGCAAACAATGAATACAGAGGAGTGAAAGGAAAACAACAGATCAGCTATGTCAAATAGTATCACATGAAAAATATAGTTTAAAGATGAAAAGTATCAGTCAAAGGGTAGAGTAAAAGGATAACCAGCATAGAGCAACATCCAAAGAGAGAAATCAACAAAAGATCAAAACAACAAACAACAAAATTAGTAAAATAACAGACAATGAGCCTTTTAGTCTCCTATGTATCTCTATCTTCTTGCATGAAGATATTTTATTTCCCTTGAATAATTCCAAAAATATATTAGGATATTTTGTAACAGTTTTTTATATAAATACTTCATAATTCGAAGTATAGTGTGTGGATTGCTGAACATTTTTATAGCTATTATTGATCTGAAAACCTGAGGGTTTATTGTAACATTTTCAAGTCCGCAGACTGGACTAAGTAATAAAGGCATATCATTACAGGATTCATGTGTTGGGCCACTTCCATGAAGTATCTTTCATTTGTTAAATTTCTATTTTCTTAAGTATTTCACATACATACATGTTTTCGAATTTAAATGAAATAACTAGAATGTTACTTCAAAATTTGTTTAAGTACACTCTGTCTTGAACAATTATTTATTTTGACGTTTTCTTTTGATATCTAGGGTAGGGAATTCTTCATTTCTCCCTAGTTTCAATTGACCTCTTTCATTTCCTTCATTATCTTGTTTGAGGAATCCTTAGTTGCTTCTTTACCCTAATTGAAAATCAATTTCACCATCCAGCCTAAAAGATCTGAATTTACTCAGCTACCTTGCCCTATGAACACTATCTTTAGAACTTGATTCAGTCTTGTTTTCTTGACATTTGGACTCCATGACCCAATGGTAAAAGGACACTTATCTATCCATCTAAATTAGTGATTCCACCACCAAATCAAATAAAAAACCAACCAAGCTTAAATAACTAGACTAAAATCAATTAATCCAACAAAGTTAAATCATTAAGAGAGATCCCTCTCTGAGCATTAGGAAGGCTAGATTTTCATCTCAAAAGTAGGTTTGTGGTTACCTCTATCATTTCTTTAAACACAACATAACAACCCTGGGAAATTTTAGAGTGATAACAGATGATATGCATAAATTTCCATAAACGGGTTCATTTTTGCTGTAGTATGGAAGGAAGTGTTATATCACCATTCATCCAGAGGCAACCATTTGATCCATTGTGTCTGTCTATCAGATACAAAGAAACGAAGATATCCTTCCAAACATTTGTTTACTATCTCATTTTCCCATCATATTGAGGATGATAAGATGAGCTATGAGCTAATTGAGTACCAAGACAAGAAAATAATTCTATGAAAAAATTTCTAGTGAAAATGGGATCTTTGTTGTTTACAATAATCTTGGGTTTCCATGTATCTTTTGAATTGTTTCCATAAGTGCAATAGAAACTGTATTGGCTTTAAATGGATGAGATAATGCACAAAAGTATGCATACTTGGTAAGTATGTCAACTACCACCATGATTACATTCTTTCCTTCAGACTTGGGTAAGCTTGTGATAAAATCCATTGAAACATCTTCCCAACATTGGCTTGGAATGGAGAAAGGTTGTAATAGACCTAGGGTCTTAATTGTTTCAACTTTATTTTGTTGGAAAACCAAACATTCGGCCACCAATTTTTGAATATCATATTTAAGGCCATCCCCAAAAATATCCTTCTTAACCTTGTGGTAAGTTTTTAAAAATCTTGAGTGCCCTCCTGAGGGAGAGGTGTGCAATTCCATAAGATATTTTGTTCGAGTTGGGAATTCTTACATAGGTATAAACGATCTTTGTACCATAACGAATCATTTTTCCAGCTAAATGTATCATATGTAATGGCATATTTTTGTAACTTTTGAATGATTTCCCACACTTCTTCATCATTCTTCCACTCATCCCTTGCTTCGTATCTAATATGGTTGGATAATACAAATGGTGCAAAGCAATGCTTCCACATCGTCAATCCTTTCTTGAGAGTGCATCTGCCACAACATTTTTCTTCCCTTTTTTGTAGATGATTTCAGAGTCATAAACCAACATCTTTGTGACCCATTTTTTCTACTCTTTTGAAGATAATCTTTGTTCTAAAAAGTATTTAATACTATCATGAGCCATTTTTACTTTGAAGTGTCTTCCCATTAGGTATGGTTGCCATTTCTTAAGTGCATGCAGTATTACCAACATTTCCTTCTCATAAATAGCTTTGTGTAAATACATTCCTTTCGTTGGACAACTTCCGAAAGCAATGGGTCTTTCTTATTGCATTAAAACAACACCAATTCCATTTCTTGAGTAATAACATTCCACAGTAAAGGTTTTTGTGAAGTTTGGTGTAGCTAAGACCGGTGCTTGGCACATTGCCTCTTTAAGATGTTCAATGGCCTTCGTTGTTTCTTGAGTCCATGAAAATGCATCTTTCTTCAACAATGTTGTTAGAAGTGCTTCTATTCTCCCAGAATTGTTAACAAACTTGCATAATTCCTTGTCAACCTGAGAAATCCTCGTAGATGATTTATGGATGTGGGGATTTTCCATTCCTTAATGGCTTTAATTTTGCTAGGGTCTACCTTAACACCTTCATGAGATACAACATGACCCATATATTCCACCTCTTGTACTCCAAAGAAAAATTTGGATATTTTTGCATATAATTGTTTCTCCTCCAATAGTTTGAGAACCCTATCAACATGTTGAACATGATCCTTCCAAGACTTGCTATAGATTAGTATATCATCAAAAAATACTAACATAAATTTTCTAAGGAAGGGTTTGAAAATGAAATTCATCAAACCTTGAAATGTAGAAGGTCCATTAGTAAGGCGAAAAGGCATGAACAAAAATTCACAATGACCCTCATGAGTTATAAATGTTGTTTTTAGAATTTTTTCAGTCTTCATTCTGATTTGATGATATCCTGAATGAAGATCCAACTTGGTGAAGTAAATTGATCCATGCAATTCTCCAATAATTCATCAATGACAGGAATGGGAAATTTATCTTTAATAGTGAGCTTGTTGAGCTCCCTATAATCTAGACACATGCACCATGATCCATCCTTCTTGTGCACCTATACTACTGGAGCAAAGAAAGAACTTTGACTAGGTTGAATTATACCAGCATCTAGCATTTCTGCAACCATACGTTCAATTTCACTCATTTGGGAATAGGGATATATGTAAGGTCTGATGTTTGGAGGAACACTTCTTGGAATCAAATGAATATAATGATCATGATCACGAATAGGTGGGAGGCCTTTGGGGGTCTCAAATACCTTGGAATGATTGTCCAAGACTTTTTGGAGATCTAGAGAAATAGATGAATTCGATGTCGGAACCTCTAGCAAACATAATTGTGCACTTGCACCTCGTTGTTCTTCTTTAGAATATTTTTCATTCTGTTCGAGCTGATTATATTTTTTGGTTTCCCTATGATACCTCTTAATTCAACTTCTCTTCCTTCTGGAAAAAAATTCATGAAAATTTCTTGAAAATTAAAAGTTATCTTACCTAAAGATTATAGTCGTTCGACTCCTAGTACAACATTAGCACCACCCATTGGAACGGAAAGAATTGGGCTATTCAATATGTATTCTCCTATGGATAGCTTGATATTATGACACTTTCTAGAGAAATTTATGGTTCCTCCACTTGCAACCATCACTTGACACTCTGGTGTAGGAAGCAATTCAATTCCTTTGTTATCTTACAATGAATAAAATTAATGGTACTACTCGAATCAATCAACACTATTACCTTTTTCTTCTCGATATGTCCTTCTATCTTGATAGTTTGAGGAATGGTAATTATGGCCAATACATTACAAGGTATGGTCAGATTCATTTTTTTCTTCTCTAGGGTTTGTTCTTGGTGCATATCCTCTTCTTTTGATGTTTCTTGTTACTTTTCTTCCTCCTCTTCACAATCTACGTAAAATAATTTCTTCTCACCACACTTATGACCTTTAGTTTATTTTCTATCACAATTGTAACAAATCCCTTTTGCTCTTTTTTCTTCCAATTGTTGTGGTGTCAACCTTGTAGGTTGTGGAAGGCTAGGGACAACAACACTTCCATCTTTATAGTTGTGAGTGGTACGCTTCCTTGTTGCGATAATTTTGCTTTCCATTTTTCTTGTCAACTTGAATGCCTTCTCTAATGAATCAGGTTCCCAAAGGCGAACCTCCTATTGGATGTTATCCTTTAAAGTTTCTATGAACACATCAATATATGCTCCTCTGGAATATCTTTTACCTTTATATTCAATTTTCAGAAGTCCTCAATGTGCTCCATCATTGAACCCTTTTGTTTGAGATTTATCAATTGGCTAAAAAAAGTGTTGCTTTTTGTATCCTCATAATGTGCTATCATTTTTTTCATAAAAGTTTCCCAAATGACGATTTGTTTAGGAGATCAAAGTCATCGATACCATACAAACTGATTTGGTTCCAAATATAAAGTTGCAATGCGTACCTTTTTTGTGTTTTACACATTATGGATATCAAAATATCGTTTCATCTGTAGTATCCATCTTATGGGATCCTTGCCATCAAAATTCTTCATATCAATATTTGGAACATGGTGGGTCTTCAATCCAATGTTAGAGTATATGAAATCATCATTAACATTTATTTTGATCTCCTCATGAGTTTCCTTTACTACCCTTTCACCATTAGGAAACATTTCTTGTGGAAACTTTGTCAAATCTATCTTCAAATCTTTCATGTTTCCTTTATGTTTTTCTTCTATACCATCCATCTTAGCTTCGATGCCATCTATCTTAGCTTCCACACCTTTCTTTAAACCATCCATCTTAGCTTCCATGCCATTCACCTTAGCTTTCACTACTTTCTTTAAACCATCCATCTTAGCTTCTGTTACTTTTGGTAAGAGTGAATTTTGTTGCACTTGGTCTCTTAATTTTGATATATCATGTTGCATTTCTTCCTCTTCTTCATGATTCATGTTAGGGATTTCAGGTTGCTTACTAGATGTTTCCATTTCATTTCTTTGGGGCATCAATTAATGATAATTATGCTTCACTATGCCTTTGAATTCCTTCAAACTAATTTTTCAAACCAAACTTATGCAAAATTTGAAAAACACTACACACATTTTTTCACTTTGTAGCATCTCGATATTAAATATGCTTTATCTCTATAATTGTGGATCTCCAAGATCTTAAATTTTCTCCTATGTTAACCCTATGAGTCATCTTTCCAACCCTACAAGTTAGATCAGTATTGGATTCTCCAAGGAAGAGTTACACCAAATCACCCACAATGACTTGATTAACGACTGGTTCAGTAGAGCGAACTTGTACGATGTGCCACGTGTCACTGTTTCAACCTTCAAACCTGAAACTGATATAAAGAAAAATACAGTCCATGTTATTTTTGTAATGTTTTAATAAATTTCAATCTGATGCTCAGAGAGAAAGTTATGAATTTTCCCCAGGTCGCCTGTTTGAGATATAATTCGGGAGCCTGCAAAAACCCTAACTTCCTTGGATCATATCTCTGAAATTATAGTGAGACAAGATTTGAAATTCATACCAGAGGTTCATTGAGAGTTTTTCTCAAATGGTTTTTAATTGTAGTTTCTGAAACGTCGTAGAAAGAACGTTATAGAAAAAACTCCACGATGACATGTTTGAAGCAACAAAACCCTAGAATCCAAAGCTCTGATACCAATTGTTACGCAACCAGCTCACAAAATAGAAGAAAAGATGAATAAATGACTTAAAACCAACCTCTTTGAGGGGGAAACCTCCTTTGCATTACAAAAATGAAAAATTCTTGGATGATACAAATGACAAAACCTCCTCTCTATATATAGGAGTCTAAGGGGTCACAATATAATCAAAGTCGACATAACAATAATAATATAAGGGCACAACAACAATAATAGTGGGCCTCTATGGGGAAAAATAATAACAATATGGGGACAATAGGGGCACAACAATAACAATAAGGGCTACAATGACAATAGTAATGGGGGAATCACTAGTATTATAGGGACCTAACAATTTCTTCCTAATCAAAATCAAAAGGCAAGAAGTGTAAAGGTAAATGCTAGTGCTGCAAAAAAATAGGGAATCTCAAGAAATATTGTTGGAAAAGAAAGGAGTTCATTGAAAACCCAAAGAAGGAAGAAAATCAAGTTGATTAAGGTATGATTGATGAAGTTTAATTTGTTGCATTAGATATGGTAGATGAAGCTTTTACTATTTGCAATGTGTCTCAAAATTATGAAAATTGGTTGTTAGATTATGGTGCTTCTCATCATGTGAGTCTGCACATAAATTAGTTCCCTTCATGTGAAGCTGTGAATGGTAGTTTTGTGTTTATGGGTTGTTAGGGTCCTATAGTAATAGGATTCATAATTTTGAATTGGCTATGGTTAGTCTTGTAATATTGTACTTACTTTTTCTTTTTGCAAAATGTTTTCCATATTAAAAATAATTTTTTTTAAAGAGGGTATGTCCTAAAAGAATAATGAAAGGACAAAAAGAAAGAAAAAAAGATAAAAAAAAAAATTAAAAAATATGAACCCCAAAAAGAGAATAAAAATAGATCATGAAAGTGTGCAAATTCAAATGCCACTACTTTTTCTTTACTTTGTAAAATAAGATTGTGTGTAGCTTGTCAATGCCCAAGCGTAGGTAGAAGACATGTTACAAATACCCAAGGTTACTAAGTCAAAAAGATATTTATCTTGCTTAATCCTATGTTTCATGTGTAGGAGAAGTTGAGAAAAATAAAGGATATTCACCAAGTTTTTTTTACTAATTTCCCCTCATTTTACTACACCCCCACATACTTATTTGCTAATTTCCCCCATTATCCCTTCATTACTTGTAAATACCATTTTCCCCTCATTTTGACCTTTTACCCTTTGGTTTCACACATTTCGTTGGAAATTACCTTTCAAAAATCATCTTCCCTTCCAAAACACTTTTCCCTAGTGTGAAACACATTCCCCATTGCAAATATTACCTAACCCCTTATTGAAGCCCCGAAAATTGGGTCTACAACAAGGGGGATACCCACCCAGTCTAGACCTTGGTTAGCAACTCCTTTTCCATTTGATATGGTGGGTCCAACTGGGGATAATGGGACCAGTTTCTCAATTTGTGTGTGTGTGTGTGTGTGTTGAGAATTGATATTTCATTTCTAATAATTTCTAATTAAAATGATTTTATTCTAAATCTAATCTAACAACATGCAATTGTATTCTAATGAATAGAAATATATAATTCTAAAACTAACCCAGGATTTAATCTTTCAATTATGTGATCTAAAATAATTCCTAACAGCAATTGGTAATAAAGATCATTCAATCGCTATGAGAAAAGAATTCAATAAAAATGAACTGTTTCGTATAAAAAGTTAGACGAAACAATTGTGAGAAGCATATAGCATAATAAGTCATTCATATATTAAGCATAAATAGAATAGCCATCACCATACAAAAGTGCCAAATGATAACTCAAACATTCAAGCATTCGTATATAAATAACTGAACATAAATATCACTTCAACACATAAGCAGAAATCGTTAAGAGATAAAAGTACCATTGATAACAAGTTCTACTCATGAGATTCAACAATAATGATCTATCTCTTCTTAATTCAACATCTACTAAGAGTACAAAAGTGCATTTCAGTAGCAGATATTAAATAGAGATATCAATAAATCTTGTTCCATTCATTCATGAAAACCTCCTCCAAGGGTGCAGAAGTGCATGTTCTGAGAAAACGCTTTTGAAAAATTTCAGGACCCTTCTCTAAATGCATGAGAAGGGTTGAAATACTACTAGCTAAATTCTAAAAATAGTTTATTACAAAAATATAGGAGAAGTTTTAAATGACTGTCCTCATCTAAGGCAAAACTAAAAAACTAAAGCTGAATCTGGAAATTACTACCTATGAATCTGCTCTCTGTGGTAGCAAGCATTCAACATCGGCTTGAGGAGAGTTGTTTGGTTGACTTCCAACTTTAGTTGCCCTACAAAAACAGAATCAACAAGTGCTGGCACTATCTTCTCGGCAGAGTTAGTGAGGCATTTGAGAGTCATGCATTGACTGTGTGGTTTAACCAAGTATTGCTAGTAAGAATCCCAATTCAACTTGGTTAAACTCTTGATGGACTCTGCCCTTGCTTTAGTCTTTTGTCTCCAGCTGGTCTGTAGATGCTAAATCAAATAATCAGTAATTTACATACCACTTAAAGATATCCCTAATAAATACAACTATTTCTTAGAGCTCAATTTTTTCCTTTAGCCTTCAGCACTTTTTCCTACAATTTTCTGTGCTTTTAGGCTTTCATTCTCAAGGAGTTTTTCCTAGCGATGTGCGATAAGCGCTAATCGCACATCAAAAACTGCCTCTGTTTCTCGATCCGGGCTTCCCTAGTGTAAGTTTTCGCCTCTTGTGCATTTTTGTTAAGGGATATATAAACCTTAAATTTTGTGGAGTGAATGACCCAATAAGTTCTTGGCTCTAAGTTTTTAATTGTCTGTCTGTTATATCAACACTATTCAGTACCCATTTGATCATGTCCGTGTATGGAAGAATCTTGGGTCTCGCCGCTATCCGGTGCAAGAATGAACGTGGAAGTTCTGTAATTAATGCCTCAGACAACCTGCGTGAGTCTGTAGTTGCTATAACCTCCATTACTCTAGGATTTTCTTCCTCGAGTAGATTGTACATGCCTTCCCAAGTAGTGATGCTGGTGTCTCTTTTACAGGTGGTGTCTATGTATAAGGGCGTCATTTCTTTGTCTTCAGAAATCGGAGCTTTTCCCTTCTTCCCCATAACACTGCTACGTATACCTTTTTGTTTTCTGCTCCTGCAAGTTACAAACAAGGAAAGGGTAATGATAAGAAATAAGGTGACATGAAAGCTTTAAATGTCGAAATCATATAAAATATTCCACCCTACGTGAAATGACCTTTCGATCAGATCCAAACCTTATCTCATTAATGATCATCAACTAACTCATTAAAGTAACATTAATGTGTATAACTTGACATCGGATTACGAAAAACTTTTTTAATGATGTGCCTTGTAGATCTACGATAAAGCAATTTTGTGATTTGCTTTGCAATATCACAGATCACAATATCGCTAATCCGTTGTGTTTTGACAATCATTCATTACCATGTGTTTTTGCGAAATGTGATTTGTGAGATGCGTTATCGCATATCGCCGATTTGAAGTATTTCACCTTAAGTGATACTTGAGGCATATGAAAACTGCAACGCGCAATGAGTTTCTTCAGTGTGAGATCTCACATTGCGATTTCGCAATCTTAGGAGTTTGCTTATATGGTGTCATCCATTACCTTTTTGTGATGTGATGCTTTATTATTGAGAGAACGATTTTGTTCGAACTCATCATAAAACTTAAGTCCTTTTGGATTTTTGCGGGTATTCTCCTAAGTTTATGATAGTAAGATTTATTCAAAAAGGGAATAAAAGTTATAATCTATTTTTATTTTTTAGATGAAGGATCCCCACTTATTTAGTATTGGTAATAAAACTAAATAAGAAGGGGGGTTGTTGTTGGCCACAAAAATTGGCGATTCACTTGGAAGAACCAATTATCTCTGATTTTCTTTTGAATTTTCTAAACTTCCAAAACAGAAGGGTTTTTTGGAAAATCAAACTTTATTATAGAAAGATAAAGTATATCATGCTTTAAGCTGTTAACGCTAGTTTGTTTCTTCTATGTTAACTTTGATTATTTACTTCCTAAAGCTAATCATTGTATTTACATTAGCCACTACTTGGTTTGTAAAGATAAAAACAAAGTCTCCTCTGTAAATTAGTTTTAAATATGCTCATTTGTCATAGGTAGAGCCTCTGCTGCCAGCAGGCATTTATAGCCTCGACACGGTTAGCTATTACCCAACAATGATCTTGTATCCTACTTGGAGAAATATACGATTTTCAAAGGGAAATCCATATCCACACTTATTTCTTTTATTTTCTTTTAATTCTTAAAGAACGATGCCTTGGTTTGGTAGCCAAATTATGACAATGCCACTCACTTGATTTATAACTTTGCTGAACAAGTTGGCTCATGATGAGACCCCTTGTCTTTTGATTGCAACAATCTTGAGTCATTGCCCTGTTGTGGTATGCGGTTTTGGCAAAGTCAGCAAGCTATCATATCTAGGATCATGATAAGTCGGATCGTGATGCGACCTCTTATTCTTTAAGCTTAAAGTGTATCACTGGATTATTCCTTGAAGCTCATAATTCTCTAGGTGGGGAGGAAGTCATTGGTTCCTTAAGAATAGCTCTGGACGACAATTGTAGAGTTTTTTGGAAAGAGCTTTTCTACAGAGAATCTTCATCTTTTGTTATTGATGCTTTTCATTGACTGATATAAAACAAATTCCTACTAAAAGTTGCTTTTTATCAAAATTTGCAAGGTTGAAACTAGTATCATTTCCAGGCTTATAGCCTTTGACTGTAGCTTTCAATAATAATGACCAATTTTCCAAATCAGTTCTATTTATACAAGCAAAAAAACAAAATCTAAAATAAATACTAGTCTTTTTCGTGAATTCCAAACGTAACCATTTACAACTAGTTTTATTATCAAAATAAAGGAAAAACTAATTTACAAAAAATAGAAAAATGATCTTCTATGGAAAGTATTTTTTAAGGATCTCCCCGTTAACAGGTAAATATTCTCTTTTCCCTACTAAATCCTACAACATAAAAGTGGATGGACCTATGATTTCCTCAATTTGGAATGGGCCAAGCCACATTTGTTGGAATTTTGTATGTTTTCCTTTTTCTTCGCGAGCCTTATCCCATTTTAAAACTAAATCTCCAATTTGAAAGTCTTTCCTGGATACCATGTTTGAATCAAAAGAATCCTTTACTAATGCCTGATGATGAGCGTGTGTTATTTTAGCCTGTTCTCATTGCTCTTCTAGCTTAAGAATTTGCAGTTATCTTAGCTGTAAGGATGAAGTTGGTGTTTCATCAATAAATTGAACTAAGGCCAAAGAGGGAATTGTTAGATAAGTTGAGAGAACCACTTCTTTCCCATAAACTAAATTAAAGGGAGAAGTGCCAATGGAGGCTTTCTACATTATTCGGTCTACCCATAGAGCATAGATCAAAAATTTGTGCCAATTCTTATGATTTTAATCGATGGTTCGCTTAATGATTCTGATTAAGTTTTTATTGTTGATTCAGTTAACCCATTCCCTTTTGGGTAATAATTGGCAGAATTTTTAGGCTTAAAACCTCTTTTGAGCGCAAATTCAGTCATAGCATTGCCAGAAAAATACGATGCATTATCAAACATTAAAGCAGAGGGTAAAACAAACCTGGCAATTATGAACTGATCTATGAAATCAATGATGTGTTCAGCATTAGTTGTCTTGAGAGGAACGACTTCTACCCATTTAGTAAAATAATTTGTAGCTGTAAGGATATACCTATGCTATTTAGAAGAGTGAGGAATGATCTCACCTATTATATCCAATCCCCATTGATCAAAGGGTTGTTCGATATTAACTGGTTGCAAAGGAAATGATGGTTTCTTTGTCTTCCAGCAGTAGTTTGACAAACTTGACATGTCCTTACGTAGCTATGCACATCTTTAAATAGTGTAGGCCAATAGTATCCTGCGTGCAAGATCTTATGTGTTGTAGAATCTCCAGCATAATGTTCACCTGCCGGTCCATCATGGAGTTCCTGCAACACTTTTTCAGCTTTAGATTTCTCAAGACATCGAAGGAGAAGAAAATCATAATTCATCCTAAACAGTACATCATTTACGAGTTGATATTGCTTAGCCTTCAATCTTAAAGCTCTTTTCTTTGTATAATCCAGGTTTGAAGGAGCATATTCGTTCTTTAGATAAAATATGATATCAACATATAATGATTCAATATCGTTTAGGCTTACATCATACATTTATACTTCTATAGATAGTATTTCAGAAATAAGGGATGCTCCGGCCAACATTTTGCAAAATCCTTGACGTTTTACAATATTTGTTGGTTTAATTTCAGCGTCCTATTCTTGTAAGGCCTTAACACAATTTGCTCTTTTTTCACCCACGTCTTTCTGTACTAAGAGATTTCTTACCCCTGGAAATGGTACTATGATCTTTGTATGCGTTTTAAGCAAGAAGGGTCTAAAGTGCTTAATTTCTTTGAAAACAGCATACGCTTCTTTCTCGACGTCAGAATAATTTAATTCGGCCCCTTGTAGATTTGAACTGAAAAAGGTAATTGGGGCTTCCGCCTTGTCTCGATTTGCTTGAGTGAGTACCGCAGCATATGATATATCAGAGGCAAATGTATACAAAATGAAAGGATCGGAAAAATTTGGAGTTGCTAAGGATGGGGAGTTTACAATCGCTTGCTTAATCAGATTGAATGCTTCATATTCCTCTTGGCCCCATTTGAAGATTGAATTCTTTTTAATAATTGCTTGTAAGGGAGATACAATCCTTGAGAAGTCTGGAACAAATCTCTTGACAAAATTACTCTGATCAAGGAAGGATTGCATGGCTTTCTTGTTGTGAGGCAAGGGTATTTTGGAAATCTCCTTGATTCTATCAGGATCAATATGGATTCCAGATTTTGACACTATAAATCCAAGAAGTTTTCATTCACTTAATGTAAAAAAGGGACTCTTTTAGATTAAGCGAAATCCCATACCTTTGGCAATGTTGGAAGATATGCTTCAAGCCTCTGAGATGATTACCACGTTTTTAGAATATACAGTTATATCATCCAAGTAGATTACTACTAATTTGTTTACTAATCCCTTAAATGTGATGTCCATGGCCCTTTGAATGTGGCGGCAGTGTTGATCAGACCAAAAGGCATCTTTTGACATGCATAAGTACCCCATTTGGTTCTGAACGTGGTCTTTAATTGATCGTCAGGATGGACAAAAGCTTGGCTGTAGCTAGAGAAACCATCCAAAAAGGACATTAATTTTGATCCTACAACTGCTTGCAATATTTGCTCCATGGGAGGTAGGGGAAAATTATCCTTTTCGCAGGCTTTGTTCAGGTTTTGAAAGTTAATACAAATTCTAATGTCTCCATTTTTCTTTCTAATAGGAACCAAGTTGGAAACCCATCTAGAATGTCGAACGGGAAAAATAATTTTGGCTTTCAATAATTTGTTGAGCTCAAACTTAATCTGGTTTTTCAGATTAAGATGGATCTTCCTCAGCTTTTGTGGATGGGTTTTTCATCGGTTATCATTGGGATAGTATGCTGAATGATAGAAGTGTCGTAAGTCTTTAGATCATTGTAGTTCCAGGCAAAGACACTTTTGTATTGCTTCAGGAGATGAACATAAGCTAATCTTTCTTCTTTGGTTAGGAAAAGACATAGGTTGATATTCTACGACTTGGTATCAGTTCCTAGATTTACTAATTCATAGTTCAGAGTTGAACTCTGAAGTTTTGAATTGATAGATCTCTTGAATCAGTCTTTCAAATCATATAGGTCTTCCAACTTGACTACTGATTTTGGAATAACATTATTAGTGAGTTCTTGTTGCAACTGTTTGTCATGTTGGTCCTCATCAATTATCTGTGTTGGAAATAATACTGAGAGGGGGGGGTGAATCAGTATTATCACATTAATAAAACTTTTTCATTTCCATAATCAGATTCATATATGCTACTTCCACAACTTCTTATGATTAAGTTAACATTATCAACCATATTATCAGTTTACTGATGCAGTAATATAGAGTAGATCATCACACATAAGGCACACACATGAACACCATGATATGTGGAAACCCAATGCGGGAGAAAACCACCTGCTGCAAGTCATCTCAATCTTCTTCTTAATAAGAAAATCCATTTACAATATTTTGTATTGGTGCAGTCCTATACCAGTACGGGAGCTACAACCCCCTTTGCTCTTGTACTAGCCGATCCATTTACTAGTATGCAGGCTACTACCTGCTACAATGCTCCAAAGATTTCCATTAGATCTTGTACTAGCTTAGATACTAGTACGTAGGTGCTGGCCTACAATCTTCTCTCCTCCAAGTACCACGTTTCATCAATTTTCAGACTGGATACACTGAAGCACAACACATAATCTGAAAGGCCACATTTCATCCAATTTTCATACTGGGCCCAACAACATTGAAGCTCATAATCAAACAACCTTCTGAATTACCCAAGCTTTAGATCAATACATATACAAGTGAGTCATCAATTAGATCTAGTCCATCAGATCACATAAAATGAGTCAATAAGAACCTGATCCATTCATCCATCAATGTATAAACATTTAATCAATCACTGCTGTTATCAGAACTTAATATCAAAAACCAGACATCACTTCAAAACCCAGAACACAACAATAATAAACAGGGGCAGCTAAATAGATTTCATGAGAAGTACGCAGCTTCACCCATAGAACCCCTGCGTAGAAGTACGCACTGTTTCCTACTGCTTCCCTGCATACCCACGCACTGTGCCTCACTGACTTCCTGCGTACCTGTGCTCTGTGTCTTATGAACTGCTTGCGCCCCTCCGCATTTGCAGCGCTTCTGGGGCTGCGTATCTGCTCACCTACAGCGCTTCTGCGCCTGCGTATCTCCGCGCTTTTCTTTCACTGTGCTTGCGTACCTGCGGGTATAGATAATTTCATGACTTAAAAAATAACCCAGTCTGTCAGATCTATAGATCTAAACATGCGCCGAGGAGATATCAACCCATTAGTAGATCCGACTTGTAATTCTCATGTTTCTCCTTGATATTGATTCAACTCTCTCTCACAAACCGATTACAAGAATTTCAGATCTAGCTTCTCTTAAGATATTCTCATTTCACTTGTGTCTAGCCAAATGATCTCCATTGCTTTATATAGGCAAGCTCTTCCTAGAATCATGGATCAATAGGGGCTCAATAATAATAATATAAAACAATACCACGGGCCAAAACCATAGAATCAAGAACGGCGGACTAAATACCACAGGCCAAACATAAGAAACCCCACGTGAGCGCGCTTCTCTCCCTTGAAGTGAGTGAACTGGGGGTACGCACCTCATGAACGGGACTCCTGCGTGTATGTACGCAGTTTATCTAAGACATGCCTGCGTGTACGCACCTTTTGTACGGTGTACCTACGTACCCCTTATTTTCTTCAATATTTGAGAGCTGATCATCAATCTCTGCTACTGACCTGAAGTACTGTGATCTATCACCTGTATGGGTTGCCATCAAGGACAACACTTTAGCCATAATGCCAACAATCGCCCCCTTTGGACTTGATGGCAAAGCTTACTAAGAACTTGCCATTTGATTCCTTTGAACTGTGCTGCATCTATGTATTATGTCACATCTGATATCTCTTCTGTAGATTCATCTGAATGTATATAAGTGAGATGATCTTCTATGAGAGGGTTGCCATCAAGTACAACACATGCATCATAATGCCAACAATCTCCCCCTTTGGACTTGATGGCAACAACACCAAATTACTCTCCCCCTTTGACATCAAGGGCAAAGGGTTATGCTCCCCCTAAGAACATGCTCCTCTTGACTATAAACCAGATCTGCTGAAGTCTCTGAATGAGCTCCCCCTTTGTATATGCCATGGTGCACTAATCTGATAATGCTCTTTCTGAGAACAAGCTGAAATGTCTGCTCTGCTATATAGTGTTGTTCATGTTCAAGCTCCCCCTGACTGTAAGCAAGGTCTGCAAAAAAATGTTCTACAAAAAGAACATGACTCTATATATCATAAATGACCTTCCTATCACCAAAAGACTCAATACATACATCCATCACCCAATCAAGTGGGGATACCTTAGGAACTAAATACATTACATCTTCATCCCAGGCATAGTGGGGAAACCAACATAGGTCGTTACATGATCTGAAGAGATGACTACAATAAATAGAGACATACTATTACATCATGAGTCGTGATATGACATTTATAACAGAGACCAATCACCTAAGATAAACATCAGCAACAACATTGTATGATCTGCTCCATAGTATCTGTCAACAACAACTAGATCAGCAACTTGCATTAGTGCATGAATCATCAAGGTATGTCCGCATCAACAGAATTTCACATTCTATGTGAAAAACACCATAGCCATCATGAAGTAAGTATCAACAATCTGCATTAATCATCATATGTATGAAACAATCCTATCATTATAAGAGCTCATTATCATCATGTCTCCAAATCATCCCTATATCCAGCCGACAATCCTCATCCATATATGTGCCAAGAACAATAGGAATCCTGCATCATAACTGTAATATATGATCTTTATGCATATGACGACAATAGCATATGAGTGACTCATCATCAAGTAAAGAAGATGTGAATTCAAGCTATGTACTTCTCCTTATCCTTATGAAGATCACCATGTAAGCATATGTAGCATCTGATCTGAAAATCAACTATGTAATCCCCAAGAATCATATGAGATGGACAACTCATCATAGCAAGATATATCATTTAGCTATATAAGCATTATCACCAAGGAATATTACCCATAATGCCAACAATGCATTAAAAACATATGCTCCCCCTAAATTGGTGCCATCTGTCAGATCTTATCAACAAGAAAAGTCAGCCAATAAATGCCTTAAGACAGATACGTAGTTTCTCATTATACGACCTGCGTCTCTCCGCACTCGTCTTTCGCTCCTCTGCGTATCCACACACCTGACCTTCTGTGTTTCTGCGTATTCACGCAGACAGCCTTCTACTACAGTGCGTATCCACGCACCTGTGCTATCAGTTGCGCCGCGTACCTCACGCACCTTTGCTTCTATCACGCCGCGTACTTCTATGTACCTCCGCAGGTTATCCTTCTATCGCGCCGCGTACCTCCGATCTTGCTACGCACCTCTTCTTCTGTCTCGCCGCGTCCGTCCGCATGTGCTCTTTTGTTACCCCGCGTACTTACGCACCAGGACCATTGCTGCGCTGCGTACCCTCACACTTTCACTGTGTATCACCTGCGTACCTCTGATTAGAGCCCAATTAAATAGTCCTCCTCTGTGCTACTGACAGTCAGATTCCCAGATCTGATCTTGTGCTCGGGAGATCACACTTCACAAATTCACTTCCAACTTCACTTTCCCTACTGCCTTTATTCAAACAATCATATACGCGATTGTGCAGTATCCAACTCGCGTATATACGCGACTTCCTCTTATGGAGTTTGCATATGAGATTCAGGGCACTGAAGTTTTCTACTTTCAGCTCCCTCTGATTCTGGTATGTCTGTACGTTGTGCTGTGCCGCCTTTTTCTGACTATACTTCCTTTTTCCTCCATATCTTCAAGCGTGATGATGTTTTCTCCTTTTGGTGTGATGTCCGTGATTTGTTCCTGCATTCTTTTGCTATATGTCCAAGCTTGTTACATGCATAACATCTTACATGTTTCATATTCCTTTTGTAGCAATCAGCAGCTTTGTGACCATACATATTGCAAGCAAAGCAATATCCATTAAAGTACCTTGACTGAGAAGATTTGTTTGTTTGATGATCTTGAACCCTTCTTCCTCTACATCTGGCTGCAACATGTCCACGGTTATGACATACATAACATTCAACATTATTCATAGGAGGAGTAAAGGATTTTCTTTGAGGAATCTCTTTCCTTGGTTGATGATGGGATTGATCTTTCATTTCTTCATTGATCACTTTAGATTTCTCTTTAGAGTTCCTTGCCTCACATTGTGAACTAGATTCACCTTCAACGGATTCATGGAAACCAAGACCAGTCTTTATAGCAGGAGACCTTTGACTACTAAGAATATCATTCAAGACTTTAGAACTATCTTGAAATCGTAAAAGCTTATCCTTTTCTTCTAATTTACCTTTCAAGATATTTACCTCAACCTGAAGTTGTTCTTCCTTTTCAAGAGATTGCCTTTTCAAATCTTCTTCAGCTTTCCTTCCTTCTTCCATTTGTTCCCTTAGTTTGAGAATCTCCTTTTCTTGTTCTTCATTCAGATCCTGCTGCATTTGACGAACTCTGAAGGCACTTTCCAGCTGGGATTTTAAGTTGATGACTTCGTCGTCTTGTTTCTCAATTGCTTGGTGTAGATCTTCATTCTGCTTCTTTGATTCTTCAAGATCTTCTTTTAGAGAGAGGATCGTGGCTTCAAGACTTTCATAATAACTGGATCGATCTCTGAGCTCCTTGATTGTTGTGTTCTTTTCAATGACTTCATTTCTTAGAGATGTTGCTTCAACCTGCAACTTTTGATACTTGTCCTTAAATAGCTTCCTTACCTTGCTTCCTCTCTCTTGATGAGCTTTTAGATCGGCAGTTACCCTTTCAAAAGCACAGTTCCTTTTGTCCAACAGATCTTGCTAAGTTCTAATTTTGTCTGTAAGACTTTTAAATTCTGCCTCAATTTGATATCTTTCTTGCTCACCCATAAGAGAAAATTCAGTAGTCTCACTATCACTTTCATCTTTTCCAAAAGGAAAGATATCTGGAACATCAGAGGATAGCAAATTCATACCTGGTAGTTCATCTTCATTCTGAAATGATTCTGAATCCGATTCTGAATCTGAAGAGCTTCTTATACCTAATCCCCAATCGATTCTCCCACTGTCATAGTTCTTCTGAGATGTCTTCTTCTTCTTAGTTGCTTTCTTTTTAAGCTTCTTTCCCATTGTTCCACGGATCTCCTTCAAGCGATCAAGCTTCTACCAAATGACCTGCTCTAATACCAATTGTTGGAAATAATACTGAGAGGGGGGGTGAATCAGTATTATCACATTAATAAAACTTTTTCATTTCCATAATCCGATTCATATATGCTACTTCCACAACTTCTTATGATTAAGTTAACATTATCAACCATATTATCAGTTAACAGATGCAGTAATATAGAGTAGATCATCACACATAAGGCACACACATGAACACCATGATATAAGGTGGAAACCCAATGCGGGAGAAAACCACCTGCTGCAAGTCATCTCAATCTTCTTCTTAATAAGAAAATCCTTTTACAATATTTTGTACTGGTGCAGTCCTATACCAATACGGGAGCTACAACCCCCTTTGCTCTTGTACTAGTCGATCCATTTACTAGTACGCAGGCTACTACCTGCTACAATGCTCCAAAGATTTCCATTAGCTCTTGTACTAGCTTAGATACTAGTATGTAGGTGCTGACCTACAATCTTCTCTCCTCCAAGTACCACGTTTCATAAATTTTCAGACTGGATACACTGAAGCACAACACATAATCTGAAAGGCCACATTTCATCCAATTTTCATACTGGGCCCAACAACATTGAAGCTCATAATCAAACAACCTTCTGAATTACCCAAGCTTTAGATCAATACATATACAAGTGAGTCATCAATTAGATCTAGTCCATCAAATCACATAAAATGAGTCAATAAGAACCTGATCCATTCATCCATCAATGTATAAACATTTAATCAATCACTGCTGTTATCAGAACTTAATATCAGAAACCAGACATCACTTCAAAATCCAGAACACAACAATAATAAACAGGGGCAGCTAAATAGATTTCATGAGAAGTACGCAGCTTCACCCATAGAACCCCTGCGTAGAAGTACGCACTGTTTCCTATTGCTTCCCTGCGTACCCACGCACTGTGCCTCACTGACTTCATGCGTACCTGCGATCTGTGTCTTATGAACTACCTGCGCCCCTCCGCATTTGCAGCGCTTCCGGGCCTGCGTATCTGCGCACCTACAGCGCTTCTACGCCTGCGTATCTCCGTGCTTTTCTTTCACTGTGCTTGCGTACCTGTGGGTATAGATAATTTCATGACTTCAAAAATAACCCAGACTGTCATATCTATAGATCTGAACATGCGCCGAGGAGATATCAACCCATTAGTAGATCCGACTTGTAATTCTCATGTTTCTCCTTGATATTGATTCAACTCTCTCTCACAAACCGATTACAAGAATTTCAGATCTAGCTTCTCTTAAGATCTTCTCATTTCACTTGTGTCTAGCCAAATGATCTCCATTGCTTTATATAGGCAAGCTCTTCCTAGAATCATGGATCAATAGGGGCTCAATAATAATAATATAAAACAATACCATGGGCCAAAACCATAGAATCAAGAACGACGGACTAAATACCACGGGCCAAACATAAGAAACCCCACGTGAGCGCGCTTCTCTGCCTTGAAGTGAGTGAACTGGGAGTACGCACCTCATGAACGGGACTCCTGCGTGTATGTACGCAGTTTATCTAAGACATGCCTGCGTGTACGCACCTTTTGTACGGTGTACCTGCGTACCCCTTATTTTCTTCAATATTTGAGAGCTGATCATCAATCTCTGCTACTGACCTGAAGTACTGTGATCTATCACCTGTATGGGTTGCCATCAAGGACAACACTTTAGCTATAATGCCAACAATCTCCCCCTTTGGACTTGATGGCAAAGCTTACTAAGAACTTGCCATTTGATTCCTTTGAACTATCCTGCATCTATGTATTATGTCACATCTGATATCTCTTCTGTAGATTCATCTGAATGTATATAAGTGAGATGATCTTCTATGAGAGGGTTGCCATCAAGTACAACACATGCATCATAATGCCAACAATCTGATTAGTGTAAGATCCCTATGAGAGGGTTGCCATCAAGTACAACACATGTATCATAATGCCAACAATCTGATTAGTGTAAGATGTGAGGAAGCTTACAATATCAAGATCGTCATTGAAAATTCTCCAGTTTGTAACATTTTCAGGAATTGAGGGTCTAAAGATTAATTCAATTGAGAATCCGTCTGGGTTATAGTCTTCTGAGGGAATGAGCTTGGAAGCTATGTTTTCCAAGAGGCCAGCACTAGCATTTTGGAGTCTAGGAATTGGTGAAATATTGAATGCTATAAAATGTTCAGTCAGATCTTGCACTAAAGATTGATAATGCTTTAAATGACCTGATAGGCAATGTATAGTATTTCGTACCTGTCTAATAACAATTTCAAAATCTCCAAATACTTGTAGATACTTGATATCTAATCCGATTGCCTTGTATAATCCTTGGACTAAAGCCTCATACTCTGCAATGCTATTGGTGCAATTGAAATCGAGTCTACAAGTTAGCATAGTTTTGTTTCCCTCTGGACTAACTAATACACATCCTGCTCCTGCTCCATCGTTAGGACTTAGAACCGTAAAAAAAAACTTCCAGAATAAATATTTATTTACAGGACTATCTATAAAATTAACACATTTAGAATATCTATTTGAGAAAAGTTCTCTACTTGAGACAAAACAAAACTTTCTAAGTAAGGCGAAGTATGAGCATTAAAATTTCCTAAGAAAGAATCAACAGAATAGTTGCCAATTATATTGTTGTTGTATGTTACAGGTTCATTCTTTCCTTCCAATTCTGTTACTATGTATTTTTGATGTCTTTCTCACTCAACCTTTATTGGATTTGGTTTACCATTGTAAGGGAGCCACATATGTGACCAATCGGTAGCAAAGTATCCATGAAGCTTTTCAGACAAATCCCTACTAAGAATTAAGCCATAAAATTCTGGAATGTCTGCAACTAGAATAGCAATAACTTGACATACCTTTGGATTAGATGATAGCCTTATGGTAACTTAATTTAGTTCATTGATCACTTCAACCTGCGACTAGTCTAGCTAAACTATGCATATTGCAGATTTTTGAGGTTGAACGTTCAACTTTTCATATATTGATTTAGGTAAGATATTAGATGAAGCTCCTGAATCCACTAAACAATTATGCAAGTTTTTGTTGAAAACTTCATAAGTATGAAGAAATGGGGGAGTATGAGATCGTGACCTTCCTCCAATTAAAGCGATATCGTTTGGATCAACTTTATTAGTCACATTAGTTGGAGGTCTTCCCATCTCATGAGAAGCTTGTGAGATTACAGTGGCAGGCAGAGGTGCCATAGGTATCGCGTGTAACTCTTTCAAAAGGAGCTTTTGTTGATGTTTTAATTAGCTCAATTCATGAAAGGTAATGTTAGCCCTAGTATTCTTCATGTCTTCTACGATATTATACCCCATCTCATAAAAAACAATCAATGTTTTAGATGGAGTTGGTGAATCAGATTGCATTGGGCTTGTTTGAGTCGCTTTGGGTGAGGATCTCTTACCTGCGACTTTATCTTTAGATATGAAGCTTGTGCTCTTCTATTTAGGAGTTGGTTGTGGAGGATCGAGTTGATTTCTACTTCTGGTACTGATTGGTGATGCCTCTTGATCCTCTTCATCTGGGAGAATGAAGTCCCACATTCCTTGTACTTCTACAACTTCTTCTTCATCAGTGGGTTCTTCATTTGAAACTTCCTCTTCTTCTTCTTCTGATTCTACATTTGTAATAGCATTGGGAGGCTTTGAATCAGTTGAAGGATTTTTTCTATAAGGCCTGTAAGGCTTTTTAGAAGAAGTCTCTACTACTTGTTTCTTAATATCAACCATCTCATTAGACATGGTTTTCAAAACTTTCTGTAATCCTTCTAAATCAAACAGGTATTTTAGTTGTTTCTTCTTGGGATCTTCTTTAAAAGTGACCTTCTTAGATTTTTTTCATCAATAGCATTTTTCTTTTCTAAGGCTATGATACATTTTTCTACCACTATTTCTTCCTTCATATTATCAACCAAAGTTGTTTTGGGAGCCCTATCGACAAATATCGCTATGTTTGATGGTAGAGCAGATATGTACCATTCAATTCAAACTTCTTCAGTGGGCTTGGAAGCAGCAAGAATTTTATTCAAAAGTTTATTGAAACGCGAGTTAAAATATTTGATAAGATCTCTTGATTCAGTCATAAGATTTGACAGGTCATTGAACAATGTCGCAGTAGACCTATCATCACCGAACTTAGTCAAGAATTGCTCTTGGAAAATATCCCAACTAGTGATAGATCCAGATGGTAATGAAAAATACCAGGATTCGGCTGCTCCTTGCAAAGTGTAAGGGAAGAGCTGGACAATAACATCTTCATTAGCAACTCCATTGAGATTTATAGATAACATAAAGTTGTTTATGTGTTCTTCTGCTAGCATGCCTGCTTCAGGATTAAACTTAGGCAGCCATTTCTCAGGATGGGCCAATAACTCAAGGGCGCAGGCATTAAGACTGCCCTTGGGTTATTCCATGGGTTTTGTGTTATAGACATTTTTGTGCCTTACAACATAGAGCATGAAATGTCAATAATCTAAGGGATCCAAAGTCCCTAAACAAGTTGTTCTTACCCTTAGAGGAACAAGGTCAGCAAACCACAGCACTGCAAGTCAGTTCTCCACTGAAAAACACTCAAAAACAGGTCAGTTTTGGATCATTGCAGCTGCTCCACTAGGCATCTGCTCTGCATAGCAGGTACAACAAAGGCTACCTGCGTTGCATAGCAAATAGAACAAAGTCTACCTGCGTTGGGCGTACTTGGACATGTGGAGGAATCTTTTTCTCAAAGTGCCAGTGCCCAGGAAGCTTCTAAAAAGACACTTGATGATAAGATTTGCCTAATGATGAGTTAAGAGCTTCTAAAACTCCAAGTGGAAGACAGAAACTCCGAGTGAAGAACTGAAGAACAACTGGAGTTGAAGAGGACAACAAGTCACACATCAAGCTGACTTATCTTCACTCCAAAACTCTATATAAGGATCTCATCCCATGGGATCTAGGAGGCGGGGGAATTTAGTGCAAAGAATTGCTGTTGGTTTACAGTTGTGAGCATTGGGTGATTGCTTGAGGGAGGTGAAGAAGAGATTTCTCTCCGTCGGGAAGGTGATGCTGGATTGGACCTCTCGTGGTTGTATCACCGCCTGAACCTTACTTCCATATATTAATAAAGCTTTTGAGGTTCTTCTATTCGCATGTGTTTCAATGGTGTATTGTCTTACTTGCGTCTTTGATTTATGCTAATCCTTGAATCGATTATGAATGCATGCTTCTTGTAGTTTCCTTTCTTTGTCTTGTTTGCAGGATCTCGTGTAGCTGGGCCCGTGAAAAGACTTGGAGCTGGGAGCAAGCGGCAATCAAAGGAGATTGGATCGACCTTTTGCGCAAGACATCGGTAAGTGGATCTCTTCCCTTTATCTCTTGCATGTCATAAAGAAGAAACTTTAGATAGCTTTGCTTTCAGCTGTTGCTAAGGAACTGTCACCCTTAGAGTGGGTTAGGGTCATTCCGAGTTGGATACTTTCCCCCACAACATTTTGGGCCATCATTGCACTACTAACAGAGGAAAACACACAAGATGTTCCTTGCGGTTGGGAAGATGAGGATATCATAGTTCCAGATGATTGTGAAGGAGATGTTGAAGTTCCAGTAGTCTGTTGGACAATAATTTGAAGTGGAGCAGTGGATGGTTGACTTTGCAGTGGAGAGGTCAAAATGGATGATGATGACGAAAGAGTCTCACTATCAGACCCTTTAGGTGATTTCCTTGCTCTTTTCTTTTTAGGTAGAGGTAATTCAGTTGGTTCGATACCAAACTTTTCACTCTGCAATTTGGTAAGAGGATGAGAAGGGTTATATTGTGAAGTCACACTACCTTGAGATATTTCAGATTTCTGGGGTGATATAGAAAATCCTTGAAGTTTATGGATCAAATATTCAACTTCAGGAGGTTCAATAGTCGATTTTTCTGAAATGTTTAGGTTTGTGGCAGTGGTTGTTGTCTTATTGACTTCTCGCTCAAGATTTAAAAATTCTAAGTGCGATGGAGAAGTCAAGGGAGATGTTGAGGGTGATTTACTCTCAGAATCGAATTTAGATTTAGATTTACTAGCCATCCATAGTTCGGGCCCTCATTCTAGCTCCAAATATGTTGAAGCCCCAAAAATCGAGTCTACAACAAGGGGGATACCCACACGGTCTAGACCTTGGTTAGCAGCTCTTTTTCCGTTTGGGATGGTGGGTCTGACTGGGGATAATGGGACCAGTTTCCCAATTTGTGTGTGTGTGTGTGTGTTTTGAGAATTGATATTTCCTTTCTCATAATTTCTAAGTAAAATGCTTTTATTCTAAATCTAAACTAACAAAATGCAATTGTATTCGAATTAATAGAAATATATAACTCTAAAAATAACCCAAGATTTAGTTTTTCAATTATGCAATCTAAAATAATTTCTAACAGAAATTGGTAATAAAGATCATTCAATCTCTATGAGAAAATAATTCAATAAAAATGAACCATTTTGTATAAAAAGTTAGCTGAAACAATTGTGATAAGCATATCACATAATAAGTCATTCATATATTAAGCATAAATAGAATAGCCATCACCGTACAAAAGTGCCAAATGATAACTCAAACATTCAAGCATTCGTATATAAATAATTAAACATAAATATTACTTAAACACATAAACAGAAATCGTTAAGAGATAAAAGTACCATTGATAACAAGTTCTACTCATGAGCTTCAACAATAATGATCTATCTCTTCTTAATTCAACATCTTCTAAGAGTACAAAAGTGCATTTCAGTAGCAGATATTAAACATAGATATCAATAAATCTTGTTCCACTCATTCATCAAAACCTCCTCCGAGGGTGCAAAAGTGCATGTTTTGAGGAAACGTTTTTGACAAATTTCAAGACCCTTCTCTAAATGCATGAGAAGGGTTGAAATACTACTAGCTAAATTCTAAAAATAGTTTATTACAAAAATATATGAGGAGGTTTAAATGACCGTCCTCATCTAAGGCAAAACTAAAACTAAAACTAAAACTAAAACTGAATCTGGAAGTTACTATCTATGTATCTGTTCTCTGTGGTCGCAAGCATTCAACATCGGCTTGAGGACAGTTGGTTGGCCGACCTCCGACTTTAGTTGCCCTGCAAAAACAGAATTAGCAAGTGTTGGCACTATCTTCTCAGCAAAGTTAGTGATGCATTTTAAATTCATGCATTGACAGTGTGGTTTAACCAAGTATTTCCAGTAAGAATCCCAATTCAACTTGGTTAACCTCTTGATGGACTCTGCTCTTTCTTCAATCTTTTATCTCCAGTTGGTCTATAGATGCTAAATCAAATAATCAGTAATTTACATACCACTTAAGGATATCCCTGATAAATACCACTTTTTTTAAAGCTCGAGTTTTACCTTTAGCCTTTAGCACTTTTCCTACAATTCTTCGACCTTTTAGGCAACTCAGTGCTCAGAGGCTTTCCTTCTCAAGGGGTTTAATTGCACATCGGAAACTGCCTCCGTTTCTTGATCCGTGTTGTTGGGAAAAGTATCTATTCAGAATGCCCCTATCCCACTCTAAGGTGTGACAGTGCTTTAGCAACAAACAAGGAAAACTACTTGTGTATTCTTCTTTATGAAATGTAAACGAAGAGGAAGGATAAACTAACCTGTGTCTTGCGCTAGTTTGTTGATCCAATCACTCCTCTCTTCAATAGCTCCCAGCTCCCTGCTCCCTTACTGGCCCAGCTTCACCAAATTTCTGGAAGATCACAGAAGAGAGAAACTACACGAAGATATAGATTTACATTCATAAAAAGCTTAGGATCAGATTAAGCTAAACATGCAAATATAACAAAACATCACTGATACACAAGCATGTAGAAGAAACTCAAATAGTTTTATTAATGCAATAAGAAGATCCAGGAGGAGATACAACCAAGTGAGTCCCGATCCAGCATCTACCTCCCAGCAAAGGAATTCCTTCCTCACCTACAACAAAGCATAAATCACCCAATGTACTAATCTCAATCTCAAACCAACAACAATTCTCTGCAAAGTACAAAATTCCCGCCTCTGGATCTCTGGGATGAGGGATCCATATATAGATGTAAGCAAAGAGGATGAGTCAGCTTATGTTTTGACTTGTGGCTTCTCTCTGTCAGTTCTTGCTTCCACTTGGAGGCTGAGAGCCTCTTACTCATCCTTGGTCGAACTCAGTGAGGCAAGTGTCATTGGAGAAGATTCTGGAAGCTTCCATTGTCTCTCCACCTCGTTGAATGACTCTGCCGCTTGTCATTTCCCGCTCAGCGCACCTGGGTAGTGCATTCAAGTGCGTTGCAAAGCACCTAGCCAGTGTATTTGGGTGCTTTGCAACGCAGCCAGCCAGTGGAGCATCTGAATTGATCCTGATTTGACTAGTTCTGAGTAGTTTCTGGTGGAGAACTTCTGGGAGAAGATGTCATTGGTTGACCTTGTTCCTTTAGGGGCAGGAACAACACTTTTAGGGACTTTGGATCCCTTGGATTATGGACATTTCATGCTTAGAGCTGTAAGGCACAAAAATTTCTATAATAGTTGCCCCCTAAAGTATGAGGCCATTTATCGGGTGAAATGCTTTATTAGGAGGATCTGAAGTTCATTCAATGCTGGGAGGAGACCTGTAATAAGATACAATACAATACATTATCTTCATATTGTTTTCATGATCTAGCTGAGGCGGGCATTCCCATGCTCAGCTTTATAAATTCATTTTTATGTACATAGGACAGACAATCGTCTGATGGTAGACTGATGATTCTGATGAAGTCATCATCCTTTTGGCAGGATGATTATCTGTGCTGCAATGCTGTACATGTCAATGTCTTTATTTTTCCTGAATATATATCGCAGCCCAGATGGATGAAACTAGATCCGGGGTCTTCAATCTCGTCTGATCTTCACTCGAAGTACAAGTCGATCCATGTGAAAAAAAATTTGAAGTCGAACATGGAAAGACATCGCTTGATTACCAGTCAATGATGTAAACTGTTAACAAGCGCGAGAGGAATCACCGATAAGGATGATGACCCTCAAGGTACTGCAGTACAATTCATGTGGTGTGAATAAAGGACTTGGCGTCGAACACCACGCAAAATCTTTCGGTCGAAGGTCATTGATGTATACCTGTCGCCGGAAGTGAGAAACTTGCCATTGAGGCATGCAAGCTTCAAAGTACTGAATGGGGTGTTCCTAGATCAACTTCTTGGATAATGAGCTGATGTCGACAAGAAGCGATCTGTCAAAGGAGGGCCTTGATGAATCCCACATCAATGACATGGAACGGAGCAAATGATTTTGATGGAGGTGAAAACGATCTGATGATATATGGTTCAGGGTGGCGGTCATGAAAGAATGAAGTATAATGTATGGCAGTGGATGGGACACGGTTGACTTCTCTGGATGACTTCTCTTGAACATGTCGGCGACACTTATGTGATGGATCGGTAGCATTTACCCCAAATGTGGATGGTATGGCGAGACCATGGTGATGTGACCGGTGAATGAAACAACCCAACCCGACTCAGGCACGGAGTGGAAGTGTCATGTTCAAGAGCGACTTGCTACCAATAAAGGTTCTTTGTGTTTCTTCCCAATTTTTCCCCAGTCATTGCTGACCAGTACGTCTTTATTTTTGTCAAGCTTGAGGAGGATAACATATGCTTGTTCTATAATTTTCCCTTCGGGCAAACCCATCGCTATGTTTTAACGAGCCTAGCGATAGTGAAACTCGTTCTCGTCTAAAGACAAGTTTGTCGCTATTAATTTTTTTTAACGAGTCTAACGACAAGGATAACTCGGTCCTTTTCATTTTTAGAGAGTCTGAAAAGGTACGTAAAGTTAACTCCGGAATTCCTTTTTCGTCATCTAATCCCTTAAGTCCGAAAAAGTATAAAACAATACAGAAGGGATGAATTTTCGATAGTTTTAATGAGCCGAACAAAACAAGCGCTCGATCTTTTTGTGCAATAATCCCTCAGGTCCAAAAAGATTAAAATCTAGAGGAGGGATAGCACTTCTGGTCGCTTTAACGAGCTGGAAGGCCAAAACTCGGCAATCTTTTCATGTTTTACGAGTCAGATGAAAAGAGCTTAAAGAAGACTCGTCTTTTGAGGAACGAGTGATAAAATGGGTAGCAGCTGATTCTAGGTAAGGGTTGGAATTTTCCAAGCAGGCAGTGTCACAAGGATGGCTAGTGAAATCACTCTTCGCAGTTGTTCCTCAAAATGGGTAAACAATCAAATGGAGGTGAATGATCGGCCAATGAAAAGTGGAGGTGACAGTGCAAACACGACCAAGGTTTTAATGGATGATAATGTTACATTCACGGTGGTTATTTACCGGAAGATAGTTCATTTTTTAACGAGCTTAAACGCGGATTGAAACACTTGCTCGGTCTTATGTTTATTTTTTAACGAGCATGAACTATGCGCTAAAACTGCTCAATAATCCAGTCATATGATAAGAATGTCTCATATAAAACGGAAACATTTAGATTTTTGCCCCACATCCTTTCTTTATGCAAGTTAGGAAACGACTAATCCAAAAAACAGATAAATAACTGCTCTTTGCTTGCACTCCAAAAGGTTTGCATGCCCACAGGTATAAAACAGAGTTTCAAGGTCTCCCTCTATTCGAGCTGACAAAACATTTGTTTTGTCAGGAAGGGTCACCCTATATTCGAGCTGAAAAAACATTCGTTTTATCAGGAAGAGTACTACCTCTTACAGGTTACCCAAAGATTGTCCTATTAGCAGAGCCAACAAAACACTTCTTCGGCGATATCTACCGAGATAAACAAAGGTGAGTGACAACGAGCGCCACACACATAACTTTGACAAGAGAATCTTATTCTAGAATAACCCCTCTTCCAATCACGGACGGGGTACAGACTAGTCATATTCTCCCGCGGAAACCTACCCTATACCCGAAGTTTTCCTGCCGAAGCAGACCAGGACGCATGCCTCCTGGGTTCCAGTCATATCCCTCCGAATTACTCGCGCTCATCGGGAGGACGGACCGTGGGTTGAGACATTTCTTGCGTGAAGAGACCATTTAGGGATGGTATATGACTATTTGTGATGCGTGATCCAGGAAATGAAAGCTGGTCCACGAGCTTGACCACTCTTCCTTCGTGCGGAAAACACATTACTCTAAAGAGTGAGGAGATGATGGCTCCCATGCAATAAATATAGTCTCGTCCAAGGATTAGGTTATAATCCAAGGGTCCTTGAACGACCATCATGTTCATTTGAACGGTCTTCCCTTTCAATGTTGTGGGCACATTGGGGAGGATCCCTAAAGGTCGACTGGTTCCTTTATCGAAGCCTGTCAGATTTCTCATTTCAGGCAAAAGGGATGGCGAACCAAGCGCTTTCCAAGTAGTAGAGGAAAGGATACTCACATAAGCCCCCTCATCTATGATGGTACCAGCCATGACCATTCTATATATTTGGACGATAATTCGGAATGGTATGCTTGCTGGTAAATGGGGTCTGCCTAGTTGATTCCAGTCGAAGGAGACAACTAGGTTGCTTGGAGGTGGGACCGAGTAAACGGCCGGGTACGGCTCTGACGAACTTCCTTCCTGCGATAAAGGAATGGGTAGGTTTCCCCCGTGTTCGTCGGAGTCTGTGTTGATGAAGAGAATTTGGACGTGTCATCCTTGTTCTCTCCAGTGACTGTGTCATTCGAAGATAAAACCTTTGAAGGCAAGACCGGGTCAACTGCCGCCTCGACCTTTTGACTTTCGTCGGGTATGGATTCAGCCAGTTCATCTTCAATGACAGGCGCTTCAGCTGACCACTTGAGTGGGCCAGCTGGATTTTCAACTAACGAAGGACTCGGCAAGAGTTTTTTTATATCCAGGAGGAAGTCGTAACAGTGAAACCGGACGATCATCCAAAACTCTTTTAGCTTCGTCTAAGAAGGGACAACGGTGGATGGCGTGATCGCCTTCGCACAGTTTACAGGGAGATTTAGCTCTCCCTTTTTGTCCTGGGACTTCACTTTCGCTAGTTGACGGTGTGCTTTCAACATGGCAATCAGAGGTTGACGACACCGGATTGTGCAAACGGCGAGACCAGTCCTTTAGTATCTGAGGGATGCAAGGGCAATCTCTGTGAAAGTGGTCTCCCTTGCAAATGACACATGGCGATTTAGGCCTGGTCAGTGCAGTGTGTGGATTTTCGTTAGACAACACTCGTTTGCCCCCATTCGCTTTTGGCTCCTTCTTCTTTTTCTCTTTCTTCTTCTTTTCCTTCTTCTCCTTAGGAACTTGACTTTTGGCTTTGCCAGCCCCATCAAGCGAAAAGGAAGGAGGAGAGGAAGAATTAGAGGAAGTAGAAGGTTGGTGGGTAACTCTGGACCGGTCTAACTGCTGATTCAATTGTTTAGGAATAGTGGTGTTCTGAATGACATTGGTTGAGAAGAGCCAGACTGGCAAGCCAATTGTCAGTCCTGTTAGCGACAATGTGGCCATATGGGGTGCACCAACATCTCCCCAAGAGGAGAAGGGACTAGGATTTCCACCAAGGGGAATTCCTTGGTTGGTAGACTCCATTTTCTCAACCTAAGATCAACGTAGGAAAAGGGTATGAATATTCCGTTTAAAATAAATTTTACGACACTTGGAAACAACTTGTTTTTTCAATTTTAAAGAGTCGAGAAAAAACAAAAGATGACTCTAGTCTCCTTCGATTTTTAATGAGCCTGAAGTGACAAGTGCTCAGATGGACCTTTTCCGTTAAGGAGTCTGAAAAGGAACGAAAGGGACTGCTTTGGAGATCTAGGTAGAGGGTATGCCAAACCAATCACAAAACTGCATAATACGTTTTACGGTACGGCAATCAATCTTCCCGAATGCTGTGTTCGGTGCATTGCGATCAGTAGGGCGGCCGACACGGCTTCCTATGGATAAAAGGTTTTAAGCCTATAGGGGTCTCCTAATATATACTTGACAGTACGTGGGAGCACAATCCGTACTGGCACTTATCATCTCACAGTGGAGGAATCACCCAACCATCAGTGAGGACAACAGTTACCAGGCTTTACGACGCCGGAACACGTCTCTAGCCTAGACCTCTATGTTGTGCGTTAAGTTCCAATGCGTTGTTATATTCATTCAATTTATTTTAAGTTGATCTTTTTTAGAAGTTTGCCTTTTTGGATCACCACGAGATGTAGATGTAATTCCTAAATGCAATCTAAAGATGATAAGCAAGCATTTATCTCTTTTCAACAATGAAAATCCTACCTACAAGGGGAAA
This sequence comes from Pinus tabuliformis, assembly GCA_031772625.1. Lineage (NCBI taxonomy): Eukaryota > Viridiplantae > Streptophyta > Pinopsida > Pinales > Pinaceae > Pinus > Pinus tabuliformis. The sequence goes on along the minus strand of CM062817.1, from coordinate 1,031,459,301 downwards.
AGAAAGACACAATCTTTTCTCAAAGAGCAAAGAGCACACTGTAAATGCACTTTTCCTAAATCAAACCATACAACTATCAATATGCAAATGTACAAATGCATGTATTTGTTTTCACTTTCTTAATATTGATGCCTAAAAAGAAAGTTGATGTACAAATCTGAGTTCGCTTTCAAGTGAAAAACACAAACAAGCTTCTTTTTCGAAATCAAAAAGGTAGAGAAGATTACGACACTTTATGACTTTGAAATAAACACTCGTTTTGACACTAGAAAGAGACAAATTCAAACCAAAGCAAAAGTAAAAAGTATAATCAACTATCAACAGCAAAGGAACTTTCTCGTAAGATCAAAATCGACACTTATGACAGATCTAAATCTAAGGACGACAATATGACTATTCTACTTTTCAATGGAAAACTGTAAATGATGTAACAAATACACAAAGAACACCTATAGTCTTTTTGTACAAAGGAGGCAGAATTAAGGCAAGAAAAGGGGTTTTCAGAAAGGTACACACACTGATAACAGGCTGCAAAAATAAGAGATCAAACTGGACAAAAAGAAACAAAGAACCTCAGCTGCACAAGGCAAGGGCTGATCAGCGCACCTGTTGTACAGAGAAACTGAATTGCAGCGCAGGTAGCCCTCTCGGGACCTGCGTTGAAATGCAGAACCTCTTCACAGAGCCTGCGCTGGGGCAGAAACAAGACTTCTATCCGGGTTCTGGGTCACGGTTTGTAGTTTAATCTATGGATTTTGGCCGAGTAAAAGCAATCAGTAAGGTACAATTAGAGGGATGATTTAAAGGAGGACTATGAGCTATCACAAAGGGCTATTAGAGCATTTGTGGGTCAGCCGTTCAAATCATAAACAAATCCAGTGAGTGGATTTGAAGTAGCAGCTACTTTGCATTTGATAATGGCAAATGCAGTTTGATTGCTACTTCCGTGTTTATGAGACAAACAACAAGAAAACACAAATAAACTAACTAGACACGGTCCCCAACGGAGTCGCCATTTTGTTGTTGGGAAAAGTATCTATTCAGAATGCCCCTATCCCACTCTAAGGTGTGACAGTGCCTTAGCAACAAACAAGGAAAACTACTTGTGTATTCTTCTTTATGAAATGTAAACGAAGAGGAAGGATAAACTAACCTGTGTCTTGCGCTAGTTTGTTGATCCAATCACTCCTCTCTTCAATAGCTCCCAGCTCCCTGCTCCCTTACCGGCCCAGCTTCACCAAATTCCTGCAAGATCACAGAAGAGAGAAACTACACGAAGATATAGATTTACATTCATAAAAATCTTAGGATCAGATTAAGCTAAACATGCAAATATAACAAAACATCACTGATACACAAGCATGTAGAAGAAACTCAAATAGTTTTATTAATGCAATAAGAAGATCCAGGAGGAGATACAACCAAGTGAGTCCCGATCCAGCATCTACCTCCCAGAAAAGGAATCCCTTCCTCACCTCCAACAAAGCATAAATCACCCAATGTACTAATCTCAATCTCAAACCAACAACAATTCTCTTCAGAAATAAGAGCTTTTCCCTTCTTCCCCATAAAACTACGACGTATACCTTTCTATTTTCCACTCCTGCAATTTACAAACAAGGAAAGGTAAATGATAAGAAGTAAGGTGACGGGAAAGCTTTAAATGCCGAAATCATATAAAATATACCACCCTACGTGAAATGACCTTTTGATCAGATCCAAACCTTATCTCATTAATGATCATCAACTATCTCATTAAATTAACATTAATGTGCATAACTTGACATCGGATTAAGAAAAACTTTTTGAATGATGTGCCTTGCAGATCTGCGATGAAGCGATTTTGTGATTTGCTTCGCAATATCATAGATCGCAATATCGCTAATCTATTGTGTTTTGAAAATCATTTATTACCATGTGGTTTTGTGAAATGCGATTTGTGAAAGGCGTTATCGCATATCGCCGGTTTGAAGTATTTCACCTTAAGTGATACTTGAGGCATATGAAAACTACGACATGTGATGAGTTTCTTCGATGTGTGATCTCGCATCGCAATTTCGCAATCTTAGGAGTTTGCTTATATGGTGTCATCCATTACCTTTTTGTGATGCAATGCTTTATTATTGAGAGAATGATTTTGTTCGAACTCATCATAAAACTTAAGTCCTTTTGGATTTTTGCGGGTGTTCTCCTAAGTTTATGATAGTAAGATTTATTCAAAAAGGAAATACAAGTTCTAATTTATTTTTATTTTTTAGATGAAGGGTCCCCACTTATTTAGTATTGGTAATAAAACTAAATAAGAAGGGGGGTTGTTGCTGGCCACAACACCCCTTTATTAATTTCCTTATTCCCCTTAAAAAACCCACAAAAACCCTTTATCCTAAGTTTTTGCTATGCCCCTGCATTATCTAATTAATGTTCCCCACTTTATATTTACCTGATACCCTTTTTGACCCACCAACCCTTGGTGTGGTTAAAAGACCCCACCACATAACCCATGGTCCCACCTTATTACCTGTTTTTTATATTTAAAAAACTAAGATTATGCGCTAATTAATTACATTTCTTTGTAATTAAACCTCGAGCCCTGTCAACGACTGTCCCGACTTCATCCGTGCAACTCAACTATGCAATATCCCTTTGATCTCCTACCCCCAAATCCAACAGTCTACAATGATATAGCACGGTTCATTGCCCGACCATTAACAGCTCAAGAGCATGCGAGATTTGCGGTTTTGGCCGAGCGCTCTTTGGCTACGTGGCAGCATCAGGTTACATCACTTGCTCGTGAAAAATACCACCCGCCATCCAAAAGCACTGTGATGGCGCACAAAACCACCTACCTGCCTAAACTGAAAACTGCCCACTGTTCATTTATTATTTTTCACACCAAAATGTGACCATTATCGGTTAAAACACCAAAAAATCCCCAATTCGCTCTTTTCTTGCATTTTCATTGTAAACCACTGCTAAGCCATTTGTGACACCTTGAACCTTTGTGCAACCAAATTGACCACCTTTTGCTTCCTGAAGACGCTATGGATACACAATTGAAGTAGCCAATTGACAGTTGATGCCTTAGTACCTTCTACAGTTACCACAGAACCCCTCTGCATGCCGAGTTGTCAATTTCCAGGTATTCTTGGAAAAAACCAGAACAACCCTTGAATTTGAAAACATACAGTTGTAATTAAGTGGTTAATTAATTGAATTAATTAAGAAACCTTCCTTAAATTGAAGAGAAACTTATTTGTACATCCCAAGTGCTTTTACAGAATGTAATTATCCTCCAATTGTTCCAGAGATTCTAAAAAGCACTCCTGAAACCACTGAAAGCCTAATCCAATTCAGTAATCCCAATTATGGCTTCCCAAACCTCTCTGGATGTAAGACCTCTGCAAACAACTCACCTGGATATTGAAAACCTTGCATTAGCAGACATATACTTCCAAATAAAGGATACAACTTTCCCTGCCTACCTATTGAAACTCCATTGTCGGAGTAAAGACAAATTTTTAAACCAAAATTATGACATTCACCTTTGGGAGTCAAATTTGCCCAAGCATTGTTTCCCATAGGTACACCCTTTCCCAGAAATACTCCACTTCTGCCAATATTGCTACATTCCCAGCCAAAGAGCCATTGTCACCCCTGACCAACAAGTTTTATTCACCATCACTGTAAAATCCATTAATCAAATGTTGTAAATCCAGCCAAGCCAAAATGAGACCCCTCTTTTAATTGAAGGCTTACTTGACCTCTATACCAAGTTAGACATACCCAAGAAGAATCATATTATTCAAACTTTCATCATTAAAGAGTCTCACACTCCAACAAATAGTCCCCCTTATGCTGCCACCATTTTTTCTGAGAGAGGCAGACAAATTATTACCATGCTCTCTTGCATTTTAGGGTACACCACAAATGAGCATGTGGATCAGGTTGTCCTAACTTTTCTTTCTATCTTTTGCCTAGGCTAGCCTCCTGCTATAATGCATAACTATGCTCAGTTCCTAGCAGATAGAATGCATGAACAATTCATTAGACTACCAAATGAGAGAGTTTTCAAGTACTCTTTAGTTTTGTTTCACATGTTCCTCTACTATAAGTCAGACAAGTTTCCAATCAGCCTTCAGAAGTTGGACACTGAAGGCAATCCGAGATCGGTCATCTATTAGACACCAGTGATCCAAGAATACTCCACTATTTTTTCATAAAAAGACTGCATTGATTCATTTGTACATATTGTTGTAAACATGCTAACCAGTAGCTATCAGCCCAGGATCAGTCAAGAAATTAAAAGGGTTTTACAGTTGGCAAAGAACAGTAAAGTGGGAGACTAGTATTTATACCAGCACCACACAAAGATAAGGATATATGGATGCCAACTGGCTCCCTACAAACTGTCCAGATACCTCCCTATGAGGTTATTTGCATTAAAGCACTTTAAGCATTTAATAAGCTTTGATGAAGTTAACTTCATGGCAGCCAAGAAGAAAACTCAATTCAAAATGAAAAACTAATTGGGCCCCTTTATTTGTAATAATAGGGAAGCCGAACCAGAGGTAGATAATATTCTACAGAAGATGAAATTTAAGAACAATTTTATGTGGCAATATGACCCTCATGGAGTCATAAATAAACTAAGGCTCAAAGTCAAATTGGGCCCTCCGTACATCATCCTAGGCCAGACATTAAGAGATTTTCCAACCAGTTTGAATGGCTGGAAAACACATTGATAGACATGGACAACATAGTAGTTGATGTGGAGAATACATTAACTGATGTGGAAAAGAATATTGCCACTAGTTCCTTTCTGCAGGTTCCAGACCTAGGATAACCAATGAATATTCCTCCTCTTTTATAGACTCCAGCAAATGAAGACAAAAATGCAAAGAGAACCAGGGAAGAAGGTTCTAGTTCAGCCATGGAAACCATAGATAAACAGTTTGAGATCAGTCACAGGAAGAGGCCCAAGCTTAATCCTATAACTGAACAAGAAGACACCATTTACTTAGTGGAAATCATTGACACTGACAAAATGGTGGGAAGAAGCAAAGGCCCATCCACTTTAGGAGAAACACACTAACACTCTACCTCAAATACCCAACTTATTGAGAAACAGCTCATGTTGGGCATGGAATCTCCCCAAGGCATATTTTGGGGCTTCAAGCCCAAGTTTTGACTAAGTCCATTATAAAGACTCCACAATTTGTGAATGTGGAGCACGAAGTCATAATAGAGTCATAATGTTGTCTGCCCTTGTTTTTTTAATGTAATGTTGGTTTGAAAGATCTACCCATGGTCTGCGGACCATGGGATTGTATAAATAGAGCGAGGCTCTAAGTGTAAGGGATACATTGCATAGAAGGAATAAAAGCATTGAGTCGAAGTGTAAGTCATGTTTTTGGGTCATAGAGTAGGAGAAGGCTCTAAAGCTGAGTGCACAGAGGCCTAGTAGTCTGCAGTTGAGTGCGTAGGGTAGGTTGAGTTTGTAACCGTTGGAAGAATTAATAAAAGAGGATTTTTACCATATTTCTGTGTATCTTTTCCTGTTTTATGTACTATTAGTATGAATTACAAATTTACTAGTTATTTACTATGCGAACTCATATGAATGTGATGAATAAGAAAGTATAATATAAGGCATCTGTTTACATGAAGATAACTAACTGTTATAAGAAGATAAGTGAGATCTCGGTATGACTTAGGGAAATAGTGCAGATCGTTGCTCCAGCAATGTCAAAGTCCCACAACCCCTGGTTAGGGCTGTGCGTAGGCGAATATATCAGGGCACAAAGGATAGGGAATTACACAAAGTAACTTGCACGAAGGGACTCACAGTTGGACCAAATCAACCCCTTAGACATCTCAAGGGTGCGAAAACCTAGTTCCAGCACCCCCCCATATTACTTTGGGTGAGACCTTAGTCTATGCTCTGCAGACTATTGCCGAAAGGGCTAGTAGTACAAGGATTTGTTTGGTGAATTAACTCTAAACCTAGGTCAGGACCCAACAAGCCAAGAAGTTTCCACACACTTGAGATGTCTTAGGGGTTGATTTGGTCCAACTGTGAGTCCCTTTGCATAGATTTCTTCGCGCACTTCCATTTCCTTCGCGCCCTAATATATTCACCTACACGCAACCCTAACTAGGGGATGTGGGACTTTCACACTGCTGGAGTAGCGATATGCACTATTTCCCTAAGTCACACCCGAGATCTCACTTATCTTCTTATAACAATTTTTTATCTTCATGTAAACAGATTCCTTATATTATTTTTTCTTGTTCAACGCATTCATATGAGTTCGTGCAGTAAATAACCAGTAAATTTGCAATTCATACCCAATAATACATAAAACAGGAAAAGATACATAGAAATATGGTAAAACTCCTCTTTTATTAATTCTTCCAATGGTTACAGACTCAACCTACCCTACACACTCAGTTGTGGACTACTACGCCTCTGCACACTCAGCTGCAGAGACTTCTCCTACTCTACGACCCAAAAACATGACTTACACTTCGACTCAATGCTTCTATTCCTTCTATTCGATGTCTACCTTACACTTAGAGCCTTTCTCTATTTATACAATCCCATGGTCCGCGGACTGTGGGTAGATCTTCCGAACCGACATTACATTACAAAACAAATGGCGGGCAACCCTATGACTCTATTATGACTTCATGCTCCACACCCAAAAATCGTGGAGTCTTTACAATGGACTTAGTCAAAACTTGGGCTTTAAGCCCCAAAACATGCCTTGGGGGAATTCCATGCCCAACAGGCCCCCAACACAAACATCATGACTTTCCCTTGAGTCACTCTGTTGGTGCAGAGATATTTGTGTGGAGACCTTCCAACTCTGCTCGAACAACTGCAAGGTTGGTAGCACACTTTGCAGCTACCGGTTGAATCTCCTATACATGTTGTTTCGAGAGTGCGGTGTTAGAATTTCTCCCATGCATCTTTTTATAGTCTCGTGCCTTCTTCCAGCTACTTGGAGTGCAAAGACTGTGCTTCTGTCAGCTATTCAGATAGTCGTGCCACCCATGTATGGCTTCAATCGACTACCATTCACTTTTCTTGGGAACGGTTCTCCATTTAGCTTTACCAGTTGCACCGTGCCTTTGTCTGTGACCTCCTTAACAACATACGGTCCTAGCCAATGCATTCTGAACTTTCTCGGGAATTTATCAAACTTACTGTCATACTGTAACACTAAATCATTTACCTTTAAGGTGCACAACTTAATATGGCTATCGTGATAGGAATTTTCGCATTGCTTTTGTACCTATTGATGGAAGCTATCTAGAAACCATTCCTCTTCAACTTCTTCCAACCTCGCGAGCCTCTCCTTCAAGGCTCCGCAGTCCATCATACCTGTGAGTGCTGCTATGCGCAGACTAGGAACAATATACTCCATTGGCATGACAACTTCCACACCATAGACAAACTGAAAAGGTGTTTGTCCCATCAGTTTTTTGCATGCTGTCCTATAATCCCATAGTACTGTAGGCATGCACAGGTCCCAATCACTCCACTGTGCGTTGCATACTTTGGTTAGTGCGGTCTCTAGTACTTTTTTAAATTATTCTACCGTCCCATTGGCTTGGGGGTGATATGGTGTGCTTTTTTGATGATACACCTGAAACTCTTCTATGAGCACGCTAATTGTTTCATTCAGGAAATGTGCACCGCGATCACTCATCAAGATCTTTGGACATCCAAATCATGTCAATACGTGTTCAAAAAAAAACTTCACTGTTGTGGTGGCCATGAAATCTTTTACCGATTGTGCTTTTGCCCTATGAGTCAGGTACTTTGTTGTAATGATAGTGTATCTCGCGCTTGTCTTTCCGTGAGGTTTGATAGGTCCTATCAAGTTGATCGCCCACTTTTAAAAGGGTTGCAGCATCATTTGCGGATTCAAAGGCATCTCGTCCCTCAGCAACGAATTACCTGTTATTTGACATACATCACAGGCCTTGCAACGTGATTTTGAATCCTGATGAAGGGTTGGCCACAACAACCCTGCACGGAGGATCTTCTGTGTAGTTTCTTGCCCTGCATAGTGTCCTCCCACAGTGCCCTCATGCGCGTCAGTGAGGATATGACTACATTCAAATTCAGGTACACACCTTTGCATTTTCTCATCATTTCCCATCTTATATAGGTGCCCCGCGATCACAGAAAAATCTACCGCGCTCAGCACCAATTCCTTCTCCTGTTGGATGGATTATTTTTTTGGTGTAGTTCCAGTCGTGAGGAAGTGGATTATGTCTTCAAAGCTTCCATCCGCTATGGACACAACAAAGAGTTGTGCATTAGGTAATCCTTCCTCCAAACTAGTAAGTTCCTCTCCTGTCTCGATGCATGACAAGTAATCCGGTCCCACATTCAGGCGTCTCGGCTTCACAATGACCTCAAAGTCATATTCTTGGAACAATAAGAGCCACCTGCATATGTGCCCCCCCAACACAGGCTTATTGACCAAATATTTCAACGCAAAGTGATCTGTATACATCTTGAAGTGTCCCCCTAGCAAATAGTGCCTATATTTTTGGAGTGTGTACACCATAGCCAATCCCTCACATTCAGTTGTGGAATAGATCTTTTCTAATTTAGACAACTTGCGACTCGTGAACATGATAGGGTGATCCAAGCCTTCTCCACCCTCCTGTTTTAGTACTTCTCCCATCGCTATACATGACGTGTCAACATGGACATGAAACTCCTCGTTCCTTTTTGGGAACACCAGGATCGGCGCAGAGGCCAATATTTCTTTTAGTACATCCAAGCTCTTCATGCATTCATCATTCCAGGAGAATGTGACATCCTTTTTCAATGGATTCTCCATTGGCACGGTGATCTGGGCACAACTTTTGATGTAATTCCCGTAATACCCTATATGTCCCAAGGTAGCACACAACTGTTTGACACCTCATGATGCTTCCAAATTCAGAATCACTACAATATTTCGCGAGGTCTACCATCAGTCCCTATTTGCAAACCACATGTCCCAATAGGTTCCAAAAGGGAACAAGGAATGTATGCTTCTTTAGGTTCATCACAATTTGGTGTCATCAGCAGGTGTCCAGCATCAAGCATAAGCTCACTACATGGTGCTTAACCAATCCAAATATAGTCCAATCATCCAGATAAGCCTCCAAGAACTTGTGGATATATTCCTTGAATGTGACAACAACTATGCGCGAAAAGATGGCTGGCGCATTCTTCAACCCAAATGGCATAATTGTGTATTGAATGAAGCCCCACTCAGTTGTGAAGGTTGTCTTACTCCTACTTTCTGGTGCGATTTTGATCTGGTGGTATCCTAAGAATCTATCAGTGAAAGAATATGCTTCCTGCCCACCGACATTTTCCAATACTTCATCTGTGAACGGAGTTGGGAATGGGTCATGCACACATGTGTCATTCAATTTTCTGAGGTCCATGCATATTCTTATCTCTCCCTTCTACTTCTTTTCCTGCACTACCATAGGGCTTACCCAATCGAATTATTCCATCGGCTCAATGATTCTAGCTACGAGCATCTTGTCTAGTTCTATGTGGACCTTTTCCTTGTACTTCGGATTCAAGCGATAAGGCCTCCGATTAACTGGCTTCGCGTCGGGATTTAATGTGATCTACATCATTTCCTAAATCTTCGATGATTCCTTTTAAGTCTGTGGTCTTGGTCGCGAATAGGTCCTGGTACTCGTGGAGTAATTCAGTGACCTTATCCACCATCGCATCACCCCAGTAGTTTCCCAGTGTTGAGTACCTGGTTTCAGCTTCCGTACCAATTTTCACCTGCTTTGTCTTTAACGACGCAGTTATGTCAGGGTCTTCAATCAGTGGCCCTTGAACCTCACGATAGCCTTCAGTTTTTGGAATGTTACCTTTTCACGGATCCTCATTGCCTTCTTCAGTTTTTACATTATAACACTCCAGCGCGCAGCTTAGTTGAGTTGCCCATTCAGGCTGAATCAATTCTATTGGCTCCTAGGTATTTTAAAGATAACTACTTGTTAGGATATTCTGAGTAGAGTTAGGTAAAGTGCATTTCTTTACTATGTACTTTTGTAACTTACAATCTAACGGTCACGATATGTAGTGATTTGACGGTTCATTCTCTCCTCGTTATTACCGACACTTGTTCCCTAGCTTAACACCTGATTTGTCCATGATCTCTATTTAAAGAGCATGGAGGGTCATTTGTAGGGTAATCGTTCATGAGAGAAGCTTATGTAAATTTTCATTCTTTTATTAATAAATTGCCTAAAGTTGCCGCGTTGGCTTAGGCCGTGGACTGTTTCCCTCTTTGAGGGTTTTAACCACGTCAACACTACTAGTGTATTGATCTGTGATCTATTTGTGAGTGGTGTCCTTTGGTGTTCTATCTGAGGAATTTACCTTGTAAATTACTACATGGTATCAAAGCCAAGTTGAGGTTGCATCCACTGGTGATCCAAATCGGAAGTCCGTAGAACTGCATCCGACTGCCATTTCCTAGATCTATTGTTTCTAACTGCTTTCGGGCCGAGAGGACTGCTCTATTGTGATAGGAGCATTTGTTATAGTGAGGAATCACTTTTATTTCATGCTAAAAGTTTTCTAGTAGCCCTAGCTACGTCATTTTTAATATATAGAGGTATACAATGTTTATTTACAATTTTTAGTTATTTTCTCTCTATTTATTTTAGTTTATTTAGCTCTTTGTTTTTTTATTACCAGATCTATACCTTTCATTTTTGAATATTCTCTTTGCCCTGTGACTCTATGCGATCTGGGAAAATAAAAAACAAAAAGGAAGGATTTTTCTGATGCATATGCTCTTTTCCACCGCGCCTTAGTGTGATCTCAGAAAATCAGAAACATTGAGGAAAATATTTAGTTTCTAGCTAAAGCTAACCTCAAGTCGTAAGGTTTGTTTTTTTTGTATGTACATATTGGGTTTTGTGTTTTTTGTTTTGTAGGCAAAAAGGATCTTTCTCAAGTAAGCACGCACCCCAAAGCTTCAGTGACTAAAACAAAAAAAACAAAAAAAAGACCCTTCTCTTTTCCAAAAATTACTAACCTTTTAATCTAGCTCACTTGGTCCAAAAGCAAGGTCTATTTTTGACTAACACTAGAATCTGGAAAGCCATTTGATGAGGTAGGCGAGGTGTACTATTCTCTAAATTGAAGATTATTAGGTTTGAATCCTGAATATCAACAGCTCCTATAGCCGACAATAGTAATTTACGCAGTGCTGGGCATGATTGCAACACCTCCAAAGCCGACATTGCTAAAGGGGAAATAGCTAAGTCTTCAACAATGTTATAATTCTGAGCAGCTCTCGCATGTGGATTGAAAGTTGACTTCCAAAGTATACCTTTTGCAGGCGATTTGATTACTAAGTCAGGGTTAGGTTTCTCGATCTGTAGCAGATCATAACCAGAAGGAGTTGAAGTTGATGGGTTTGAATTAGAAGATTTTTCTTCCTTACCAACAAAAGGATTTTTACTACCATAATCTTCCGATCGTGTCGCAATCCTGACATAAGACATCATCATAATGGGTTCTTATGAGGCATTGGAGGAAGAACCAATCTTCTTACTATCTTGGCTAGGAAAAGGATCCTTTAAGACAGTAGGCGTTTGAGAACCTTTGACGATTTTTGAAACCTCAGCTTGATGTGGGCAGTCTCTTGTAAAATGCTCCTCGTCACAAATGAGACAAGGACAGTAAGGTTTACGTTTCTTGTTAATAGATTCATTTTTATCTGATTTCTCTTTTGAGTTTTGTTTATTTTCTTCTTCCCCTTCTTTTTACCACCGGATTTTGATTTGGCTGTAGATGATTCTATGACATGGATATTGGCAGGAATTTCAACAGAAGAGTCTCCTATTGGGGAATCTGGTAATAGGAGAAGAATTCATTGAAGATTTCTTCTTGCTTTTGGTACTAACTAAACCAATCATGCCATCAGCAGCATGAGACCCTGGAGGAGCTGCAGTTATTTGATTGTGTTTTGGAAGGTCGGGGATTTTTTCATGTAAAGTACCCGACTGCATATAAACGAGGTCAAGGTACTGAGCCTAAGCAATTGCTTGCTCTTCAGTAACAACTCCTACCTTAGCTACATATTCAGTGATTTTAGGTAATAATGATTTAACGAACCATTCTAATGAAATTTGATCTGGAATAAAAACTTTCACTAAACATCGTCTATGTCGCCATTCATGAATATGATCAGAAATATATGTGGACGTAGATTTTTTTAATGAAGTTAATAATTTGGTGCCATTGTCGTATCTGACAGGCAACTGAAAATGAGTTAAGAAAGAAGTGGCTAACTGACTAAAATTATAAAAAGAGCCTCGTGGTAACTCAATGTACCATTTGGCAGCAAGACCAATCAGAGTGCGTTGAAAAAGACATAAGTGAATTGAATTATCAATAATGGAATTAGATCCACACCAAAGGTTATAAGTCATCACATGATTTGACGGATCTTCTCCTGACTTACCCTCACACTTCGAGATATCATTGGGAAACTTATTAGCATTGGCGGCCAATATAGAAGATAGTAAATTGGATCGTTCGTAAGGCACGACAAATCAGGTAAATCCAAAGTTGCAATAAAAGGTAACTGATGGTTAGGGTCTCGAAAACCCTAGGTAACAAGACCAACCCTAGGAGGAGGATATCCTAGATAACCTGGAATTGGATTTTCATTAATAATATTATATCCTCCCAAAAACCAATATTAATCAAACCAAACTAGGGTTGTTGAGGTTGCTGATAAGTATATCTAGGGTACGGTTGATACTGATAAACTAGGTTTTGTACAATAGGACCGAATTGATACTATCCCTGGTATGGTTGATAAGTGAATTGCGGTTGACTTGTGACAACTGTACTTGGACCAGGTTGTCCTACAAGCATCTAAACCAAAGTCTGAACTATAGGTCCTGACTGTGGTAAAGAGGCTTGAGGAGTTTGCACTGACACAAGAATAGTAGAGACCAGAGCTACCGATACTCTAGAAATAGGTGTGGTCAGTTGAATAGAAGCTGCAGTAGTTACAACAGCAGTTTGAGGTAGAGTTCGAGGTGAACTAGGCCCAGACTGATGAACTACACCAAGTGCATAAGTTTGAACAGTAGGCTGGACAGGTTGCTAGGTTGGACCAAAAACCAGAGGTTGTCCAGGTTGACTTGATAACTACACATTTGGCTGCAAAGTCCGTTGAGTTTGAGATGGATTCCACACCATGTTCATTTTGGGGTATGGACCCATAAAAGGTTGAGCATATTGAGGACCATAACTCGGTTGAGCATAGGGCTGATAATTGAGAGGCACATTTCTAGCTCCTTGTACAAATGGTTGACCAGAAGGTGGTTGGAAACCTTGAGTTCGGTACTGACCTTGAGGTTGATAACCTTGAGGCACGTACTAAAACTGGGTTTGACCTTGAGGTATGTACTGTCCTAACAGTATGTACTATCCTTGAGGTTGTCCCCTAGGCGGTAACTGACTACCTTGAGGTTTCCCATCAGGCAGTAATTGACTACCTTGAGGATGCAGATTTGGAGTAGTACCAAACATCATAAGAATTTCTTCTACGCTTAACGCTTGAGTTCCGTTATTACCAGTTGATATCTCATGTTCGATTGGTTGAGGAGATGCTCCTAAAAAAGTACCAGTGAGTGACTAATACCCCGAAGGAATAGAAGGACCGCCATATAAAAATGTTTCCAGTGTTTGGGAAAACATGGATGACCATTTTGACATATTCAAAGGAGGATAATAACCTCTAGGCATAGGATGAAAAGGAATTCAAGGTGGTGAAAAGCTAAGAACTGGGTTTTCTAAAAAGTTTGTGAATGATACGTACCAAGCATCACTCCTAAAAGGACTGTAGAAAATTGATTCACGCTCCCTAAGTTCTAAAGTTGGTTGATTTTCAGGGAGAGTTATATCTTCGTCAAGAATAACAAGTTCTTCAATAGAAATGAGTCCAGAAGGAAGATTTTGGGTAATGATACTTCTTAACCTGAGTGAACCAAGACCACTACAAGTTGGAGAAGCAATTCCTGAAGATGGAGTAGCAGCAGGTTCGGTTTTAGGTTCAAAAATTTCAGGTTCTTCAGCTAATTCACTGGTAGGAGAAATACTACCAGTAACTTTGGAAAATGAAATTGGTTCAGAAATATACTCTGTTGCTTGAACTTGATAATCAGGATGAACAATTAAAGATGACTCTCTGGTTTCTGGTGACCCAACTCTACTGTCACTAGGTGATACAAGAGCTCGTAGCCCTTCAAGCTGGCTTGGTGTATACTCGAGAGGTTTCCCCTGAAGTCTACGGGATTGTCTTGGCAATTCATCCACGATTAAATATTTAATTACTCACACGCAAACAAACAAAATCTCAATAAAACCACCTATAGTCTATAAAGAACCAAACAATTGAATCACATGCCTAAAAACTCTAAGAGTTCAAACCACACACAAACAGTAACTTTTCATACCAAAAACACTAGTTGGTGATGGAATCCAATGTTGTAGAATTCAATACAGAAAGGACAGTTGGAACAGTGACCCTGACAAGCTGCTTAATGAAACAGACTGGCACAAGTTTCTTCACAAAACCGTCTCGAGTGAAGAGAACCCCCCAGAGAGTCCAAGTGATTCTAGTTGATGTTTGTTCTAGGTACAGTGAGACCCGTCCTTCACCGTCACCTTAGGAAATAATCTTAAGTTTATGGACACTAAGGTTACCAACAACAACAAATACAATTGGGGGAACAGTCTACAATCCGATCTACGCACAAGGGCAGAGTAACAAAGCTCAATCCCCTTGAAGGCTCCTCAACATGATCAATTCGAGGTTTACAAAAAAGTGACCCCAGGCTCCTTGACAATGGTTAATCCGAGGTTTACTGTTTATAATACGCGCAAATCTTCTATCTTTCCCAATGAGATAGACTTGATTGTCTCAAAGGTTCGGACATGATATCATGATTGACTCCTTTAAGAGAAGCTTCCCAAATTATATCAATTACAATTGGACTTATTTCCTACCGCAAGATATAGCTATTTGTTTGTTTTAACTATCTTGGAGAGTTAATTACTCCTTACTCCAAGATACTAGCCTAAGCTATATTGGTGATAAGAGCCCTAGAAATAAAAAAGATTGCTAGATCAATTTTAGCTAAGCGTTACTTTTATGGATTGTTTCTTAAGTCAATAGGTATGGAAATGAAATTTTGATGGTGTGAAGACTTGACTCCAAAAACACTAAAAATGCAACTAAAATGATAAATAATTCGTTTTTCCTTCAATGGATTTCTAGCTGAAAGAAAGAGTTTGAGAATGAAATTCTTTGAAAAACAAATCTTTCTTTCAACATGTAATGAAAAGAAAATATTTTTGTCTTTTTTAATAAGAAATCAAAATGAGACTACTAATTATGCTCACAATAAATCCCTTTCTTTTTCAACACTCAAAAACTACAAAAAATGATTCTTTCAAAAGAGATTCTACAATTTCTAAAAAACACTCAAAACTACAAAAACTAATCTTGAGATCTAAAAACTTCTAAAAACCTAATTGAAATAAAAGCTTCAAATTATTTTTGAGGACGTTTTACTTAGTTATCCAGTAAACTAAGGATTAATTTGTTCATAATAACAAATCAATCAAAAGATATCCAACTATGTTTTCTTTTATAAAAATGAAATTCAAAACTTATAACCAGGTTCGTTCAAAGATTTGAAAAGAGAAAAATAAATCTATTTCTCACCAAAGGCGGATTTCACAAACTAGTTAGACTCATCAAGAAGACAAAAAGACACTAGGGTAATCTAAGGTTTCTTAGGCTTCTAATCTTTGAGTCACTACATAGACCAAGTGAAAACCACTCCAGGCATGCAAAACTTATAGAAAATCATCTAAAACAAAAATACCAATGGAAATTACTCACAAGAGATTTTTCACAAAAAACATGCGGATCTGGGTAGACACTAAAAGCTGTAAATGAAACCTAAACTTAACTGGAAGAAAACATTTTAGGTTTTTCAAAAAATTTCACAGGGTCCGCAGGCTTCCAGAAGAACCAGATGCGGTACCATTTTGTGTACTAAAGGAAAAGTGCGGAGATGTCCACACTGTTTGTAAAAAGCAAGTGCGGTCCTCTAAAAACTTTGAAAAAAAAAAAATAATCCTGATCCTAAAAACTACCCAATCCCACAAACATCAAGCAAAAACCAGAAACAAGAACAAGTTTCTCAAGTCAAAGAAAAAGGAAAACCAAAAACCAAATTCAGTTCCCCAGTGGAGTCACCAATTTGTTGGCTGGATAAATCGATCTTGCGGACAAGGCCGATCTCCCTAGTATCAAAAGATATATAGCAACAAGCAGGACAAGCAAATCTACCTTTCTCTAAACATATTGCGATTCATTAATAAAAACTATAGAGGTGTTTAGACCCTACCTTAAGTCCAACGCTAGTTTGTAGCAGCTATCCTTCAACTGTCCGAAAGAGTTTCCTTTTGAGAACCTGCAATCATAAACAAGCACACATCAAATAACACTTGCATAGCTAATATCATAAATCATGTTCATTATGGTGATCAAGGAATACATAAAATAAACCATAAAACATAGCTTATTGAGAAAAATAAACTTATTTGTATTAACTTTGAAATAGAAGAACCTTACAACCTTTGGTGCCTTGATGTTGTACAAGCTTTTCCCAAGGTCTGAAATAGGAATTTCCTTTACTTTGACAAGCCTCACACTCTTCCAAATGAGATCAAAGAGGTATGTAATCTCTCCTCACAAAAGCTCAATTAGGAAGACTAAGTTCCAATAGCATTTCACCTCAAAAATATTCAGCTTTCAACCTCCGAGTAACCAACCCAATGATTCATTTTATAGTGCAAAGGAAGGAGGTTACAGGTCCACCTATGTAGGGATAGAGTCCTCCTTCAAAGGGATAAGCTTCTCACATCAAGGGGTTAGCTCCTTAATATATGGGATGCATGAACCTTAAAGGAGCAAACTTTCCACCTCAAGATTCCTTCCAGAAGGTTCTAGAAATGACTCAAAGTGAGTTTTTAAGAATATACTTGCGCCTTTTTGACCTTTACAAGGGTCCTCACCCATAACACAGAGACAGAGCGGTCAGGTGCGTAGGGGACATGACCTTTAGGTGCGAGACCACAAGTAATGCTAATAGAAAGCGCGGAACCATAGTTTTAGAGACTTTTGAGGGATTTCTCTTATTTTCAAGGCTTGATATGAAGAACTAAGGCTTAAGACTTGTAAAGGAGGAAAGTATGAGTGGTAATGGACTCACATAGATTGCAGAATGTCAAGGTGAAAATTTTTGTGCAACAAAGATTCACCATCTTCCAAGGTGAAAGAGTCTCCCTCCAAGACACCTATCACATATGAAAGGGGGACTCCAAGATCTTCTACATGGAAGGGAAAGGCAGTACTACAGGACCGAAAACCAGAACTACAGGAGGCTGAGACAGTCCTACAGGAGACACTGTCTAAACTACAGGAGACCGAAAAGCTTGAGGAAAGGATAGAAGGACAACCAAAGGTGAAGGAGGAAGCAAAAGAGCTGCAAGAACCTGACCCCCAACCTAGTCCTGCCTCCTATTACAATCTACTTGAGGGAGGCAGAATAATCCCACAAAAATTTGCAATTCCACTGTTTTTTGAATTGGAGAAAGAGAGAGTGAGAAAATGTTGGTGGATGTAGATAGCCAAATCCAAAGGGGTTGAGGATGTTGGCCATATGGAAAACAAACTCAGGGAAATGGGCATAGAATTGAGTGCTCTCAGAGACAGAGAAGCCATCACAAGAAGCCACCTGGAAAATGAGAATGAAATCTTAAGGAGGCAACTATAAGAGAAAGAGACTGAGCTGGCATACATGGCCAACTTATCCATGGAGGAATTAAAATGCAGAACACCAAACAAATCTTATGGCCTCTATCTAAAGGACCAATGGCTTCAATTCCAAATAAAGACCTTGGCACAAAGAGGCACAATGTCTTTCCAAGACTACAAGTAGTTCATGGACATGTGTGACCAGAGCACCTTAGAGGATAAAGCAAAGATGGCAGAGTTCTACCTACATAACATGGCCCTCATAGACATGAATGTGTGGGACCCTAATGCCAAGCTAGGGGACTTGCAATTAATGACCATGGCCTCATGGATGAACCATGAAGAATTAAGGGTAGCAGAAATAAAAAGATTGATGATAAAAGAGCAGAATGAGCCATTAATGATAAGAGTTGAGCCATCAGATCCTATGGCGCTCATCAACACACACAACCTTCTTGCCAATGACCCTCAGATTGCCCTTAAATATCTAACCAATTAGGGACAAGCCATTGCACACTTTGAAGATATGCAAAGGCTACATGGGGATGACTGTGTGCATGCATGCATGAGAAGATGGAACACCTTAGCTAACAGTTTACAGATTAGGGAATACCATTCCCCATGAGGCTAAAGGAGGCATTGAAAAGAGTGCCAATGTACAAGTGCTCCATGCAAAGGCTAAAGGTTAATTGGATTGGCCTCAAACTGAGTCCCCCACTCCTATTAGGCATGTTGGAAGGCAGAAGAGAAGAAGAAGAGGAGCAGTGGAAGGACATAGAAAAGAAGGCAAGGTTTTATGGCCAGCATGAGCAGACCATATCAAAAGCTTGGGATGCTAGGGAGGCCACCAGGGCCATAAAAGATGAGGAGATTGACTAAGTTGCTCAGAGGATGAGAAACACCTTCAGTAGGGGGTTGATGATGAGCCTCATAAATGGGTAATTATATGGGTTCATTTTACCTTATAACCAAGTCAAATCAACCATTCCCTTAGCTTATTGTATGATTTTCTAATTATATGTATGCGTATAGAGTGAGTTGAGCTAGTTATGATGCCATGTGGTCTAACATGTGTTCAATGCAGATTATTGATGAATTTCGAGGTCAAAGTCAAGGATCCAATGGTCAGATGGTAGCAATAACTAAAAGAAGATAGAGGAGAGGACTTATAGGAGGGAATCCCCCTTATTTATTACTCCTTACTTCGAATTCCCCTTCATTTAGCTCAGAGTACAAGCAGCCGAATCATGCACTAAAAGGCAACCGAGCAAGTGGAGGATGACTGATAGTTATCTCAAGTTTTGGGAGCCAAGCCTCCCTGATTTTAAGGAAGATGTTGGTAGCTTCAAATGTATAAGTAGAGAGTCCTAGGGCCTCACTAGGGTCTGATTTTTTTTTTCTTATGTAAACCCTGCTTCAAATTTCGAGCTTATTATTTTGTAACAGTTTCATGTAAACTTGTTATTTTTTGATAATGAAGATGAAATCCTTTTTGAGTTAGCACTGAGTTACCTCAGAGAGATGAAGCTCTTGGGTTAGGGCCCAATCAAATCAGCCAAGCTTCACTTCACTTGTATTTGTATGCTTACTTTAGTTTGTAGATTAATTTGTTGTTAGATCTATTTCTTTCATGGTTAAGAATAGGTTGTTTTTGATGATTTAGTAGTTTTCTTCCATTTGTGCTTTCTAAAGTATGTTGAGTAGTGATGATAAAAGATTCAAAAGGCTAGCAATAGTGCCTTGGCCTCTCTTCGGGCAAACCCATCGCTATGTTTTAACGAGCCTAGCGATAGTGAAACTCGTTCTCGTCTAAAGACAAGTTTGTCGCTATTAATGTTTTTTAACGAGTCTAACGACAAGGATAACTCGGTCCTTTTCATTTTTAGAGAGTCTGAAAAGGTACGTAAAGTTAACTCCGGAATTCCTTTTTCGTCATCTAATCCCTTAAGTCCGAAAAAGTATAAAACAATACAGAAGGGATGAATTTTCGATAGTTTTAATGAGCCGAACAAAACAAGCGCTCGATCTTTTTGTGCAATAATCCCTCAGGTCCAAAAAGATTAAAATCTAGAGGAGGGATAGCACTTCTGGTCGCTTTAACGAGCTGGAAGGCCAAAACTCGGCAATCTTTTCATGTTTTACGAGTCAGATGAAAAGAGCTTAAAGAAGACTCGTCTTTTGAGGAATGAGTGATAAAATGGGTAGCAGCTGATTCTAGGTAAGGGTTGGAATTTTCCAAGCAGGATGTGTCACAAGGACGGCTAGTGAAATCACTCTTCGCAGTTGTTCCTCAAAATGGGTAAACAATCAAATGGAGGTGAATGATCGGCCAATGAAAAGTGGAGGTGACAGTGCAAACACGACCAAGGTTTTAATGGATGATAATGTTACATTCACGGTGGTTATTTACCGGAAGATAGTTCATTTTTTAACGAGCTTAAACGCGGATTGAAACACTTGCTCGGTCTTATGTTTATTTTTTAATGAGCATGAACTATGCGCTAAAACTGCTCAATAATCCAGTCATATGATAAGAATGTCTCATATAAAACGGAAACATTTAGATTTTTGCCCCACATCCTTTCTTTATGCAAGTTAGGAAACGACTAATCCAAAAAACAGATAAATAACTGCTCTTTGCTTGCACTCCAAAAGGTTTGCATGCCCACAGGTATAAAACAGAGTTTCAAGGTCTCCCTCTATTCGAGCTGACAAAACATTTGTTTTGTCAGGAAGGGTCACCCTATATTCGAGCTGAAAAAACATTCGTTTTATCAGGAAGAGTACTACCTCTTACAGGTTACCCAAAGATTGTCCTATTAGCAGAGCCAACAAAACACTTCTTCGGCGATATCTACCGAGATAAACAAAGGTGAGTGACAACGAGCGCCACACACATAACTTTGACAAGAGAATCTTATTCTAGAATAACCCCTCTTCCAATCACGGACGGGGTGCAGACTAGTCATATTCTCCCGTGGAAACCTACCCTATACCCGAAGTTTTCCTGCCGAAGCAGACCAGGACGCATGCCTCCTGGGTTCCAGTCATATCCCTCCGAATTACTCGCGCTCATTGGGAGGACGGACCGTGGGTTGAGACATTTCTTGCGTGAAGAGACCATTTAGGGATGGTATATGACTATTTGTGATGCGTGATCCAGGAAATGAAAGCTGGTCCACGAGCTTGACCACTCTTCCTTCGTGCGGAAAACACATTACTCTAAAGAGTGAGGAGATGATGGCTCCCATGCAATAAATATAGTCTCGTCCAAGGATTAGGTTATAATCCAAGGGTCCTTGAACGACCATCATGTTCATTTGAACGGTCTTCCCTTTCAATGTTGTGGGCACATTGGGGAGGATCCCTAAAGGTCGACTGGTTCCTTTATCGAAGCCTGTCAGATTTCTCATTTCAGGCAAAAGGGATGGCGAACCAAGCGCTTTCCAAGTAGTAGAGGAAAGGATACTCACATAAGCCCCCTCATCTATGATGGTACCAGCCATGACCATTCTATATATTTGGACGATAATTCGGAATGGTATGCTTGCTGGTAAATGGGGTCTGCCTAGTTGATTCCAGTCGAAGGAGACAACTAGGTTGCTTGGAGGTGGGACCGAGTAAACGGCCAGGTACGGCTCTGACGAACTTCCTTCCTGCGATAAAGGAATGGGTAGGTTTCCCCCGTGTTCGTCGGAGTCTGTGTTGATGAAGAGAATTTGGACGTGTCATCCTTGTTCTCTCCAGTGACTGTGTCATTCGAAGATAAAACCTTTGAAGGCAAGACCGGGTCAACTGCCGCCTCGACCTTTTGACTTTCGTCGGGTATGGATTCAGCCAGTTCATCTTCAATGACAGGCGCTTCAGCTGACCACTTGAGTGGGCCAGCTGGATTTTCAACTAACGAAGGACTCGGCAAGAGTTTTTTTATATCCAGGAGGAAGTCGTAACAATGAAACCGGACGATCATCCAAAACTCTTTTAGCTTCGTCTAAGAAGGGACAACGGTGGATGGCGTGATCTCCTTCGCACAGTTTACAGGGAGATTTAGCTCTCTCTTTTTGTCCTGGGACTTCACTTTCGCTAGTTGACGGTGTGCTTTCAACATGGCAATCAGAGGTTGACGACACCGGATTGTGCAAACGGCGAGACCAGTCCTTTAGTATCTGAGGGATGCAAGGGCAATCTCTATGAAAGTGGTCTCCCTTGCAAATGACACATGGCGATTTAGGCCTGGTCAGTGCAGTGTGTGGATTTTCGTTAGACAACACTCGTTTGCCCCCATTCGCTTTTGGCTCCTTCTTCTTTTTCTCTTTCTTCTTCTTTTCCTTCTTCTCCTTAGGAACTTGACTTTTGGCTTTGCCAGCCCCATCAAGCGAAAAGGAAGGAGGAGAGGAAGAATTAGAGGAAGTAGAAGGTTGGTGGGTAACTCTGGACCGGTCTAACTGCTGATTCAATTGTTTAGGAATAGTGGTGTTCTGAACGACATTGGTTGAGAAGAGCTAGACTGGCAAGCCAATTGTCAGTCCTGTTAGCGACAATGTGGCCATATGGGGTGCACCAACATCTCCCCAAGAGGAGAAGGGACTAGGATTTCCACCAAGGGGAATTCCTTGGTTGGTAGACTCCATTTTCTCAACCTAAGATCAACGTAGGAAAAGGGTATGAATATTCCGTTTAAAATAAATTTTACGACACTTGGAAACAACTTGTTTTTTCAATTTTAAAGAGTCGAGAAAAAACAAAAGATGACTCTAGTCTCCTTCGATTTTTAATGAGCCTGAAGTGACAAGTGCTCAGATGGACCTTTTCCGTTAAGGAGTCTGAAAAGGAACGAAAGGGACTGCTTTGGAGATCTAGGTAGAGGGTATGCCAAACCAATCACAAAACTGCATAATACGTTTTACGGTACGGCAATCAATCTTCCCGAATGTTGTGTTCGGTGCATTGCGATCAGTAGGGCGGCCGACACGGCTTCCTATGGATAAAAGGTTTTAAGCCTATAGGGGTCTCCTAATATATACTTGACAGTACGTGGGAGCACAATCCGTACTGGCACTTATCATCTCACAGTGGAGGAATCACCCAACCATCAGTGAGGACAACAGTTACCAGGCTTTACGACGTTGGAACACGTCTCTAGCCTAGACCTCTATGTTGTGCGTTAAGTTCCAATGCGTTGTTATATTCATTCAATTTATTTTAAGTTGATCTTTTTTAGAAGTTTGCCTTTTTGGATCACCACGAGATGTAGATGTAATTCCTAAATGCAATCTAAAGATGATAAGCAAGCATTTATCTCTTTTCAACAATGAAAATCCTACCTACAAGGGGAAAAGAAAGACACAATCTTTTCTCAAAGAGCAAAGAGCACACTGTAAATGCACTTTTCCTAAATCAAACCATACAAACTATCAATATGCAAATGTACAAATGCATGTATTTGTTTTCACTTTCTTAATATTGATGCCTAAAAAGAAAGTTGATGTACAAATCTGAGTTCGCTTTCAAGTGAAAAACACAAACAAGCTTCTTTTTCAAAATAAAAAAGGTAGAAAAGATTACGACACTTTATGACTTTGAAATAAACACTCGTTTTGACACTAGAAAGAGACAAATTCAAACCAAAGCAAAAGTAAAAAGTATAATCAACTATCAACAGCAAAGGAACTTTCTCGTAAGATCAAAATCGACACTTATGACAGATCTAAATCTAAGGACGACAATATGACTATTCTACTTTTCAATGGAAAACTGTAAATGATGTAACAAATACACAAAGAACACCTATAGTCTTTTTGTACAAAGGAGGCAGAATTAAGGCAGAGAAAAGGGGTTTTCAGAAAGGTACACACACTGATAACAGGCTGCAAAAATAAGAGATCAAACTGGACAAAAAGAAACAAAGAACCTCAGCTGCACAAGGCAAGGGCTGATCAGCGCACCTGTTGTACAGAGAAACTGAATTGCAGCGCAGGTAGCCCTCTCGGGACCTGCGTTGAAATGCAGAACCTCTTCACAGAGCCTGCGCTGGGGCAGAAACAAGACTTCTATCCGGGTTCTGGGTCACGGTTTGTAGTTTAATCTATGGATTTTGGCCGAGTAAAAGCAATCAGTAAGGTACAATTAGAGGGATGATTTAAAGGAGGACTATGAGCTATCACAAAGGGCTATTAGAGCATTTGTGGGTCAGCCGTTCAAATCATAAACAAATCCAGTGAGTGGATTTGAAGTAGCAGCTACTTTGCATTTGATAATGGCAAATGCAGTTTGATTGCTACTTCCGTGTTTATGAGACAAACAACAAGAAAACACAAATAAACTAACTAGACACGGTCCCCAACGGAGTCGCCATTTTGTTGTTGGGAAAAGTATCTATTCAGAACGCCCCTATCCCACTCTAAGGTGTGACAGTGCCTTAGCAACAAACAAGGAAAACTACTTGTGTATTCTTCTTTATGAAATGTAAACGAAGAGGAAGGATAAACTAACCTGTGTCTTGCGCTAGTTTGTTGATCCAATCACTCCTCTCTTCAATAGCTCCCAGCTCCCTGCTCCCTTACCGGCCCAGCTTCACCAAATTCCTGCAAGATCACAGAAGAGAGAAACTACACGAAGATATAGATTTACATTCATAAAAATCTTAGGATCAGATTAAGCTAAACATGCAAATATAACAAAACATCATTGATACACAAGCATGTAGAAGAAACTCAAATAGTTTTATTAATGCAATAAGAAGATCCAGGAGGAGATACAACCAAGTGAGTCCCGATCCAGCATCTACCTCCCAGAAAAGGAATCCCTTCCTCACCTCCAACAAAGCATAAATCACCCAATGTACTAATCTCAATCTCAAACCAACAACAATTCTCTTCAGAAATAAGAGCTTTTCCCTTCTTCCCCATAAAACTACGACGTATACCTTTCTATTTTCCACTCCTGCAATTTACAAACAAGGAAAGGTAAATGATAAGAAATAAGGTGACGGGAAAGCTTTAAATTCCGAAATCATATAAAATATACCACCCTACGTGAAATGACCTTTTGATCAGATCCAAACCTTATCTCATTAATGATCATCAACTATCTCATTAAATTAACATTAATGTGCATAACTTGACATCGGATTAAGAAAAACTTTTTGAATGATGTGCCTTGCAGATCTGCGATGAAGCGATTTTGTGATTTGCTTCGCAATATCATAGATCGCAATATCGCTAATCTATTGTGTTTTGAAAATCATTTATTACCATGTGGTTTTGTGAAATGCGATTTGTGAAAGGCGTTATCGCATATCGCCGGTTTGAAGTATTTCACCTTAAGTGATACTTGAGGCATATGAAAACTACGACATGTGATGAGTTTCTTCGATGTGTGATCTCGCATCGCAATTTCGCAATCTTAGGAGTTTGCTTATATGGTGTCATCCATTACCTTTTTGTGATGCAATGCTTTATTATTGAGAGAATGATTTTGTTCGAACTCATCATAAAACTTAAGTCCTTTTGGATTTTTGCGGGTGTTCTCCTAAGTTTATGATAGTAAGATTTATTCAAAAAGGAAATACAAGTTCTAATTTATTTTTATTTTTTAGATGAAGGGTCCCCACTTATTTAGTATTGGTAATAAAACTAAATAAGAAGGGGGATTGTTGCTGGCCACAACACCCCTTTATTAATTTCCTTATTCCCCTTAAAAAACCCACAAAAACCCTTTATCCTAAGTTTTTGCTATGCCCCTGCATTATCTAATTAATGTTCCCCACTTTATATTTACCTGATACCCTTTTTGACCCACCAACCCTTGGTGTGGTTAAAAGACCCCACCACATAACCCATGGTCCCACCTTATTACCTGTTTTTTTATATTTAAAAAACTAAGATTATGCGCTAATTAATTACATTTCTTTGTAATTAAACCTCGAGCCCTGTCAACGACTGTCCCGATTTCATCCGTGCAACTCAACTATGCAATATCCCTTTGATCTCCTACCCCCAAATCCAACAGTCTACAATGATATAGCACGGTTCATTGCTCGACCATTAACAGCTCAAGAGCATGCGAGATTTGCGGTTTTGGCCGAGCGCTCTTTGGCTACGTGGCAGCATCAGGTTACATCACTTGCTCGTGAAAAATACCACCCGCCATCCAAAAGCGCTGTGATGGCGCACAAAACCACCTACCTGCCTAAACTGAAAACTGCCCACTGTTCATTTATTATTTTTCACACCAAAATGTGACCATTATCGGTTAAAACACCAAAAAATCCCCAATTCGCTCTTTTCTTGCATTTTCATTGTAAACCACTGCTAAGCCATTTGTGACACCTTGAACCTTTGTGCAACCAAATTGACCACCTTTTGCTTCCTGAAGACGCTATGGATACACAATTGAAGTAGCCAATTGACAGTTGATGCCTTAGTACCTTCTACAGTTACCACAGAACCCCTCTGCATGCCGAGTTGTCAATTTCCAGGTATTCTTGGAAAAAACCAGAACAACCCTTGAATTTGAAAACATACAGTTGTAATTAAGTGGTTAATTAATTGAATTAATTAAGAAACCTTCCTTAAATTGAAGAGAAACTTATTTGTACATCCCAAGTGCTTTTACAGAATGTAATTATCCTCCAATTGTTCCAGAGATTCTAAAAAGCACTCCTGAAACCACTGAAAGCCTAATCCAATTCAGTAATCCCAATTATGGCTTCCCAAACCTCTCTGGATGTAAGACCTCTGCAAACAACTCACCTGGATATTGAAAACCTTGCATTAGCAGACATATACTTCCAAATAAAGGATACAACTTTCCCTGCCTACCTATTGAAACTCCATTGTCGGAGTAAAGACAAATTTTTAAACCAAAATTATGACATTCACCTTTGGGAGTCAAATTTTCCCAAGCATTGTTTCCCATAGGTACACCCTTTCCCAGAAATACTCCACTTCTGCCAATATTGCTACATTCCCAGCCAAAGAGCCATTGTCACCCCTGACCAACAAGTTTTATTCACCATCACTGTAAAATCCATTAATCAAATGTTGTAAATCCAGCCAAGCCAAAATGAGACCCCTCTTTTAATTGAAGGCTTACTTGACCTCTATACCAAGTTAGACATACCCAAGAAGAATCATATTATTCAAACTTTCATCATTAAAGAGTCTCACACTCCAACAAATAGTCCCCCTTATGCTGCCACCATTTTTTCTGAGAGAGGCAGACAAATTATTACCATGCTCTCTTGCATTTTAGGTTACACCACAAATGAGCATGTGGATCAGGTTGTCCTAACTTTTCTTTCTATCTTTTGCCTAGGCTAGCCTCCTGCTATAATGCATAACTATGCTCAGTTCCTAGCAGATAGAATGCATGAACAATTCATTAGACTACCAAATGAGAGAGTTTTCAAGTACTCTTTAGTTTTGTTTCACATGTTCCTCTACTATAAGTCAGACAAGTTTCCAATCAGCCTTCAGAAGTTGGACACTGAAGGCAATCCGAGATCGGTCATCTATTAGACACCAGTGATCCAAGAATACTCCACTATTTTTTCATAAAAAGACTGCATTGATTCATTTGTACATATTGTTGTAAACATGCTAACCAGTAGCTATCAGCCCAGGATCAGTCAAGAAATTAAAAGGGTTTTACAGTTGGCAAAGAACAGTAAAGTGGGAGACTAGTATTTATACCAACACCACACAAAGATAAGGATATATGGATGCCAACTGGCTCCCTACAAACTGTCCAGATACCTCCCTATGAGGTTATTTGCATTAAAGCACTTTAAGCATTTAATAAGCTTTGATGAAGTTAACTTCATGGCAGCCAAGAAGAAAACTGAATTCAAAACGAAAAACCAGTTGGGCCCCTTTATTTGTAATAATAGGGAAGCCGAACCAGAGGTAGATAAGATTCTAAAGAAGATGAAATTTAAGAACAATTTTTTGTGCCAATATGACCCTCATGGAGTCATAAATAAACTAAGGCTCAAAGTCAAATTGGGCCCTTCCGTACATCATCCTAGGCCAGACATTAAGAGATTTTCCAACCAGTTTGAATGGCTGGAAAACACATTGATAGACATGGACAACATAGTAGTTGATGTGGAGAATACATTAACTGATGTGGAAAAGAATATTTCCACTAGTTCCTTTCTGCAGGTTCCAGACCTAGGATAACCAATGAATATTCCTCCTCTTTTATAGACTCCAGCAAATGAAGACAAAAATGCAAAGATAACCAGGGAAGAAGGTTCTAGTTCAGCCATGGAAACCATAGATAAACAGTTTGAGATCAGTCACAGGAAGAGGCCCAAGCTTAATCCTATAACTGAACAAGAAGACACCATTTACTTAGTGGAAATCATTGACACTGACAAAATGGTGGGAAGAAGCAAAGGCCCATCCACTTTAGGAGAAACACACTAACACTCTACCTCAAATACCCAACTTATTGAGAAACAGCTCATGTTGGGCATGGAATCTCCCCAAGGCATATTTTGGGGCTTCAAGCCCAAGTTTTGACTAAGTCCATTATAAAGACTCCACAATTTGTGAATGTGGAGCGCGAAGTCATAATAGAGTCATAATGTTGTCTACCCTTGTTTTTTTAATGTAATGTTGGTTTGAAAGATCTACCCATGGTCTGCGAACCATGGGATTGTATAAATAGAGCGAGGCTCTAAGTGTAAGGGATACATTGCATAGAAGGAATAAAAGCATTGAGTCGAAGTGTAAGTCATGTTTTTGGGTCATAGAGTAGGAGAAGGCTCTAAAGCTGAGTGCACAGAGGCCTAGTAGTCTGCAGTTGAGTGCGTAGGGTAGGTTGAGTTTGTAACCGTTGGAAGAATTAATAAAAGAGGATTTTTACCATATTTCTGTGTATCTTTTCCTGTTTTATGTACTATTAGTATGAATTACAAATTTACTAGTTATTTACTATGCGAACTCATATGAATGTGATGAATAAGAAAGTATAATATAAGGCATCTGTTTACATGAAGATAACTAACTGTTATAAGAAGATAAGTGAGATCTCGGTATGACTTAGGGAAATAGTGCAGATCGTTGCTCCAGCAATGTCAAAGTCCCACAACCCCTGGTTAGGGCTGTGCGTAGGCGAATATATCAGGGCACAAAGGATAGGGAATTACACAAAGTAACTTGCATGAAGGGACTCACAGTTGGACCAAATCAACCCCTTAGACATCTCAAGGGTGCGAAAACCTAGTTCCAACACCCCCCCATATTACTTTGGGTGAGACCTTAGTCTATGCTCTGCAGACTATTGCCGAAAGGGCTAGTAGTACAAGGATTTGTTTGGTGAATTAACTCTAAACCTAGGTCAGGACCCAACAAGCCAAGAAGTTTCCACACACTTGAGATGTCTTAGGGGTTGATTTGGTCCAACTGTGAGTCCCTTTGCATAGATTTCTTCGCGCACTTCCATTTCCTTCGCGCCCTAATATATTCACCTACACGCAACCCTAACTAGGGGATGTGGGACTTTCACACTGCTGGAGTAGCGATATGCACTATTTCCCTAAGTCACACCCGAGATCTCACTTATCTTCTTATAACAATTTTTTATCTTCATGTAAACAAATTCCTTATATTATTTTTTCTTGTTCAACGCATTCATATGAGTTCGTGCAGTAAATAACCAGTAAATTTGCAATTCATACCCAATAATACATAAAACAGGAAAAGATACATAGAAATATGGTAAAACTCCTCTTTTATTAATTCTTCCAATGGTTACAGACTCAACCTACCCTACACACTCAGTTGTGGACTACTACGCCTCTGCACACTCAGCTGCAGAGACTTCTCCTACTCTACGACCCAAAAACATGACTTACACTTCGACTCAATGCTTCTATTCCTTCTATTCGATGTCTACCTTACACTTAGAGCCTTTCTCTATTTATACAATCCCATGGTCCGCGGACTGTGGGTAGATCTTCCGAACCGACATTACATTACAAAACAAATGGCGGGCAACCCTATGACTCTATTATGACTTCATGCTCCACACCCAAAAATCGTGGAGTCTTTACAATGGACTTAGTCAAAACTTGGGCTTTAAGCCCCAAAACATGCCTTGGGGGAATTCCATGTCCAACAGGCCCCCAACACAAACATCATGACTTTCCCTTGAGTCACTCTGTTGGTGCAGAGATATTTGTGTGGAGACCTTCCAACTCTGCTCGAACAACTGCAAGGTTGGTAGCACACTTTGCAGCTACCGGTTGAATCTCCTATACATGTTGTTTCGAGAGTGCGGTGTTAGAATTTCTCCCATGCATCTTTTTATAGTCTCGTGCCTTCTTCCAGCTACTCGGAGTGCAAAGACTGTGCTTCTGTCAGCTATTCAGATAGTCGTGCCACCCATGTATGGCTTCAATCGACTACCATTCACTTTTCTTGGGAACGGTTCTCCATTTAGCTTTACCAGTTGCACCGTGCCTTTGTCTGTGACCTCCTTAACAACATACGGTCCCAGCCAATGCATTCTGAACTTTCTCGGGAATTTATCAAACTTACTGTCATACTGTAACACTAAATCATTTACCTTTAAGGTGCACAACTTAATATGGCTATCGTGATAGGAATTTTCGCATTGCTTTTGTACCTATTGATGGAAGCTATCTAGAAACCATTCCTCTTCAACTTCTTCCAACCTCGCGAGCCTCTCCTTCAAGGCTCCGCAGTCCATCATACCTGTGAGTGCTGCTATTCGCAGACTAGGAACAATATACTCCATTGGCATGACAACTTCCACACCATAGACAAACCGAAAAGGTGTTTGTCCCATCAGTTTTTTGCATGATGTCCTATAATCCCATAGTACTGTAGGCATGCACAGGTCCCAATCACTCCACTGTGCATTGCATA
Source organism: Pinus tabuliformis (assembly GCA_031772625.1). NCBI lineage: Eukaryota > Viridiplantae > Streptophyta > Pinopsida > Pinales > Pinaceae > Pinus > Pinus tabuliformis. The sequence goes on along the minus strand of CM062817.1, from coordinate 1,031,428,493 downwards.
CTTTGGTTAGTGCGGTCTCTAGTACTTTTTTAAATTATTCTACCGTCCCATTGGCTTGGGGGTGATATGGTGTGCTTTTTTGATGATACACCTGAAACTCTTCTATGAGCACGCTAATTGTTTCATTCAGGAAATGTGCACCGCAATCACTCATCAAGAACTTTGGACATCCAAATCATGTCAATACGTGTTCAAAAAAAAACTTCACTGTTGTGGTGGCCATGAAATCTTTTACCGATTGTGCTTTTGCCCTATGAGTCAGGTACTCTGTTGTAATGATAGTGTATCTCGCGCTTGTCTTTCCGTGAGGTTTGATAGGTCCTATCAAGTTGATCGCCCACTTTTAAAAGGGCTGCAGCATCATTTGCGGATTCAAAGGCATCTTGTCCCTCAGCAACGAATTACCTGTTATTTGACATACATCACAGGCCTTGCAACGTGATTTTGAATCCTGATGAAGGGTTGGCCACAACAACCTTGCACAGAGGATCTTCTGTGTAGTTTCTTGCCCTGCATAGTGTCCTCCCACAGTGCCCTCATGCGCGTCAGTGAGGATATGACTACATTCAAATTCAGGTACACACCTTTGCATTTTCTCATCATTTCCCATCTTATATAGGTGCCCCGCGATCACAGAAAAATCTACCGCGCTCAGCACCAATTCCTTCTCCTGTTGGATGGATTATTCTTTTGGTGTAGTTCCAGTCGTGAGGAAGTGGATTATGTCTTCAAAGCTTCCATCCGCTATGGACACAACAAAGAGTTGTGCATTAGGTAATCCTTCCTCCAAACTAGTAAGTTCCTCTCCTGTCTCGATGCATGACAAGTAATCCGGTCCCACATTCAGGCGTCTCGGCTTCACAATGACCTCAAAGTCATATTCTTGGAACAATAAGAGCCACCTGCATATGTGCCCACCCAACATAGGCTTATTGACCAAATATTTCAACGCAAAGTGATCTGTATACATCTTGAAGTGTCCCCCTAGCAAATAGTGCCTATATTTTTGGAGTGTGTACACCATAGCCAATCCCTCACATTCAGTTGTGGAATAGATCTTTTCTAATTTAGACAACTTGCGACTCGTGAACATGATAGGGTGATCCAAGCCTTCTCCACCCTCCTGTTTTAGTACTTCTCCCATCGCTATACATGACGTGTCAACATGGACATGAAACTCCTCGTTCCTTTTTGGGAACACCAGGATCGGCGCAGAGGCCAATATTTCTTTTAGTACATCCAAGCTCTTCATGCATTCATCATTCCAGGAGAATGTGACATCCTTTTTCAATGGATTCTCCATTGGCACGGTGATCTGGGCACAACTTTTGATGTAATTCCCGTAATACCCTATATGTCCCAAGGTAGCACACAACTGTTTGACACCTCATGATGCTTCCAAATTCAGAATCACTACAATATTTTGCGAGGTCTACCATCAGTCCCTATTTGCAAACCACATGTCCCAATAGGTTCCAAAAGGGAACAAGGAATGTATGCTTCTTTAGGTTCATCACAATTTGGTGTCATCAGCAGGTGTCCAGCATCAAGCATAAGCTCACTACATGGTGCTTAACCAATCCAAATATAGTCCAATCATCCAGATAAACCTCCAAGAACTTGTGGATATATTCCTTGAATGTGACAACAACTATGCGCGAAAAGATGGCTGGCGCATTCTTCAACCCAAACGGCATAATTGTGTATTGAATGAAGCCCCACTCAGTTGTGAAGGTTGTCTTACTCCTACTTTCTGGTGCGATTTTGATCTGGTGGTATCCTAAGAATCTATCAGTGAAAGAATATGCTTCCTGCCCACCGACATTTTCCAATACTTCATCTGTGAACGGAGTTGGGAATGGGTCATGCACACATGTGTCATTCAATTTTCTGAGGTCCATGCATATTCTTATCTCTCCCTTCTACTTCTTTTCCTGCACTACCATAGGGCTTACCCAATCGAATTATTCCATCGGCTCAATGATTCTAGCTACGAGCATCTTGTCTAGTTCTATGTGGACCTTTTCCTTGTACTTCGGATTCAAGCGATAAGGCCTCCGATTAACTGGCTTCGCGTCGGGATTTAATGTGATCTACATCATTTCCTAAATCTTCGATGATTCCTTTTAAGTCTGTGGTCTTGGTCGCGAATAGGTCCTGGTACTCGTGGAGTAATTCAGTGACCTTATCCACCATCGCGTCACCCCAGTAGTTTCCCAGTGTTGAGTACCTGGTTTCAGCTTCCGTACCAATTTTCACCTGCTTTGTCTTTAACGACGCAGTTATGTCAGGGTCTTCAATCAGTGGCCCTTGAACCTCACGATAGCCTTCAGTTTTTGGAATGTTACCTTTTCACGGATCCTCATTGCCTTCTTCAGTTTTTACATTCTAACACTCCAGCGCGCAGCTTAGTTGAGTTGTCCATTCAGGCTGAATCAATTCTATTGGCTCCTAGGTATTTTAAAGATAACTACTTGTTAGGATATTCTGAGTAGAGTTAGGTAAAGTGCATTTCTTTACTATGTACTTTTGTAACTTACAATCTAACGGTCACGATATGTAGTGATTTGACGGTTCATTCTCTCCTCGTTATTACCGACACTTGTTCCCTAGCTTAACACCTGATTTGTCCATGATCTCTATTTAAAGAGCATGGAGGGTCATTTGTAGGGTAATCGTTCATGAGAGAAGCTTATGTAAATTTTCATTCTTTTATTAATAAATTGCCTAAAGTTGCCGCGTTGGCTTAGGCCGTGGACTGTTTCCCTCTTTGAGGGTTTTAACCACGTCAACACTACTAGTGTATTGATCTGTGATCTATTTGTGAGCGGTGTCCTTTGGTGTTCTATCTGAGGAATTTACCTTGTAAATTACTACATGGTATCAAAGCCAAGTTGAGGTTGCATCCACTGGTGATCCAAATCGGAAGTCCGTAGAACTGCATCCGACTGCCATTTCCTAGATCTATTGTTTCTAACTGCTTTCGGGCCGAGAGGACTGCTCTATTGTGATAGGAGCATTTGTTATAGTGAGGAATCACTTTTATTTCATGCTAAAAGTTTTCTAGTAGCCCTAGCTACGTCATTTTTAATATATAGAGGTATACAATGTTTATTTACAGTTTTTAGTTATTTTCTCTCTATTTATTTTAGTTTATTTAGCTCTTTGTTTTTTTATTACCAGATCTATACCTTTCATTTTTGCATATTCTCTTTGCCCTGTGACTCTATGCGATCTGGGAAAATAAAAAACAAAAAGGAAGGATTTTTCTGATGCATATGCTCTTTTCCACCGCGCCTTAGTGTGATCTCAGAAAATCAGAAACATTGAGGAAAATATTTAGTTTCTAGCTAAAGCTAATCTCAAGTCGTAAGGTTTGTTTTTTTTGTATGTACATATTGGGTTTTGTGTTTTTTGTTTTGTAGGCAAAAAGGATCTTTCTCAAGTAAGCACGCACCCCAAAGCTTCAGTGACTAAAAAAAAAAAAAACAAAAAAAAGACCCTTCTCTTTTCCAAAAATTACTAACCTTTTAATCTAGCTCACTTGGTCCAAAAGCAAGGTCTATTTTTGACTAACACTAGAATCTGGAAAGCCATTTGATGAGGTAGGCGAGGTGTGCTATTCTCTAAATTGAAGATTATTAGGTTTGAATCCTGAATATCAACAGCTCCTATAGCCGACAATAGTAATTTACGCAGTGCTGGGCATGATTGCAACACCTCCAAAGCCGACATTGCTAAAGGGGAAATAGCTAAGTCTTCAACAATGTTATAATTCTGAGCAGCTCTCACATGTGGATTGAAAGTTGACTTCCAAAGTATACCTTTTGCAGGCGATTTGATTACTAAGTCAGGGTTAGGTTTCTCGATCTGTAGCAGATCATAACCAGAAGGAGTTGAAGTTGATGGGTTTGAATTAGAAGATTTTTCTTCCTTACCACCAAAAGGATTTTTACTACCATAATCTTCCGATCGTGTCGCAATCCTGACATAAGACATCATCATAATGGGTTCTTATGAGGCATTGGAGGAAGAACCAATCTTCTTACTATCTTGGCTAGGAAAAGGATCCTTTAAGACAGTAGGCATTTGAGAACCTTTGACGATTTTTGAAACCTCAGCTTGATGTGGGCAGTCTCTTGTAAAATGCTCCTCGTCACAAATGAGACAAGGACAGTAAGGTTTACGTTTCTTGTTAATAGATTCATTTTTATCTGATTTCTCTTTTGAGTTTTGTTTATTTTCTTCTTCCCCTTCTTTTTACCACCGGATTTTGATTTGGCTGTAGATGATTCTATGACATGGATATTGGCAGGAATTTCAACGGAAGAGTCTCCTATTGGGGAATTTGGTAATAGGAGAAGAATTCATTGAAGATTTCTTCTTGCTTTTGGTACTAACTAAACCAATCATGCCATCAGCAGCATGAGACCCTGGAGGAGCTGCAGTTATTTGATTGTGTTTTGGAAGGTCGGGGATTTTTTCATGTAAAGTACCCGACTGCATATAAACGAGGTCAAGGTACTGAGCCTAAGCAATTGCTTGCTCTTCAGTAACAACTCCTGCCTTAGCTACATATTCAGTGATTTTAGGTAATAATGATTTAACGAACCATTCTAATGAAATTTGATCCGGAATAAAAACTTTCACTAAACATCGTCTATGTCGCCATTCATGAATATGATCAGAAATATATGTGGACGTAGATTTTTTTAATGAAGTTAATAATTTGGTGCCATTGTCGTATCTGACAGGCAACTGAAAATGAGTTAAGAAAGAAGTGGCTAACTGACTAAAATTATAAAAAGAGCCTCGTGGTAACTCAATGTACCATTTGGCAGCAAGACCAATCAGAGTGCGTTGAAAAAGACATAAGTGAATTGAATTATCAATAATGGAATTAGATCCACACCAAAGGTTATAAGTCATCACATGATTTGACGGATCTTCTCCTGACTTACCCTCACACTTCGAGATATCATTGGGAAACTTATTAGCATTGGCGGCCAATATAGAAGATAGTAAATTGGATCGTTCGTAAGGCACGACAAATCAGGTAAATCCAAAGTTGCAATAAAAGGTAACTGATGGTTAGGGTCTCGAAAACCCTAGGTAACAAGACCAACCCTAGGAGGAGGATATCCTAGATAACCTGGAATTGGATTTTCATTAATAATATTATATCCTCCCAAAAACCAATATTAATCAAACCAAACTAGGGTTGTTGAGGTTGCTGATAAGTATATCTAGGGTACGGTTGATACTGATAAACTAGGTTTTGTACAATAGGACCGAATTGATACTATCCCTAGTATGGTTGATAAGTGAATTGCGGTTGACTTGTGACAACTGTACTTGGACCAGGTTTTCCTACAAGCATCTAAACCAAAGTCTGAACTATAGGTCCTGACTGTGGTAAAGAGGCTTGAGGAGTTTGCACTGACACAGGAATAGTAGAGACCAGAGCTACCGATACTCTAGAAATAGGTGTGGTCGGTTGAATAGAAGCTGCAGTAGTTACAACAACAGTTTGAGGTAGAGTTCGAGGTGAACTAGGCCCAGGCTGATGAACTACACCAAGTGCATAAGTTTGAACAGTAGGCTGGACAGGTTGCTAGGTTGGACCAAAAACCAGAGGTTGTCCAGGTTGACTTGATAACTACACATTTGGCTGCAAAGTCCGTTGAGTTTGAGATGGATTCCACACCATGTTCATTTTGGGGTATGGACCCATAAAAGGTTGAGCATATTGAGGACCATAACTCGGTTGAGCATAGGGCTGATAATTGAGAGGCACATTTCTAGCTCCTTGTACAAATGGTTGACCAGAAGGTGGTTGGAAACCTTGAGTTCGGTACTGACCTTGAGGTTGATAACCTTGAGGCACGTACTAAAACTGGGTTTGACCTTGAGGTATGTACTGTCCTAACAGTATGTACTATCCTTGAGGTTGTCCCCTAGGCGGTAACTGACTACCTTGAGGTTTCCCATCAGGCAGTAATTGACTACCTTGAGGATGCAGATTTGGAGTAGTACCAAACATCATAAGAATTTCTTCTACGCTTAACGCTTGAGTTCCGTTATTACTAGTTGATATCTCATGTTCGATTGGTTGAGGAGATGCTCCTAAAAAAGTACCAGTGAGTGACTAATACTCCGAAGGAATAGAAGGACCGCCATATAAAAATGTTTCCGGTGTTTCGGAAAACATGGATGACCATTTTGACATATTCAAAGGAGGATAATAACCTCTAGGCATAGGATGAAAAGGAATTCGAGGTGGTGAAAAGCTAAGAACTGGGTTTTCTAAAAAGTTTGTGAATGATACGTACCAAGCATCACTCCTAAAAGGACTGTAGAAAATTGATTCACGCTCCCTAAGTTCTAAAGTTGGTTGATTTTCAGGGAGAGTTATATCTTCGTCAAGAATAACAAGTTCTTCAATAGAAATGAGTCCAGAAGGAAGATTTTGGGTAATGATACTTCCTAACCTGGGTGAACCAAGACCACTACAAGTTGGAGAAGCAATTCTTGAAGATGGAGTAGCAGCAGGTTCGGTTTTAGGTTCAAAAATTTCAGGTTCTTCAGCTAATTCACTGGTAGGAGAAATACTACCAGTAACTTTGGAAAATGAAATTGGTTCAGAAATATACTCTGTTGCTTGAACTTGATAATCAGGATGAACAATTAAAGATGACTCTCTGGTTTCTGGTGACCCAACTCTACTGTCACTAGGTGATACAAGAGCTCGTAGCCCTTCAAGCTGGCTTGGTGTATACTCGAGAGGTTTCCCTTGAAGTCTACGTGATTGTCTTGGCAATTCATCCATGATTAAATATTTAATTACTCACACGCAAACAAACAAAATCTCAATAAAACCACCTATAGTCTATAAAGAACCAAACAATTGAATCACATGCCTAAAAACTCTAAGAGTTCAAACCACACACAAACAGTAACTTTTCATACCAAAAACACTAGTTGGTGATGGAATCCAATGTTGTAGAATTCAATACAGAAAGGACAGTTGGAACAGTTTCCCTGACAAGCTGCTTAATGAAACAGACTGGCACAAGTTTCTTCACAAAACCGTCTCGAGTGAAGAGAACCCCACAGAGAGTCCAAGTGATTCTAGTTGATGTTTGTTCTAGGTACAGTGAGACCCGTCCTTCACCGTCACCTGAGGAAATAATCTTAAGTTTATGGACACTAAGGTTACCAACAACAACAAATACAATTGGGGGAACAGTCTACAATCCGATCTACGCACAAGGGCAGAGTAACAAAGCTCAATCCCCTTGAAGGCTCCTCAACATGATCAATTCGAGGTTTACAAAAAAGTGACCCCAGGCTCCTTGACAATGGTTAATCCGAGGTTTACTGTTTATAATACGCGCAAATCTTCTATCTTTCCCAATGAGATAGACTTGATTGTCTCAAAGGTTCGGACATGATATCGTGATTGACTCCTTTAAGAGAAGCTTCCCAAATTATATCAATTACAATTGGACTTATTTCCTACCGCAAGATATAGCTACTTGTTTGTTTTAACTATCTTGGAGAGTTAATTACTCCTTACTCCAAGATACTAGCCTAAGCTATATTGGTGATAAGAGCCCTAGAAATAAAAAAGATTGCTAGATCAATTTTAGCTAAGCGTTACTTTTATGGATTGTTTCTTAAGTCAATAGGTATGGAAATGAAATTTTGATGGTGTGAAGACTTGACTCCAAAAACACTAAAAATGCAACTAAAATGATAAATAATTCGTTTTTCCTTCCATGGATTTCTAGCTGAAAGAAAGAGTTTGAGAATGAAATTCTTTGAAAAACAAATCTTTCTTTCAACATGTAAATGAAAAGAAAATATTTTTGTCTTTTTTAATAAGAAATCAAAATGAGACTACTAATTATGCTCACAATAAATCCCTTTCTTTTTCAACACTCAAAAACTACAAAAAATGATTCTTTCAAAAGAGATTCTACAATTTCTAAAAAACACTCAAAACTACAAAAACTAATCTTGAGATCTAAAAACTTCTAAAAACCTAATTGAAATAAAAGCTTCAAATATTTTTGAGGACGTTTTACTTAGTTATCCAGTAAACTAAGGATTAATTTGTTCATAATAACAAATCAATCAAAAGATATCCAACTATGTTTTCTTTTATAAAAATGAAATTCAAAACTTATAACCAAGTTCGTTCAAAGATTTGAAAAGAGAAAAATAAATCTATTTCTCACCAAAGGCGGATTTCACAAACTAGTTAGACTCATCAAGAAGACAAAAAGACACTAGGGTAATCTAAGGTTTCTTAGGCTTCTAATCTTTGAGTCACTACATAGACCAAGTGAAAACCACTCCAGGCATGCAAAACTTATAGAAAATCATCTAAAACAAAAATACCAATGGAAATTACTCACAAGAGATTTTTCACAAAAAACATGCGGATCTGGGTAGACACTAAAAGCCGTAAATGAAACCTAAACTTAACTGGAAGAAAACATTTTAGGTTTTTCAAAAAATTTCACAGGGTCCGCAGGCTTCCAGAAGAACCAGATGCGGTACCATTTTGTGTACTAAAGGAAAAGTGCGGAGATGTCCGCACTGTTTGTAAAAAGCAAGTGCGGTCCTCTAAAAACTTTGCAAAGGCTAAAGGTTAATTGGATTGGCCTCAAACTGACCCAATCCTATTAGGCATGTTGGAAGGCAGAAGAGAAGAAGAAGAGGAGCAGTGGAAGGACATAGAAAAGAAGGCAAGGTTTTATGGCCAGCATGAGCAGACCATATCAAAAGCTTGGGATGCTAGGGAGGCCACCAGGGCCATAAAAGCTGAGGAGATTGACTAAGTTGCATCAGAGGATCAGAAACACCTTCAGTAGGGGGTTGATGATGAGCCTCATAAATGGGTAATTATATGGGTTCATTTTACCTTATAACCAAGTCAAATCAACCATTCCCTTAGCTTATTGTATGATTTTCTAATTATATGTATGCTTATAGAGTGAGTTGAGCTAGTTATGATGCCATGTGGTCTAACATGTGTTTAATGCAGATTATTGATGAATTTCGAGGTCAAAGTCAAGGATCCAATGGTCAGATGGTAGCAATAACTAAAAGAAGATAGAGGAGAGGACTTATAGGAGGGAATCCCCCTTATTTATTACTCCTTACTTCGAATTCCCCTTCATTTAGCTCAGAGTACAAGCAGCCGAATCATGCACTAAAAGGCAACCGAGCAAGTGGAGGATGACTGATAGTTATCTCAAGTTTTGGGAGCCAAGCCTCCCTGATTTTAAGGAAGATGTTGGTAGCTTCAAATGTATAAGTAGAGAGTCCTAGGGCCTCACTAGGGTCTGATTTTTTTTTTCTTATGTAAACTCTGCTTCAAATTTCGAGCTTATTATTTTGTAACAGTTTCATGTAAACTTGTTATTTTTTGATAATGAAGATGAAATCCTTTTTGAGTTAGCACTGAGTTACCTCAGAGAGATGAAGCTCTTGGGTTAGGGCCCAATCAAAGCAGCCAAGCTTCTCTTCACTTGTATTTGTATGCTTACTTTAGTTTGTAGATTAATTTGTTGTTAGATGTATTTCTTTCATGGTTAAGAATAGGTTGTTTTTGATGATTTAGTAGTTTTCTTCCATTTGTGCTTTCTAAAGTAGGTTGAGTAGTGATCATAAAAGATTCAAAAGGCTAGCAATAGTGCCTTGGCCTCTCTTCCTCCCTCTGGGACCATGATTTGAGGCAAAGACCCTCTTGCTGCCCCAAAAACACAGATTTTCCTCATTCATAGGACTTCTAGTGTTTGCAGCTTTTTAATAGGTTAATAGTCCAGTTTTTCTTTGATTCATATCCTCCTTGTCATGTTCACTTCTTGATTTGAAATATTCCTCTTTCATGTTTTCCTTTCTTGCAGCATTTCTCAGCATTTCCTTTCATAGATAATAGTTTAGACCATTTTTATGCAAAACTCTGTTTTTCCTAAATGCACTCATCTCATTGGTTGTTTGATCTTCTTGGTTAACTATCAGTTCCTTTGTAGCAGATCTCTTCCAACAATAGGCCAGCTTAACAATAGTCACATCCTCCATCTGATCTAGGCCCTATAGGTCTTCCCAAAACTCGCCTCAATTTTGCCTTAGTTTCTTGCACTTTTCATAGAAATTCTTCCCCTCTCCTTGAGCAAGCCCAATCATATTTCTCTCTCCTGGGGTTCATGGTAGACCTTAGGTGCCCTAACACCTCATACCAATCTTATTCCACCTTTTCCACCCACTCTCACACTCTCAAAATAGCGGAAATTGCTCTTGGCCTCCTCCTGTAGGCCTCTTGTAGTTTCCCTGTTTTCCTCCTATAGTTTCCCTATGTCCTCTTGTAGTTTTTCTTGTAAGATTTCTTTTGAATTATGAGTGTGGGAAAAGCCTCCAGAAGGCCACCTAAGACCTCCTAGGACCCACCCACACCATCTTCCATCCTTCCAAGCTCCAAAACCACCCTTTAACTCCACCTGTTCACTACCACACTCACACACAATAAATTAGATGCATGTCAAATTCACATAAAAACCCAAAAATATGTTTTTTTCTTATTTACTTCTAGAAATAGCATTGTTAGATGTTGTTTGCTTTCTTGAGTAGGTAATGGCATTGCTTTCATGGTTTTAGTAATTTTTTTGGCAAAAGTAGAATTAGCTTGTTAATTAGGGTTTACTAGGTCTTTCTTTATTTTCCAGTCTTTTTCCTTTCTGCAATTAGAATGGCTTCTATAGAGTAATCATTCTTTTTTTCATCACACATAGAGCTTCTTCTGAGATCTATAGAAGTTGGTTTGAGCTCCTAGTTATCTTGCACTGACTGACCAAGTGACAACTCGCAGTAAGAGCTATTACTTGTGCATACATCACCGACGCTTCCAAGTTTGTTACGAACTACCGGGTTGATAAAAGTAAAGTTGGCAACCCAGGAGTTGCAACATTTTTGCTGCAATATTGGCGCTCACTAGATTTGATGACCTGAAGTTGTTAAACTTATACAACCTTGTAGAATCATCAACAATGCCAGTAGCTAAAATCTGTCTAGGATCTCTTAGGTCCTTAATTACAAGATCGTGAGGTGAAAATTCAACGATTCTACCTTCACCTGAATGAGTTATCTGATAAACATATAGAAAGTTGCAGGATAAGGTTGGAACAAATAATACATCATTCAATTGACTATTGTCTATATGAACAGTTCCAGTCCCAACAACATTAAGAGATCTATCATCACCTACATATATATTTTTGGTGTTACAATCATTTAAAGAAAAAAACATGGCTTTGTTTTTGGCCATGTGATAAGAAGCTCCAGAATCAATGAGCCACTCATGAGAATGAGAAGAAGAAGATACATTTAGTGCATATCCATACTGAGATGTTTAACAACCACATGTAGAAAGTGCTATTCCTGAAAATGAAGTTGAAGTTGTTGAGTGCTCCAAATGGATGTTATGCTTCTTCATTACTGCTTCCAAGGTTTCCATCTTCTTAAAACATTTGGATTCTAAGTGGCCATCTCGATTACAAAAGTGGAAATGTCTATCAGTCTTATTCCCTTTGTTTTTATTTGCCTTATCATTTTGTTGAAATGATTTTTCATTTTGAGACTGAAATGGCTCAGGACCCTTGTTTGGTTCAGGACCATTCTTTTTAGGATACGACTTCTTGGGATTCTTTGAATTTGGTTGTTGTTGGGCAGCTAAGGCTTTCTTAGAAGAGTTTCCAAGATTAAGAAGACCAAGATGTAAGAATTTTTCTTATTCTCTTATTAAAGAATCACAAAATGCATCAAAGGAAGGGGACTTGTAGTCTTATCCTTGAGAAATGAAGGTATCTCTTATAGAATGGAAGGTGGAAACAAACACAGAGTAGGTTGATCCCAACTTAGTAAGAATGGAATAGATAAGGCTACCATCTTCTTTCTTAACCATAACACCTTCCAAGAGAAGTATAAAGGTCTTGAACTTGGACAAAATATCTTCAATGGAAGAAAAATTATTGGGGTCCAATGTAAGCAACTCATTTTTGAGTTGATGGGCTCTCAGTTCATTTTTAATTCCAAAAACTTTAGTGGTCTGTTTCATTACTTCATTAGGTGTATCAAGTTCTATGATATGGAATTTAAGGTCTGGAGAAATAGACATCCCTATCAATCCACGTGCTTGATCTTGTCTATTTTCCCATTTGGTAGCCTTATCTTCATCTTTCGGTTTCGTTTCTTGGCCTGAGGTTATTCTGTAAAGACCTTTACTTCTAAGTAAATCCATAATGTAGGACCACCATTGGAAGTAGTTGGTGCTGTCAAGAATAACTTGGCATGGACTTTCCATTTTAATAGAAACTGAAGCTATAAATGCTGAAACTAAGTGTTCCAATGGAAAGATCTCGAAAAATTAGGCTGATTATAAAAAAGGCTCTGAAAATGTCTTCTGGATGAAGAAGTTATGTCTTTTTGAAGAAAGTTTGTTGAAGATGTCGACGAAGTTTAGGAATGTGCGTAAATGAATGATAATGTTATATTTAAAAAAATCCACCCCCTTTCGAAACTTAATCAAATTAGCTCAACAAAAAGAAAGACTTGAACTCAAGACCTTTATTCTCATAAAGTAGCTTTGGACCAAGTGAGCTAGATTAAAAGGTTAGTAATTTTTGGAAAAGAGGAAGGGTTTTTTCTTTTTTTAGTCACTAAAGCTTTGGGGTGTGTGCCTACTTGAGAAAGCTCTTTTTTGCCTACAAAATGAAAAACAAAAGAGCCAACACAAACATACAAAAAAAACCTTACGGCTTGAAGTTAGCTTTAGCTAGAAACTTAATATTTTCTTCAATGTTTCTAATTTTCTGAGATTACAGTAAGGCACGGTGGAAAAGAGCATACGCATGAGAAAAATCCTTCCTTTTTGTTTCTGATGTGCCCATATCGCACAGAGTCATGGGGAAAAGAGCATACGCAAAAATGAAAGGTATAGATCTGGTAATAAAAAAAACAAAGAGCTAAATAAATCGAAATAAATAGAGAGAAAATAACTAAAAACTACAAATAAACATTGTATACCTCCAGATCTTAAAAATTATGTAGCTAGCGCTACATGAAACATTTTCGCATCAAACGAAAGGGGTTAGTCACTGGAACAAATACTCCTAACATGATAGAGTAGTCCTCTTGGCCCGAAAGTAGTCAGTAACAGTAAATCTAGGAAACAACAATCGGATGTAGTTATATCATCTTCAAATTTGGATCAGCAACGGATGTGACCCTCAAATAGCTCTGATACCATGTAGGAATTTACAGGGTAAGTTCCTCAGACAGAACACTAAAGGAAACCACTCATAAATAGATCACAGATCAATACACCAGTATTGTTGACGTGGTTAAAACCCTCAAAGAGGGAAACAATCCACGACCTAAGCCAACACGACCACTTCAGGCAATATATTAGTAAAAGAATGAAAATTTACATAAGCTTCTCTCATGAACGGTTACCCTACAAATGATCCTCCATGCTCTTTAAATAGAGATCATGGATCAATCGGATCACTACATATCATGACCATCGGATTGTAAGTTACAAAGGTACATAGTAAAGAAACACACTTTACCTAACTCTACATTAGACCAAGTTATACTTAACTATTTCCTATGTGTCTGAATATCCTAACAATTGTAACCATTGTACTTTCTGCAACAATTCCCTTGTCTGAGGATATCCTTCTATGAAATTATTCCTTGTTAGTTCGGTTCAGACAATAACACCCATTATGGAAGATGCTTTGTCTCAAGGATTGCTCACTTGACAGGAAAAATGGTGTTGATAGGGTTTTGTTTAGTGGCAGAAAAATGGATAGGTTATGTGAATTCAGAGAAATAGGAGAACAAGTTAATTATAATGAAGGCCGTGGGAATGAATTGATCGTTAGAGCGCATTCAAAATAATGATTCGACAATTACTTTGATAGATTCAGAATGAGGAGAAGACAAGAGTTTAAGTGGTGGATTATGATGTTTTTGATAAGTGACCATCTCCCACAATTTGCAATGATTTCGTTTTATTTTGGCAGTTCTATGTCCTCTTAGTTCATATATGCAATATATTGATCCTCATTGTAAAATTAAAGTATCACATACCTTTGACTAACTTGCTAACCTTATTTGTCCTTTGATATCTCCTATAGGTACTTTGCATTGTCAATTATTCTTCAATTCGAATCACCAAGTGTTCATGTCAAGTTTGCTACAAAAATACTAATAGACTTGCAAAAACTTGTCTGAGCCACAGAAAGTGACTAATTTTGTAGCTGAGAAAAAAAGCTTTAGGAAAAGGAATTTGTTTTTTGGAAAGGAGAAAATTGAAGGTGTCAACAGGAGTTGGTTTTCAGTTTATACATTATTATTATTATTTTTAATATTTTATATATATATCTATATCTATATCTATATCTATATATATATATATATATATATATATATATATATATATATATATATATATATATATATATATATATAGATATATGTATGTATGTATAGTTGTTTACTATTATTTTTTTTTATAGAAAGGTAATATTTCTAAAGTGGAAAAGAATAAGAACTCTTCTCAACCATCTTCAATTCTGAGTTATCTTGGAAACTTTTGACAAATTCTTCTTTTGTCAATGGCTTTTGATAACGTCTAAGTCGATGTCCATTTACTAAAAGAGGAGTTTTCTCTTCATCAATAGTCTTGATTCTAACTGCACCATTGTCAAAGACATTTTCAACTTCATAAATGGCCAAGACAGTGGGTTTGGAATTTTCCCTGGAAATTCTTGAACTTTGAATTGAAGAGTAATGCCCAAATCTCCTACATGAAATTTTCTTTCTTTAATGTATCATGCAATCTGGATCTCTGTTGTTGAACTAGGCTGGTCTTCTTGAGGGCTTCTTATCTTATCTCATCAAGCTCATTAAGTTATCTCATCCTTTGCTTTTGTGCTTATGATAAGTCAAGATCTAACTGGACTGCTGTTTTATAAGTCTGGATTTGGAACTCTATTGGAAGTAAGGCTTGCTTCCCATAAACAAGCTCATAGGGAGTATGTCATGTAGTACTTCTCCATGTAGTTCTATAAGCCCACAAAGCTTCTGGAATATTTTCTGCCCAGTCTGTCCTCTATAAGTGTATAGTCTTGGTAAGGATAGCTTCAATAACCTTATTTGTAGACTCAACTTGTCCATTGGCTTGTGGATGGTATGGAGTGGACTTTTGATTGATTTTGTACTACTCCACAACCTTCTTCACTAATATGGATGTAAATTGTGTTCCTTGATCTGTTACAATTTTTCTTGGAACAACAAAACTAGAGAAAATGTCCTAAAAAAGAAATGAAACTACAACATTTTCATTAGCAAAAGGAAGTGCTTTAGCTTCTACCCATTTAGTGACATAATCAGTACATACCAGAATATACCTTTTCTGCTTTGAAGGTGGGCTGATTGGACCAACAAAATCTATTGCCCATTTTTCAAATGGTTCAATGAGTACCTATGGTTGTAATTGCATTTCATTTGAAAGAGTGGGTTTTCCCATTCTCTAACAACTATAACATATTTTAACATATTCCTTGGTATCCCTGAAAATGGAAGGCCAACAATATCCTAAAAGTAAGACTTTATAAGCAGTCTTTTGTCAGAAAAATTTCCTCCACATAGTTCATCATGGTAGGCTTTAAGTATTTCTGGTATTTCATCCTCTTGAACAAATCTTCTGATGATGATATCTAGTCCAATTTTATATAACTCTTCGTTTATGCATGAATAATATGCGCTATTGTGAACTATCCTCCTCATTTCCCTAGGAGACAAATGAAATGGAATTTTCCCTATAGCTAAATAATTAGCAATATCTGCATACCAAGGTGATTTAGTAGATACTACAAAAATATACTCATCAGGAAATTTATCTTCTACAGGTTGATCATTATGATCATTCTGAATTCTAGATAAAAATTCAGCAATTGTGTTATGTTTTCCGGGTCTATCTAGAATGGTGATGTTGAATTCCTGTAATAATAAGAGCCATATGGTTATTCTTCCATTAGTGGTTGGTTTATTCATTAGGTATCTAATGGAAGAATGGTTTGTGTGAATGAGAGTTTCATAGCCAATTATATAATTTCTTAATTTGTTAATGGAATGAACTACGACTAAAAATTCCTTCTCGGTTACAGCATAATTTAGCTCTGTAGGAGTTAAATTTTTACTGGTATAATAGATTGAATAAGGAGTAAGGTTTTTTTCCCTAACATAGCTCCCAAGTTTGTTTCTGAAGCATCAATTGATATACGGAAATCAAATTTCCAATTAGGTCCTTTTAAGATAGGTGCTTCAGAAATTCTCCTTTTCAAAGTTGCAAAGGCAGCTTGACAATCAGAATTCCAATTGAATTCACAGTCCTTGGTAAGTAGTTTAAAGAGTGGAGATGCCATTTTTGTGAAGTTTTCTATAAATCTTCTAAAACCAAGAATCTCCTAACATCTCGTTGAAAGTTTGGCACTGATAATTTAGAAATGACCTCAACTTTAAATAACTCTACCTTAATTCCATCTCCTGAAATATGGTGACCTAAAACAATTCCTTCGTTAAACATCATGAAACATTCCTCCTGACTTAATGAGAGATTTTTTTCTTTACATCTTATTAAAACTTTTTCTAAATTTTCAAGTGCTTCATTAAAAGAATTTCCATAAACTATGAAATCATCCATGTACACTTCCACACAATCATGAATAAGATCAGAGAAAATTTCGAGGACTGCTCTTTGGAATGTTACCAGAGCATTGCATAATCCAAAGAGAAGTACTCGATAAGAATAAGTTCCCCATGGAAAAGTGAATGTTTTCTTATCTTGATCTTTAGGTGCTACCTGAATCTGGTTATATCCACTAAAACCGTCCAAAAATGAAAAATATTTTTTCCCTACTAATGTGTCTAAGACTTGGTCTATGAAAGGAAGTGGAAAGTGGTCCTTTAATGTTGCTTTATTCAATTCCCTATAATCGATGCATACTCTCCATTTTCCATTTTTCTTTGGAATGATTACTAGGGGTGAGACCCACTAATTGTCTGATATTGGAAAGATGAAACTTACATTTAGCAACTTTTGCAATTCCTCCTTAACAATTTCTTTTAGATTTGGGTTCATTCTTTGTTGTGGTTGTATAACTAGTCTTTCACTTTTTTCAATGTAGATATGATGTATGCAAGTTTTAGGATCAATTCCTCTCATATCAGTGTATTCCCATGCAAAGCAAAAGAATATTTCTGTAAGACTTCTACCAATTGATTATTTTGTAATCCTTCCAAGTTTTCATTAACATTTAAAGTTTTACTTGGAAAGATTTCTATTAAAGAATTCCCAAATTTTTCCATTGAGAGCAATGATACTTGTCTAGATGAGGGATATTCGTTTCGACTACGGTCATAATGTGAGGAAGATTCATTATTTTCCAATAGATTTAAAATTTGGTCTTCCTCTCTTACTTGTCTTGTAGTGAAAACAGGTTGTATATCATCTTCATCATCTATCAATTCCTCATTCTCCCTTTCTATTGTTGTTCTTGTAGGAGGGTATAATGTAAATTTCTGTGTAGAATTTCCATCTGAGATAAACATGTCACCCGATCTACAAATTATGGAAGCATCAACTGTAGCTAACCAAGGTCTTCCTAGGATTAATGGATTTCCTCCTAAATTATTCTTGGATGTTGAGCCCATGAAATCAACAGGATATTCCCAAGAATATAAAGATACACAAACATCTTCCAACACACCATCAGGTTTAATCACATAATTATCTGCTAATTGTAATAGTGTTGGTGTGTATTGAAGGTTAGAAAGCCTAAGTGAATCCATAAATTGTTTACTCATTATGTTTATGGTTGCTCCTAGATCAATCAGTGTGTTTGGTATTTCTATTCCATTGATATGAATTTTCAATGGGGCTTCCTGGATCTAGATATTTTTGGATTGTCGTTTTCCCCATCATGATGTCTGCAATTTTCTCGACTAATTGAATTCTTTTTATGTCTTTTCTTTTTCTTCTTGATCTTTGAGTACTTAATTCCTTAATTGTTTTTGAAAAGATTGGATTTATTTTATGGCTTGTAACAAAGGAATTTTGATACAAACATTTCTTAATTCATCCAACATATTATAAGCATACAATGTGATTTGTTTTCTACTCCTTCATCAATTTTCAACTGTACAGGGAAATCTGGTCTAATTGAGACCGAGGGTTGTTCTATAATAGGAGTATTTATTGGAACATTTTCTATTTGATTATTCTCTTTTTGAAGGAGAGAGGTCACCTTCTTCAGATTGATTTTTATGTTTTTGAATATTTGTTCTTGCTTCCTGAATAACAACAAGGGGTTTTCTTTGTAACACTCTTCCAAAACTTAATTGGACATTATTTAGATCTAATGGAGTTATTATAGAAGTTTGAGGATTTTTACCTTCCATGTTGTACACAGGTGGTTGTGGCATGTTATTATTAGGATTTGGAAGTGGTTGAGTGGGTAGTTGATTTTTTTTTGTGTAAATGGTAGGGAGAGCTGTGGATTTTGATTTTGAACTTGGATTTGAGGTAATTGACTAGCTTGGGGAATTTGATTAGATTGGGGTAGAAATTGGAGTGGAAGACAGGATGGTAAATATTGTTGATATTGAGCATAAGCCCCATAAGGACTTTGACATCCTTGATTCCAAGATTCTGATTGTGGCTAAGCCCAAGGCTGCCAAGATGGATTCCAATTATTTTGTGAAGACTGAGAAAATTGTTGAGGTCTGAAGCCTTGTGGTTGATTTGGTTGGGAGTTTTGCCATGGTCTCTTGGCTATAAAGTAAAGAGGGTCTACTTGTTCTAGTATTCCTTCATCATTAAATACAGCCTTGAGACCTGGTAAAGAAGGACACTCCTTAGTATCATGATTATCTGCACATATGCCACAAGTTTCTATAGCTTTTGAATCTAAGGGACACTCTCCTAAGGCATGTTTCTTTTAAAATCTAGGACAAAAAATAGATAATGCAACATTTTTAGATTTTTGCTTATTCTATATTTTAAGGGTGTCTATCTGTTCACTTAGACTCCCTAAATATATGTCTTGAAGGTATCAAGCAAGCTTTCTAATTCTTCCCTGTTAAATGTCCCAGCTGCAGATTTATTAATTCTTGATAAGAGAGGGTCTCTAGGACTCCTTCCTACTCATGATTTACCCCTTGAGATATGTACACATAGATCACAAATATATGCAAATGGCAATTAAGAAATATTTCCTTTCCCTGTTAGGTTAAGGAGATAAATCCATTCTTCTTTGATAGCTTTGAGAAGGAGGGTTTTCAAATTTTTCTCATCCAAATTATCCATTTTTCTCTTTTAATATTGTAGACAAACCTCTCTACCAAGTCTTCAAGATTTTCATCTTCCCTTTGTGTCATTTTGATGAATTCATATTTAAGGTTACTTGGCATATAGTAATCCCTATATTTGCCTAAGAAATCCTCTTTCATTTGTGCCCATGTTCTTATAGAATTCATTCCTAAGCTCATGAACCATTTTAATGTTGAATCCTTTAAGGTAGTAGGGAACAATTTCAGTTTTTGAGCATCATGTGATAGTCATATGATCTGCATAATACTTCAAATTCGAAGAGAAATGTCTCTGGGTCTTCATTTCCTTTTCTGTGGAAATTAGGAAGCATAGAAGGTGAAATATTTTTCATTGTGAGGGTTGTATCTTCATCAAAAATATGAAATACAAAAGGATCTTTATTTCCTCTACCTCTACCCCCTCCTCTATTCCTATCTCCACCTCCTCCTCTTCATCCTCCAATCCTATTTTCCTCACCATTGACATTGTGTACCTCTCCTTCCCCTTCTTCAGCCATGACAGATTCCTCAGAACTAATATAAGGGTCTTCTAATTTTTCTGGTTCTTTTATCAATGGGTGGTCAAAATAAGTTTCATGTTCCTCTTCTTCACTAGGAACTTCTAATTCTTCTCGTAAAGTTTGTTTACCAGTGGAGGATAGAAAAACTACTCCTGTAGTTGGGGATGTACAATTTTCTTCAATTATAGCTTCAATAGATGAAGTAGGTGAAGTTTTGGATTGGATTTCTGATCTTGAGACTTCAGGAAATCTTTGTTGACCTGCAAATGGAATTTTGGTTTGAGTAGGTGGTGTGAAATTTCGAAGTCACAGTGAAGTGAGTGGATTAATGGGAATTAAGCTTCTTCCTCATCCTACAAATCTACCTCTAGAGTCTTTATCCCTACGTATATCATTTTTTGAATTCATAATTTTTATTTATTTATTTTTACTTCTATTTGTACTTCCCCGGCAACGATGCCAAAATGTTTAGTCAATTTAATTTTCTTAAATTATGATCATAAATTATCGACCAAGGCAGGTATACTGATGAAGCAGAAGTGCACTATATGTGATAGAAGTTATTTTATGTCGTTAAGATATCTATGTTATTGTTAATGATAAACTGGAAAACAACTAAGTTGTGAAATGAGATAGTTGAATCACATTAGGTAGAAAGCAAATGAGATGATCAAGTTGTACCAGGTAAAAAGAAAATGAAATAACAGGATTATGCCAGGTAGAAAGCAAAGGAAATTTCTTATGTAGACAACAGTTTAATCATGAATTCCATTATACTGCATTTCAAAACATAAAACAGAGCATCCATAAATTAACTTTAAGAAATCAAAGAAATCTATTTGGAATAAATCAAAGACTTGTAATGGGCGTAGGGGCCCTTGATGAGACAGTCAAGAATCTTCAATCAACGAAACATGGAAAATATGAACCAAGTCTATTACTCACAAACAAGTTCAACAGGATGTTCTTCAAAATTTACATAGCGGTGCGCGCTAAAACATAGAGAAGTCATTGCTCTTATAACATTTCTCCAAGTAATAGTATGAGAGTTTAATCCTACATATATTTATTACGATCCCTATTAAACAAAATATATCGCTAAATAATCAATTTTCTATTTGGAAAAGCAAATCGATAAGATTTCAGAAAAATCAGACTCTGTCCCGGCACATAATCTTGTAGTTGACTGTGTTATGGTGCGATCTTCTTGAAGGATTGGCTCGAGAGAATAGGAAATAATCCATGAGGGGGTCATTCCTCATCCATCCATATCCTCTTTTGCTTAGCTGGTGCACTCGAACCCTATCAACAATGGAGGTAGCTGCGAAAATACGGATTAGCTGCAAAAACATGACAATTCTGTAGCTGAATGAAAACTTTAATAAAAAAATAAGGTACATAGACAAAATATGAAAAATAAGACATGTAAGTGCTTACCTTAATAAAAACTTGTGTCTATTGCATTTATTTAGGTGATAGGTATAGGAAAAAGGAAGAAGTATAGGCAAAATGGGTGTCAAGGTAAGGTTGTCCTTGGACTCTACATGTACCTCTAGATTTTGACCTTCTCGTCTTTTATAAAGCTAACATACCTTACTAACTCCATGAATTTCTAGCCATATTCCTCCATAGTGATGTTTCCCAACTTTAGTTCGAGAAATTCCTACATTTTATTTTATAATAATGTTTAGACAAATATTTCCTTTGGAAATATTCCTTAAATTTTTGTCATGTTGGCCTCTTCTATCCAAATGCTTCACTTCCTTGAGATGTTCCCACCATAGGTGAGATTTTCCTTTAAGATGGTATATATAAATCGGAGTTGGAATATTTGAAGAATAATGAAACAACTTAAAATATCCCCAGATCTCCAATAACCAGGCCTCAACTTCTTTGCCCTTTTTTATGCTCTCCAATGAAAGTGGGAGGTTTAATCTTTTTGAATCCCTCATGCAGGTTGTCTTTGTAATACTTTCTCTTCATAGACCTTATTTCTGGTGACACACTAGTGCTATTATCTGTCTTTGGTGTAATATAACCTATCTTGTGTGATCTCCTTTCTACATATAACCAATGTTGATCATCACTCTTAGCCTTATTTGAAATTCAACCACCTCATTCACCAAATCTATGCTCATTCTAATGAGCTTGTCTAGACTCAAATTGTTGGTCCAATTCTTATTGAATTCTATTTAAGTTTTACAAAATTTTGGCATTGAGTTCTTGTTTCTCCTTCAACAATATGATATTGTTAGCTTTAAAAATGAGAACCTCCATCTTGAGACTCCTCACAGTCTCCTTCAGATATTTGTTTTCCATTCTACTCCTTCCATTACCATTTGATTTAGTTCTAACATCTCCTATATTTACATCCACTACTCTAACCTCCTCTTCTGGGCCATTACTGTCCAACATGTCTCTTGTTTCTTTAATTCTCATGGTTTCTATTGTCTTTCTGTTGTATACTTATTCAAAGAAATACTTTGAAATTTTTTCTCAAATCAAAATTCTTAGGCCACTAGCATGTTCTGCTCTCTAATAGATTTCCATTGATTAGTTACTTGCAAGATTTTAACACTTGGGAAGAAAGTTACACCTTCCAGAAGTTTTGACTAAGCTCAAACTTTACTTTTCAAGATTCCTATAAGTTTATCCTTAATTTATGGTGATTTACTATAACCAAATCCAATTTCAAACTTTCCATATGTATTTTGCTTGGAATTCCCTTTCTCTTGACCATTTAAGGTTCAGATTCTGACTTATGGGCATAACGTTATGCCCCTGCAAAGTTTTTCTACTCTTGTTCCTTCTTTCACAACTATTACAGAGTCAAATTCTTCAATAAAATTCCAAAATTAAACTTAATCTTTTATTATGGTACGCACTCTGTTCTCATCAGGAGAAAAATCATGCCTCAAGAACTTGGTCAACTTGCATTGGCTAGTTCTATGCCCATCACATGAGCTCGTCCTTTGTCAACTCCCACGTGGCATATGCGGCTACACCCCCAAGGTGTCCATCATATACTCTCAGAACTAAAACAAATTGGTTAACATATATAAATATAATAAAATATATCTAAGCATGGGGTCCTCAATGCATCCACAAGCCTCATGATACCCATGCTCATTCAACATACATATAGTCCACAAATAAAAGCAAATATGTAGGAATGAAAATATGTGGAATATATAATATATACCATATATTATATATATATAATATTTAATGAAAAAAAAAATAAAAAAATTTGAGATTCTAAATTTTATTGGGATTTCAAAAACTAAAATATATCGAATGATTTTTTTTTGGGGGTTTATTTCCCATTATAAGTATGATTTAAATCCTCAAAAACTGACCTAGCTGCTGCTCTGCGCGCGCGTGCCTGAGCCTACTCTCGGCCCTCGGCCTCTCTCCACGACTGTGCATCTGCTCGTTGATCCTTCCCATGGATCCACCGGATGGGATCCGGACCTGCAACAAGCCTTTTCCAACTTGGTGAAATCGCTGCCTCAGCAAAGACCAAGACCTACAGCAACCAAATTCGTAAAGAAACTAGATGTGCTACAGGAAGTCCATTTGCCCCCGACTATTCCTCGCATGGCAGCCATTTCGCTAGCAGAGAAAGGACTAATCGGTCAATTTACAGGGTTATGGCCCTCACCCAAAACTGTGCAAAGATGGGTGGAGCGTAACTGGGTAGACAAGGTTCAAGGGAAAATATCTATAAGGTTTTGTGGCAGGGGATACTTCACCTTCCACTTTAAAACCAAGGAGGACAAGGATCTAATCTTTCGAAATGGGCCTTACTTCATGGATTCCAGAGGACTCTACCTTAACAAATGGACCTCGGACTTTGATCCCGAGCTGGGCATTCCAAGTGCAGTTCCTGTTTGGGTCAGAATTCCTCATCTCCCTCTTCACTGCTGGGGAGATGACTCGGTTAAAGCAATAGGGAACGCGGTTGGAAAATATATAGATCGAAGTGAACCCAAGGATAACATGCAGGCCTGTGCGCGAATATGTGTGGAAGTTGACCTGGGACGCGGACTACCAGAGGCAATCAAACTGAAAGTAGATGACTGGTGCCATATTCAACAGCTGGACTACGAGCAGATCCCCTTCAAGTGCAAGGTATGTCACGAATATGGACATTTTGCTAATAGATGCCTAAAAATTATAGCTGTAGATTCAATAGAGCAAGAAGGACAGTGGGAAACGGTAAAGAGAAAAAAAACGAACCCATCCATGAAGCAAGCAGAAACTGAAATCCCAGGGCCTTCCCAGCTTCATCCTTCTCATCCTCATTCATCTTATCAGCCCCCCCCTCATCCTCTCAGCAGCACCCTCCTCTCATCCCCTCTTCACCTCCTAAACTATCGGACCCCTCCATCCCTCCATCTTCCAATCCCTTTGCTTCTCTCTCTGAGGATGACCCCGAACAGGACCCCCTCTCATCCGATCCGCATCCACATTCCTCTCCCCTCCAATCTTCTCAACCCTCTCCTGATATCAACTCCATAAGAATCACCAGAAGTTCATCAAAGGAGCATGATGCGCCCAGTGACATCCCCAAAAAGCATGGACCTGGCAGGAAATCGGCTAAGCAGCACAGAGAAGAAAGCACACAGAAAGATATAGCAATGGGATCATAGACACCTATCGAATCCTACATCCTTGGACACTCGAACAAGGAAAACAACAATAAAGGCAAAGAGAGGCGGGCACCTCTCCATACCACAGGTAAATCATGATGAAGTTGCTATCTTGGAACAGTAGGGGACTAGGGCACCCCTCCAAGAAAGCAGCCCTTAGGGAACTAATTCAAAGCGAAAAACCCGAAATCATACTCATTCAAGAGACGAAACTAGATCAGTCGGAAATCAACAGACTAATCAGTTAACAAAAGCAATACAGTGGCTGCACCAGCGAAGCCAGAGGAGCATCGGGTGGCATTTTAACAATGTGGGACAATAGTAGATGGACTTGTAGCTTCACCAAAATCCATCAGCACTGGATCAGTGTTAAACTAGAAAGCAAGGAAAATGGAGCAGAGGTTAAAATTTACAATGTTTATTCACCAAACCACTATAGGGAAAAAGAAGTTTGCTGGAATACTCTGAACACAACCATAGAAGAAGATCATGACAGCAATATTATTCTTGCAGGGGATCTAAACTTGGTCATGCACATCAATGAGAAAAGAGGAGGA
Source organism: Pinus tabuliformis (assembly GCA_031772625.1). Taxonomy (NCBI): domain Eukaryota; kingdom Viridiplantae; phylum Streptophyta; class Pinopsida; order Pinales; family Pinaceae; genus Pinus; species Pinus tabuliformis. The sequence goes on along the minus strand of CM062817.1, from coordinate 1,031,403,314 downwards.
AACTATAGCTCAGATCCCTTCAGAAATAGGCTTGAGCATATCATGCAGGAGAAAGAGCTAGTAGACATAAAACCTAAGAACAGAAGATACACATGGAGCAACAGGCATCTAGGAGCTGGAAATATCATGGAAAGGCTCGACCGTTTCCTCATCAACATAGCCTTTCTATCCACCTTCTCCACCGGTCAGTCAGACATCCTCAACATCTCCGCCTCAGACCACTATCCAATCACGCTCACATTGCACAGTCAAAGCCAGCTCGGACCCCTCCCGTTTAAATATTCTCCCTTATGGAACCGAATCCCTGCAGCTAGAGACGCGGTGATGCAAGCGTGGACCCAGCACGTGGAGGGTTCCCCGGCTTTTATCTGGGAAACCAAGCTGAAGCAAACTAGGCAGGCCCTCAAATCTTGGGCTAAGACCAACTATCAGGAACCTGAGCTCATTAAAAAAGACTTAAAAAAAAGCCTTGAGACAGTCCAGCAAAACATAGAGGCGCAAGGTCTCACCCAGCAAACAAAAGAGGATGAGATTCGACTGTATACCCAGCTGAGGCAAACAACTAGAGATGAGGAGATAAAATGGAGGATAAAATCAAGACAGTTGTGGCTGCGTGAAGGAGATAAGAATACCTCATACTTCCATAAGCAAGCAACAGTCAGGAAGGAAAAAAACACTGTGAGTGTAATAAAAGACAACAATGGAAAGATCCACGATACTCAAGATTCCATTAAAGAAGCAGCAACCGCTCATTTCAAAAACTTACTATCTGAGGATAAGAGCGATGAGGATTACTCAAGTTTCCTCCAACACATGTCTAGAAATGTTACTCAAGGAATGAACAGCAAGCTTACGCAAGAAATAGAAGAGGATGAAGTTCAAAAAGCAATCTGGAGTCTCCATCCAGACAAAGCTCCAGGTCCCGATGGGTTTCCAATAAGCTTTTACAGAGAATACTGGCATCTGATCAAAAAAGACCTTCTAAAGATGATTCGCTGGTCCCTTCAGAAAGGCAAATTGGGAGGCTTCACCAACTCAACCTATCTAGCTCTAATCCCGAAAGAGAATAGGCCCTCTACCTTCTCTAGATTTCGGCCCATATCCCTATGCAATTCGGCATATAAAATCATTACTAAAATCCTGTCTTCTAGACTTAAGCCTCACCTTCCCTCTTTAATCTCAGAAAACCAAGGAGGATTTCTGCCCAATAGACACATATCAGACTCCATTCTCCTGGTACAAGAAGCTATACACTCTAGCATAAGTCGAAAGGAAAAAGGCTTTGTTCTAAAACTTGATCTAGCCAATGCATTTGATAGGGTCAGACACTCCTTTCTGTTTGCAGTTTTACACAAAATGGGATTCAATTCCTCCTTCATAAATATGATCAAAGCTTGCATCTCAAATCCTTGGATTTCCCCTTTGGTAAATGGGCGACCTTGTGCTGCTTTCCAATCCTCCCGTGGTCTCAGACAAGGCTGCCCCCTGTCCCCTTATTTATTTATTCTTATGGCCGAATCCTTTAGCAAAGCCTTGGATTACAACCGAAGAATCGGCCTCATAACAGGCATTCAATTTGAGCAGGGCACAAAGAACATCAACCACTCCCAATTTGCTGACGACACCCTCTTAATGGGAGGTGCTTCAATCACCATTGCAAGGCGCTTCAAAAAGATATTAGATCAATTCATGGATTACTCAGGAGGAAAAGTTAATCAAGTCAAAAGCTGTGTCTACGGATGGAATGCAACGAATCACACCATACATAGCATTGCAAACATTCTCGGAGTCTCATATAAGCTTGACTGGAGTCACTTCACATATCTTGGGATGCCAGTCAGTATGGGGCCTCTGAAAATTGATACTTGGAATGGAATTCTTGATAAAATAAAAAGGAAGATTCAACAATGGGGATCTATGTGGCTGAACCCAGCAGGTCGCCTAGTACTCCTAAAATCAGGCCTGATCTCTCTGCCCATTTACCGCTTCTCTCTGATCCAAGCCCCAATGGCCTTCCATCACAAAATGGAGAAAGCTCTCAGACACTTCCTCTGGCAGGGAGGAAAGTCGGAGAAAAAAAAGTTTAACCTGGTTAATTGGAAAAATGTTATTCAGCCCCTTGAGAAAGGAGGACTTGGAATTAGATCCCCAAATCTGCTAAATTTAGCCCTCGGGGCTAAAATTATTTGGAGACTAATTACAGGGGGCTCAGCTTGGTGGAAAACAGTCCTTGAGGCCAAATATCTGAATAGCACTCGGCATCAACTGTTGGACACCAATGTCCCCAGCAGAGACAACACCAATATATGGAAATTGTGTAAGAAAATCATCCCCTTTATGGCCCAACATACTTCAAAAATACCCGGGGGAGGTGACAGCATTAGCATCTCTACTGATAGAATATCAGGCCAGTGTTCTATAGAGTCCAATATAGAAGCAGCCCCAGCAATCAGTTGGCTTAATAACAGAGGAATTTGGAATCTAGCTCAAATAACGCAGTGGGGAAATCAAACTCAAGCTTGGATAGGCTGGTCATTCCCGGACTATCCTAGAGATCTCGAAACAAGCTTCCTAGCTCTAAAGAGTCTATTGCACAGTAAAGCCCCAGTCCAAAAAGGGATAAAAGATAGCTATCGATGGGACCCCACAGGAACTCTCTACACAACCAAAGCTGGGTATCAACAATTGTGTGATAGCGCCTATCCTCAGGTCATATGGAGTCACTGGAAATTGGCTTGGAAAGCGGAAGCCCCTCCTAAAGTTAAATTTTTCTTCTGGCTCCTCCTGAAAGGAAAGATCCTAACAACAGAAAACTTTAAAAAAAGGGGCATATTGGGACCCTCCAGGTGCCCAAATTGTTGTCAAGCTGAAGAAACAATGCAACATTTGTTCCTTGATTGCCAAGTTGCAAAGAAGTGCTGGATAGACATGGCCTCAATAGGGGAGGTTGCCTGGGAACCAAAGGCATCTATAGTTGAAACTGTTCACAACTGGAAGAAAAATTGCCCCTGGAAAGGTAAGAAGGGCAAACTAACTCAAATAATATGGAACACAATTCCGTTAACTCTTGTTTGGTGCATATGGTTGGCCAGAAATAACAAAGTCTTTCAAGATAAAGAACACAATTTAAGAGCTATATGCCACAAAGCCAAGAGTTTAGCGGTGGAAGCAATCACCACCCGCATACAAGGCAAGATTGAGGCCACCCACTTAAGTGTTGAAGAAAGAAATCTGCTCATCTATGGGCATGGTAGCCTTACCAGTGCCCAGGAAACGAGAAAAGAGAATTTACAGAAGAATGAGACAAGTAATGGCTGGAAATTGAGACTCAAAGAAGAAGAATTTGCTTTATGGCTGAGCAACTGCAACAGGTTTCAAATGTTTTTTGATGGAGCCTCAAAGTCAAACCCTGGCAAAGCAGGGGCAGGAGGTCTTATACGCAACGCTAATGGTGAGCCAATTCTCCATTTTGAATGGGGGCTGGGCGAATTGTCAAATAACAGGGCCGAGGGATTGGCCCTGTTCCAAGGACTCACGCAATTGAACAGGTTAGGAATTAAAAGGGCAACCATCTTCGGCGATTCTGCAATCATAATTCGGCTCATGGTGCATAGGCAGACTTCGCCAAACACCTTATTGCAACAAATCATCAGTAGAAATCAGATCCTCAGCGACATAATGGAGGAGGTCAACTACTATCATATTTTGCGTGGCCTCAACAAAAACGCTGACAGTTATGCCAACAAATCCTGTGAACGCCCCAAAGGCCACCTCAGCTGCAACGGAATCCTGTCTACCCACCTATTGCCATGATTACGCATCCATTTCAAGTTTGGGGCACCGTAACCAACAGAATCAGCAACTGCAGGCAAATCCGCAGAGCAGAGGACAGTTTAGATATGGAAGCAAGGATCAGTATTAGGAACCAGTTCGGGCAATCACCTCAGCCCCCTGTTTTCAACCGTTCCTATGCTTCTCACGATTACAGTCAAATCGCACTGTACAGAGCTGACAAGGTAGATAAGATCATACTCAGAAAATGGATTAAAAAACCTGCCCGAAGTGTGGGAAGTCATCGATCTGCAAAAAGAAAACGTCCCGCCAGATATACCATCCGCTTCAAATCAGATATGCATTGGGCTCTGTGGATCAGTTTGGGAAATATCTCTCAGAATGGCTCCCGCCCAAAATGCACAGACACGCTATTTATATCCAGACAGCGACTCAGTCTCCTTCATACTAGTGAGGCTTTCTGTGATGGTATCCTCCCCCTTAGATTATATTTATTTCAAGCAGCTTCATTCCTTCCTGCAAGAGGCGTCGATCTTCAGTTCCCTGGGGATTCAGAGCACAGCACCAGTGTCAAGATCCAAAGTTTATGCACCAGAGAGGTGTTTGCAGTCAAGAACAGTGAGCTATTCCAGCAAAGTTATTATATCAGAGAAGCAGATCCTATGGAACGCCCTGAACAGTGCTTCCACTGCCGCGATCTGCAGGCAGAATTTGAGGAGGTACGCACGCAAAAAAGGGCTTTGGAAGACCAAGTTCGCAGCATAGAGGCTAGGCAGGCTGAACAAATCCAGAATTTGGAAGCAAAGTTGGATGAGCAGTGCAGAATCCTCCATGACAAATATCGCGCTGAGATGAACTTATTCCTTCACCGAGTTCACTCTCTGCACGAGCAGTTCAGTGATCTCAGTAATAGATGCGCTCATGCTGAAGAATCAATAACACTCCTCAAATATATGATGGAAAAAAAATACAAAGAAGCTTCATCCTCCTCCAGCGCAAAACCGAACGAAGCTGACCAGAACTCGGAGGACTCTACAGCGCGAAAGATCAGTCACATAGAAATTGATTAGTAATGTGTTGCTGTTGTAAGTTTTGGTGTTTCCAGTTTGTACGAATCTATAGTAGCAAAAGATGTCTTATAGCTAGAAGAAATAGGATCAGGATCAGGGATTGGAACTATTTTGTATTCCCTTGGATCCGTAATGCTCAAGAAGCACTAAATGTATGGCAAGATGCCTCCCTCTTTCTTTTTTCAAACTAATACATAGCAACCGAACTTGTTAAAAAATATATATATATATATTTAATGAAAAATATATATAAAACACACACACACACACACACACACACACATTCTTCAATCCATCACCTAGCCATTTTTATTAACAAACAATCACCTAGTAGAAAACAATCACATGTTTGTATTCATAGATGCCCCACAACATCAAGCAACCAAGTATCATATATATACATATTAAATAATTTTCATAAAATATATATAAAAAATATATTTTTACACATTTATTTAAACCTACTCTCAATGACTTAGGTTTTATCAAACCATGTGTAGTACATATATAACAAATATATTAAAACAACTATATATATATATATATATATATATATATATATATATATTCACTCTCAACACCCACATGGCCATGAATTACATGGGTTCGGGGTCCACCATATGGACCATATAACCATCCAACGACAACGATATATAGTGCAAAATTATATGTATACAACACATACCTAGTAGATCAATGACTCACAATTGATGGAGAGATTGATGACAAAAAAAATAAAAGGGGAGGGGGGGTTTGCTATCATGGTTCAACCTCCTAATTCACCCCCCCTATCAAACGAATATTCATTATCATGACAATTAAACGGTCAAGAAAAATAATGGGGTGGTGGGAGGTTCCCATGACATCAGCAGGAGTCGTGGGGGTGAGGGGTTCCTATGATGTCACCAAGAAGTGTGGGGGATGGCGGGGGGGAGGGGGTGTTCCTGTGACGTTAGTAGGAGATGTGGGGGGGATTCTCTATCACGGTTTTGCTCTCCCCAAAACCTTACCTCATCCCCATGTTTCATCATGGTGCATCATCAATGTTTCGCCTTCGTAGTCGACATGCATGGCTATCCTTCGCAACGTTGTCGCTTGTGGACCTAGGGCCCACCACCATAACCTTAGCTCAACTCCATGTGCTGGGCACTATTCGGTCAGTCCTCGTGGCTAGCCACCATAATTCCGATTCCTTGGCACCATGGCTTAAATACCCTTTAGCACTCAGAGCACTAATTCGTTGGTCTTCGAGGCTCAATCCCTTCATCAACATAACTTTGATTACATTATATCATATATATATATATATATATATATATATATATACCTTGGTATAAAACTGCGACCCATGACCATTTTACCCTGTTGGCCCTCGGTATTTTACTTAAACTTTGTCGAGACCTCTCAAATCAAACCTGAGCCATGGTTTGCCATAGTTCGTAACAGACTTTGGAAAGCACATTATTTATAATATACCAAACATGTTTTATAAAACATTACATTATGAACCATATATATAAATATATATAAAATATATATATATATATATATATATATGTGTGTGTGTGTGTGTGTGTAGCTACTTTCTCCCAATCAATAGAAGTTAAGGTCTTTCACATAAATCTAGCCTTTTGAGGCTAAAATGGACATTGTTTTCCTTGAAATTTTTACTCTATTCACAATAATTTTACCTTCTGAATTGTTCCTGGGCACTTATGCTCTTTTCCACGTGAATTTTAACCACTTTCACCTCTTTGAATTTCATCAAATAGTTGGTGAACAACCTATAATTTCTCATTCTGCCTCTAATTGTGGACCAATCAACCCCATTGTTGTAAATTGAGCTCTGATACCACCTTGTGACGTTCCCAACCTCCTGCTAGCCAATGCAACCACAACCAAAACACTTATAAATGCATGGTTTATTATGAATCGAAAACTATAACACACATTAGAGAACTTTTGAGGTCTAAAATGAGTCTCCTAAGGAATGTTATAAATAATAGTGAAAATAATAAAAATAAGATTAGATTACCTCATATAATACTAGTGATTACCCCATTACTATTGTAGTTATACCCCTTATTTATATTTTTGTGCCCCCATTGCCCCATATTGCTATTAATGTGCCCATAGAATCCCTCTATTGTTATTTTTGTGGCTATATATTATTATTGCTAGGTCGGCTGGATTATATTGTGACTCCTTAGACTCCTATATATAGAAAGGAGGTTTTGTCATTTGAATCATCGAAGAATTGTTCATTCATGTAATGTAAAGGAGGTTTCCCCCTCAAAGAGGCTGAATTATAAGGCGTTGAACTATCTTTTCTATCTTTTCTTGAGCTGGTTTCATAACATTTGGTATCAGAGCTTTGGATTCTAGGGTTTCGCTGCTCCAAACAGGTCATCGTGGAATTTTCGCTATAACTTTTTTTCTGTGACGTTTCAGAAGTCGCAAAAAAAACCCATTTGAGAAGAAATTGTGCTAAACCTTGGGTCCAAATTTCAGAGCTTTTGGCATGATATTTTTGGTGATATGACCTAAGGAAGTTGGTCTTTTTGCAGACTCCTGAATTACATTCAAAATAGGTGACCTGGGGAAAATCTTCGTAACTTTCTCTCTGAGGATCCGATTGAAATTTCATAAGAAGGTGCAGAAAGAGGACGGACTGTAGTTTCTTGTATGCAGTTTTCAGATCCATAGGTCGAAACAATGACTCGTGGCATGTCGTACAAGTTTGCTATACTGAACTAGTCTATAAGCAAGTCACCGTGGGAGATTTCGTATAACTCTTTCTTGGAGAAACGAATTTGGGTCAGACTTGTGGCATTGGAAAGAGGACTCAAAAGGATACTATAGATCAAAATTTAAGAACTGGATGATCCGAAATTACAGAGATACATCAGATTCAATATCAGGCTTCTACAAAGTGAAAAAAGGTGTGTAGTTTTTTTTTAAATTTTTGCATAAGCTTGGTTTGAAGGAATTCAAAGGGCATAGTAAAGCATTATTATCGGTAACTGATGCCCCGAGGAAAGAAAATGCAAACACCTAGTAAGGAACCTGAAAGCTATAGCATGACTCATGAAGAAGAGGAAGAAATGCTACATGATATATCAAAATTACAAGAACAAGTGCAACAAATGTCACGCTCACAAAAGCTAATAGAAGCTAAGATAAATGGCGTGGAATCTAAGATAAAGGGCATGGAAGCTAAGATGGATGATTTGAAGACAGATTTGAGGACAAATTTGAAGACAGACATGGCAGTTTTGAAGACAGATTTGACAAATTTTCTACAAGAAATACTTACTAATGGTGAAAAGGTTATAAAGGAAACTCATGATGTGAACAAAAGAAATGTTAATCATGATTCCATAGACTCTAATGTTGGATCGAAGACCCACCATATTCCAAAAATCGATATGAGGAAGTTTGATGGCAAGGATCCCGCCACATGGATATTACAGATGGAGCAGTTCTTCGATCTCAATAATGTGCAAAACACACAAAAGGTACGTATGGCAATTTTATATTTGGAACCAAATCAGTTTGTATGGTATCAATGGCTTTGCTCTCGTAAACATTTATCACTTGGGCAATTTTTACGGAAGAATTGATAGCACATTATGAGGATACAAAAAGCAACACTTTTTTTAGCCAATTGATAAGTCTCAAACAAAAGGGTTCAATAATGGAGCACATTGAGGAGTTCCAAAACTTGAACATAAGGGTAAAAGATATTCCAGAGGAGCATAGGATTGATGTGTTCATAGGGTCTTTAAAGGATAATATCCAACATGATGTTCGCCTTTGGGAACCTGATTCATTAAAGAAGGCATTCAGGTTAGCAAGAAAAATGGAAAGCAAAATTATGGCAACCAGGAAGCATACCACTCACAACTATAAAGACGGAAGTGCAATTGCCCCTAGTCTTCCACAACCTATAAGGTTGACACCACAACAATTGGAAGAAAAAATAGCAAAAGGGCTTTGTTATAGTTGTGATAGCAAATACACTAAAGGTCATAAGTGTTCTGAGAAGAAATTATTCTACATAGATTGTGAAGAGGAAGAAGAAAAGGAGCAAGAAAGGTCAAAAGAAGAGGATATGCTCCAGGAAGAAAGCCTAGATGAAGAACAAATAAATCCTACCATATCTTGTAATGAATTGGCGGGAATTACCACTCCTCAAACCATCAAGATAGAAAGACAAATCAAGAAGAAAAAGGTAATAGTGTTGATTGATTCAGGAAGCACCCACAATTTTATTCACTGTAGGGTGGCAAAAGAATTGAATTGCTTCCTATATCTAGCATCAGAGTGTCAAGTGATGATTGCAAATGGAGGAACAATAACTTGCTCTGGAAAGTGCCATAATATCAAGCTATCCATGGGAGAATATGTATTAACTAGCCCAATGCTTTCCATTCCAATGGGAGGTGCTGATGTTGTACTAGGAGTCCAATGGCTACAATCCTTGGGTACAATAGCTTTTAATTTTAAAGAACTTTTCATCAAATTTTCTACGGAAGGAAAGGAAGTTGAATTAAGGGGTATTGCAGGGAAACCAAGAAAGATAATCAACTCTAATGATATGACAAAGCTTCTAAAAAAGGAGCAAAGGGGTGTAATTGCACAATTATGTTCGCTAGATGTTTCCACATTAGAATCATCTATTTCTCCAGATCTCCAAAAAGTCCTGGATAATCATTCCAAGGTATTTGAGACTCCCAAAGGTCTCCCACCTATGCGTGATCATGATCATGCTATTCATCTGATTCCAGGAAGTGTTCCTCCAAACATCAGGCCGTACAGATATCCCTATGTCCAAAAAAGTGAAATTGAACGTATGGTTGCAGAAATGCTAGAGGCTGGTATAATTCAACCGAGTCAAAGTTCTTTCTCTGCTCCAGTAGTATTGGTGCACAAGAAGGATGGATCATGGCGCATGTGTCCAGATTATAGGGAGCTCAACAAGCTCACTATTAAAGATAAGTTCCCCATTCTTGTCATTGATGAATTACTGGATGAATTGCATGGATCAATTTACTTCACCAAGTTGGATCTTTGTTCAGGATATCATCAAATCAGAATGAATATCGAAGACATTCTGAAAATGACATTTAGAACTCATGAGGGTCATTATGAATTTTTGGTCATGCCTTTTGGCCTTACCAATGCACCTTCAACATTTCAAGGTTTGATGAATTCAATTTTCAAACCATTCCTTAGAAAATTTGTGTTAGTATTTTTTGATGATATACTTATCTACAACAAGTCTTGGAAGGATCATGTTGAACATGTTGACAGGGTGCTACAACTAATGGAGGAGAAACAATTATATTCAAAAAGATCCAAATGTTTCTTTGGAGTCCAGGAGGTGGAATATTTGGGTCATATCGTATCTCATGAAGGAGTTAAGGTAGACCCTAGCAAAATTAAAGCCATTAAGGAATGGAAAATACCCACATCCATAAAGCATCTGTGTAGATTTCTTGGGTTGACAGGGTATTATCGCAAGTTTGTTAAGAATTATGGGAGAATAGCAGCACCTCTAACGACATTATTGAATAAAGATGCATTTTCATGGACTCTGGAAGCAACAAAGGCCTTTGAACATCTTAAAGAGACAATGTGCCAAGCACCGGTCTTAGCTACACCAGACTTCACAAAAACCTTTATTGTGGAATGTGATGCTTCAGGAAATGGAATTGGTGCTGTTCTAATGCAAGATGAAAGACCCATTGCTTTTGAAAGTCATCCAATCAAGGGAAAGTTTTTAAGCAAAGCTATTTATGAGAAGGAAATGTTGGCAATACTCCATGCACTTAAGAAATGGCGACCCTACCTAATGGGAAGACACTTCAAGGTAAAAACAGATCATGATAGCCTTAAATACTTTTTAGAACAAAGATTATCCTCTGAAGAGCAACAAAAGTGGGTCACAAAGATGTTGGGTTATGACTTTGAAATCATCTACAAAAAAGGGAAGCAAAATGTGGTGGCAGATGCACTCTCAAGAAAGGATGAGGATGTGGAAGCATTGTTGTGCGCTATTTCTATCATCCAACCAGATTGGATAAATGAGGCAAGGGAGGAATGGAAGAATGACGAAGTAGTGTGGGCACTTATTCGAAAGCTACAACAAGATTCTAGTACGTCTGATACATTTAGCTGGCAAAATGATTCGTTATGGTACAAAGATCGCTTATACCTCTGTAAGAATTCCCAGCTAAAACAAAATATTCTTATGGTATTGCACACTTCTCCCTTAGGAGGGCACTCAGGATTTTTAAAAAATTACCACAGGGTTAAGAAGGAATTATTTTGGGATGGCCTTAAATAAGATATTCAAAAGTTTGTGGCAGAATTTTTGGTTTGCCAACAAAATAAAGTTGAAACAATTAAGACACCGGGTCTATTACAACCTTTATCCATTCCAAGCCAACGTTGGGTGGAGGTATCAATGGATTTTATCACAGGTTTACCCAAGTATGAGGGAAAGAGTGTCATCATGGTGGTAGTTGACAGACTTACCAAGTATGCACACTTTTGTGCATTATCACATCCATTTAAAGCCAGTACAGTTTCTACTGCATTTATGGAAACAATTCAAAAGCTACATGGAAACCCAAAGATTATTGTAAGTGACAGAGATCCCATTTTCACTGGAAATTTTTGGACATAATTATTTTCTTGTCTTGGTACTTAGTTAGCTCATAGCTCATCTTATCATCCTCAATCTGATGAGCAAACTGAGATAGTAAACAAATTTTTGGAAGGATATCTCCGTTGCTTTGTATCTGATAAACAGACACAATGGGTCAAATGGTTGCCTCTGGCTGAATGGTGGTATAACACTTCCTTTCATACAGCAACAAAAATGACCCCATTTATGGCACTTTATGGGTATCAACCACCATCCATCACATCATATTTAAGAGAAAATTCTAAGGTTCAGGCAGTGGAACATCACATCGAACATCAACAACAAGTCCTCCAACTCTTAAAGGATAACCTCGTGTTGGCAAATAATAGAATGAAACAACATGCAGATCAACATCGCAGTGAAAGAAGTTTTGATGTAGGTGATTGGGTATTCCTACGGCTACAACCATATAAGAAAATGTCCCTCAAGCAAGCTAAGAAGGATAATAAATTATCACCAAAGTATTATGGTCCGTACAAGGTGTTGCAAAAGATTGGTACTATGGCATACAAATTGGAGCTTCCTGCAACTTCTTGATTGCACCCAGTTTTCCATGTTTCATGCTTAAAGAAGGTTATAGGCGACGAGCTCCCAGTTCAAACAATATTGCCAAAACTTGAAGAGGAAGGAAAAATTATATTGGAACCAGAAGCAGTTATAGAAACAAGAACTTGACAGCTACGAAATTGATCAATTTCAGAGTACCTTATCAAGTGGAAGAACTTATCCACTGAAGATTCCACTTGGGAGGATGAGAATTTTATGCAGAAGTATCCAGAACTACTCAAGCGTTGAGGACAACACTTTTTTGAAGGTGAGGGGCATGTTGGGTCCCTATAATACTAGTGATTACCCCATTACTATTGTAGTTATACCCCTTATTTATATTGTTGTGCTCCCATTGCCCCCATATTGTTATTAATGTGCCCATAGAATCCCTCTATTGTTATTTTTGTGGCTTTATATTATTATTGTTAGGTCGGCTGGATTATATTGTGACTCCTTAGACTCCTATATATAGAAAGGAGGTTTTGTCATTTGAATCATCTAAGAATTGTTCATTCATGTAATGTAAAGGAGGTTTCTCCCTCGAAGAGGCTGAATTCTAAGGCGTTGAACTATCTTTTCTAATTTTTCTTGAGTTGGTTTCATAACAAATTCATTGGTCTTCGAGGCTCAATCCCTCCATCAACATAACTTTGATTACATTCTATATATATATATATATATATATATATATATATATATATATATATATATATATATATATATATATATATATATATACACCTTGGTATAAAACTGCGACCCATGACCATTTAACCCTGTTGGCCCTCGATATTTTACTTAAACTTTGTCAAGACCTCTCCAATCAAACCTGAGCCATGGTTTGCCATAGTTCGTAACACACTTTGGCAAGCACATTATTTATAATATACCAAACACGTTTTATAAAACATTATATATATATATAATATATATATATATATATATATATATATATATATATATATATATATATATATACTTTCTCCCAATCAATAGAAGTTAAGGTCTTTCACATAAATCTAGCCTTTTGAGGCTAAAATGGACATTGTTTTCCTTGAAATTTTTACTCTATTCACAATAATTTTACCTTATGAATTGTTCCTGGGCACTTATGCTCTTGTCCATGTGAATTTTAACCACTTTCACCTCTTTGAATTTCATCAAATAGTTGGTGAACAACCTATAATTTCTCATTCTGCCTCTAATTGTGGACCAATCAACCCCATTGTTGTAAATTGAGCTCTGATACCACCTTGTAACGTTCCCAACCTCCTGCTAGCCAATGCAACCACAACCAAAACACTTATAAATGCATGATTTATTTATGAATCGAAAACTATAACAAACATTAGAGAACCTTTGAGGTCTAAAATGAGTCTCCTAAGGAATGTTATAAATAATAGTGAAAATAATAAAAATAAGATTAGATTACCTCATCACGTTTGGAGGGAAAAAGGAAAAAAACTATTTTTTCATCTCATATTTTCAACTTATCTCCCTACAATTTTACTCTAATTTTGAGAGAGAGAGCACTCGATGGATATATAATTTAATTTTCCATCCAAGGAGTACCCATGTTTCTTACTTTCGATGGACCCTACTACATGAAAAATGTCAAATACATGAAAAAACATTATTGCAATCATGTTTTTTCATGTATTTGACATTTTTCATGTAGTAGGGTCCATCCAAAGTATGAAACATGCATACTCCTTGGATGAAAATTTAAATTATGCATCCATCGAGTGCTCTCTCTCAAAATTAGATTAAAATTGTAGGGAGATAAGTTGAAAATACGAGTTGAAAAAATAGTAATATTATTTTTTTATTATTTTATCTTTTTACCTTTTTACTCCAAAAATGGTGAATCATCCCCCATGGTTGACATCATCATATTGAATCTTATTGGTTCTTATAAAGTTGATTTTTATTGTACATTTTTGTTTTGAGGCCCATGTTTTACCTCAAAATTTATATAATGACTATCTTTACGTGTGACATTACTCTATTTCCATGAATGCATTTGTAGAATGTAACATAATGAATACATACAATGAAATACAAGTGAATTATAAACATTATAGCACAAAACCCTAAAACCAGGGTTTCAACATAAAATCATTATATACAAGTTATCCATGTTCCATTTTGTCATAGGCCACATGGTTCATGAAATTCAACCATGGGTCACCCTTGAGTCGGGGCTGCAACTCCACATGCAATAATAAACCGTAAACAACCATACTTAGATGGCCAAGTTACTGACCCAACAATCATGGCTCTAAGCTCAAGCTATCCTTCCTCCAAATATGCGCCCAAATGGCACCTTACGACCAACCAAAAATGTCTTAGCTATGGGGTTCAACAGATCATGTTGCTCCAAATTTCCCAAGCACCCTCTAGTCCATAAACTGAAACAACTCCCAGTTGGTCCAAAACCCAAGCTTGGGGCTCACTTTTGAAAAAATGACAACAATTAATGTAAATTATAAAATTATAGGGTAAATCTATTTTACCGTTCAGTCAGTTTTATGACGAAATAAAGTTATGTAATGAAATAGTCCATATTAAATGGTGATTGGCCAAGAGGCTTGTTGTAACTTGGAGAGTCATTTTGAGCAATAATAATTCCAATCGCTTGCCCCGTGGAGGTTTCCTTGACACATTGTCAGGGTTTTACAACATAATTCCTTGTGTAAATTGTGTGATTTAGTTTCCTATTTTTGTGTGCATTTCTTTCTAAATTAAGTTAAGGGATCCAAATAGCATCAAGTGGTATCAACACTAAGTTGTGAAGCTATGTTGAAGTTTTTTCAAAAACCAGGTTTATTAAGTCATGTCATTGTTTTAAAACTGACGGCCAAACAAATCTACTCAGTGCAAAAATTTAGAGTCTCATTTTTATATTAAAAAAGGGGAGGATTCGTTCCAAAGAAAGGAGGCATGGTCACATTGAACAACTTTGAAGACCATGTGACGAGGTAGGGTCATTAAAAGTTTCGTTAATTTTCTTTTACATCTACAACGTTGAGTAGGCATGAAGACCAAGTTGTTACTGAGAAAGGAGCAATCGACTGCAATCTTCTAGAGAATCGACACTGACATAAGAAGAGCCCCGTTCATTGAGAAAAAAGAAATTTCAAGCCGAGCCGCTATCAGTTGACGCCAACCTCTGTTTTGTAAAATGTTGAGCCATTGTCAGCCGACACCAAGGTTACGCCAATTGCTATGAGGTCGATTGAAAGAGACAGAGCCAACAGAAACAGGAGTTTCTAGAAAAACAGAGAGCTGCAAGAAAAACAGAGAGAAATAAAGACGCCGATACCACCCGAGTATTTTTTTTTACAAAAAAAAAAAAAAAAAAAAAAAAATTGTTGAAATTTTTTAAATTTTGAAGAGCTAAGTTGGGTTTCCAAAGTAAAGCGGATTCTGGAAAATTATCTTAGAAAATCATTGAATTTTTTTTCTAGTTTCTTGAAAGAAAATTTAAGTAGGGGGTTTGATTTTTTTTTAAAGGAAGAAACCTTAGTTAAAGAAACCAAAACAAACTCTATTTAAAGAGACCGAAACAGATAAATTGAAAAAAATCCTAATTGATGACAAATTAAAAAAAAGTGGGGGGAAATCCCTAATTGGAGGACTTAGCAAAATTTTATCATTAAGTTATTTGAAAGAGCCTCTGTAGGAAGATGGAAAAAGTGACTAATGCTAAGTTTGAGGTGGAAAAGTTCACTGAAAGGAATACTTTTACATTATGGAAACTGAAAATAAGGGATTTGTTGGTGCAAAAAGCCTTGCACAAAGCATTAGATCGGGTTGAAAAGAAATATGTTGGCATGACATATTTGGATTGGGAGGACTTGGATGCCCGAGTTATCAGTACCATAAGATTGTGATTGGTGGATGAATTTGTCTTCAACATTGTTGAAGAAACCTTAGCAGTAGGTTTGTGGGTAAAATTGGAAACATTGTATATGACCAAATCTTTAACCAACATAATTTTTTTGAGGAGGAAACTATATAGCTTCAGATGAAGGAGGGTACTAAAATTGTTGAAAATTTAAATGTATTTAATACACTTATTTGCTAGTTGTCATATATGAATGTTAGATTTGAAGAAGAAGATAAAGCCATTACCTTGTTATGTTCTTTGCACGAGTTTTGAGATCACTTTGTGACTTCTATCAGTTTCAGCACAATCGAATCTTTGGAATTTGATTCTATTGTGGGAGCTCTATTATCTGAAGAAGTATGGAGGAATTATAGCATTGAAAATTCTGCATTAGAATCCATGGTAGCAAGAGGTCAGTCCAAGGAAAGAGGGGAGAAAGCAAGAAGTTTTGTTATGGAACCAGCCCACAAAATAGAAGAAAAGATAGATCAACAACTTAAAAATCAACCTCTTTGAGGGGGGCAACCTCCTTTACATTACACAAATGAACAATTATTGGATGATACAAATGAAAAAACCTCCTTTCTATATATAGGAGTCTAAGGGGTCACAATATAATCAAAGTCAACATAAAAATAATAATATAAAGGCACAACAATAAAAATAGTGGGCTTCTATGGGGCACAATAATAACAATATGGGGACAATAGGAGCACAACAATAACAATAAGGGATACAATGACAATAGTAATGGGGGAATCACTAGTATTATAGGGACCTAACATGCCCCTCTCCTTTAAAAAAGTGTTATCCTCAATGCGTGAGTAGTTATGGATTCTTATGTATAAAATTCCCATCCTCCCATGTGGAATCTTCAATGGGTAAGTTCTTCCACTTGATGAGATACTCGGAAATTTATCGATTTCGTAGTTGTTGAGTTCTTTCTTCTGTGACTGCTTCAGGTTCCAATTTGATTTTTCCTTCCTCGTCAAGTTCTGGAAATATTATTTGAACTAGGAGGTTGTCACCTATAACCTTCTTTAAGTGTGAAACATGGAAAACTAGGTGCGCTCGAGAAGCTACAAGAAGCTCCAATTTGTATGCCATAGTACCAATATTTTGCAACACCTTGTACGAACCATAATACTTTACTCATAATTTATTATCCTTCTTAGCTTTCTTGAGGGACATTTGTTTATATGGTTCTAGCCGTAGAAATACCCAGTCACCTACATCAAAACTTATTTCACTATGATGTTGATTTGCTTGTTGTTTCATTCTATTCCACGCCAAAGTGAGGTTATCCTTTAAGAGTTGGAGAACTTGTTATTGATGCTCGATGTGATCTTCCACTACTTGAACCATAGAATTTTATATTAAATGTGATGTGATGGATGGTGGATTATGTTAGAGTCCTATAATAATAGGATTCATAATTTTGAATTGGCTATGATTACTCTTGTAATATCGTACATACTTTTGCATTTTGCAAAATGTTTTCTTATATTAAAAATAAAAAATGTAAAGAGAGTAAGTCCTAAAATAAAAATAAAAGGACTGAAAGAAAAGGATCAAAAAAGAAAATAAGATATAAACCCCACCAAAAGAGATAAAAAATAGATTCTGAAAGTGATGCAAATTCAAATGCCACTACCTTTTACTTTACTTGGCAAAATAACATTATGTGAAGCTTGTCAAAAATGCCACAATCAATGATGGTCAAATAGTTTAATCTTGATTCACTCATGCTTTAAATTTCATGTTGGTAGATAGAGAATGAAGATCTAGCCAAACTGTTTAATCTTGGAAGATCGGTAGTTAGGTAGAGAATAATAAGGAGCTCATCAGTTTAATATGAGCCCTTGGAAGTTATAAGATTATAATTAGATAGTTTTCTTATCAAAGAAAAAGAAATAAAGGGTCAGCAAGCTCAAATGAAAGCCCCGAAAGTGATGACTAAAGCTATGTGATTTATTTCACTAGTTTCAATCCAACTTCTTCACCCCTGTGAGCATCACCTGATGCAATGAGTGCTAAGTGAAATATTCAAAAATCATGAGATATTGGTCAGTTACGACTACCTCTCATGGAAATGGTCATAGATGAATGACTTTCTTAATGCAGTTGAATCCCAAAAAATGATATCTAATATAATACATTGTGAAAGACCCTCAATACATAAATAAGCTCAAGTGCACCCAATGAATGAAGAGAAAATGCTAGGGTAAATAAAGGGTAGGTAAAAGAGATTTTGGAGTGCACAAGGTTGAAAGCTCAAATGCACCTTCGTTATGTTTAATCCTATGTTTCATGTGAAGGAGGAATTATCAAAGAAAAAGGACATTCACAAAAGTCATATATTACTTTGGGTATTTACCCTAAAAAGTTCTATATGATTTTATCCCTAAATACTAAAGCTCATTCACTAATATCCTCTCATTTCGCTCAACCCCTTACATGTCTAAATTTCCCTCCATTACCCTTTCATTACTTTTCATTCACTAATTTCCCCTTCTTGATTCCAAAGGACCCTTTCCTTTCACTTCCTCTTATTCTAACACATTTCCATTGTAAAAACCCTTTCCCTTTATTTTGACCATTCCCTCTTCATTCCCTTTGTAAAAATATCCCTACCCCTTCATTTTACCTTTCGCCCTATTTCATCTCATTTTCCCTTGTAAACCCACTAAAACCCCCTTATCCTAAGTTTAAATAATGTATAGGGCCCCATTGAAAAACACTCCCCGATACCGTTTTAGCTTATATCCCTAGTGTTTTTATTCCCTGGTCTCGCATTTTATTGACCCATCGCATATATTAAATCCCGTAACTACTTTTTAATTAATTACATTTCATTGTAATTAAACCCGACCCCACTCCCACATTCAGCCCTCGCAACTCCACTATGCGATAACCCTCTGATCACCCACTTCCAAATCCAATGACCCATAGCCATATCGTTCGCTCTCATTGTCCGACTGTTAAAATCCCAAAAGTAGGCGAGATTCACAATTTTTCCCGACCACATGTTTTCTATATGGAAGCCCCATGTTATATCGCATGCTCTCAAAAAATACCACCGTCCACTCAAAAGTGATGCAATATGCCATAAAACCACCTCCCCGTGTAGGATGAAACCGCCCATTTTTCACACATTAATTCCGCACCCAAAATGTAATCGCTATTAGTTAAAAGCCAAAAAGTCTCCCTTTTTACCCTTTTTCACTATTATCTTGTTACCAAGCAACCTCTGCAGGCTAATTCTAAACCCTGAAGCTTTACTCAACTATTTTAACCTCACTTACAACCAGAAGACGTGACAAAATTCAATTTAAAGCAACACAAAGACAATTGAAGCCTCAGAAAGCCTCCACTGCTCCCACAGAACCCTGTCTGCACACCTAATCGTTGGTTTTCCAGTATTCTTGAAAGAACTAGAAAGGCCCTCTACTTAAGCTCTGCACAATAACTATGAAAGGTTAATTAATTGAATTAATTAAAAGCCTTGCTAAAGAAACCCACTGTGCATCCGAAGAAACCCTTTTCTGCAGACTACATTCACTCTTCCCATTATTCCTAAAGTCCTGAGCTTACTCCTTAAGCTAGATAAACAATAATTCAATAGAATAAACCAAATTATGGCTTCCCAAAGCATTCTGAATTGAAAACCCCTACAAACCCCTCACCTGGACATTGACCACCTCCCATTGGCCAACAGAGATTTCCAAATCAAAGACACAGTTTCCCTAGCCATATATTGAAACTGTACTCTTGGAGTAAAAACAATTCCTCAACCACAGTGATGATATTCAATCATGGGAATCAAATTTGCCCAAATACTTGTTCCCACAGGTATACCACTTCCCTAAAATCATCCACCTATGCCAAATTTTCTATATCGCGAGCCAAGTAGATTTTATTTTACAATCACTACAGAATCCATAAACCAAATGTTGCAGATCCAACCAAAGCCAAATGAAACCCCATTTTCCATTGAAAACCTACTTGAACTATACTTAAATATGGTGCAGCCCAAGAGGTCTCAAATCATTCAAACTTTCATCCTTGAAGAGTCTCATACTCCTACAGACAATCCTCCATACTCAACCACCATTTTATCGGAGAGGGTCAAGAAAATTGTAACCATGCTCTCTTGTATTTTAGGATACACCACTAATGAGCATGTAGATGAACCTATACTTGCTTTCCTCTCTATTTTTTTCCCAGGAAAGCCTGCAGTTGTAGTTTTCAATTTTGCCCAGTTCTTGGCAAACAGAATCCATGATCAATTGATCAGATTGCCAAATGAAAGAGTATTCAAATACTCTTTAGTATTGTTCCACGTGTTCCTTTATTTCCAATCAAACACGTTTCCAGTTAATATCCAAAAGCTGGACACTAAGGGCCATCCTATATTTTTCATCTTCTGGACACCCTTAATCCAAAATTATTCCACTATTTTCAGTTACAAAAAGTTCATTGATTCCTTTGTTCATCAAGTTGTCAATATGTTAAGCAGTATCAATCAATCCAAGATTAGTGATGAGATAAAGGGAATTTTGCAATTGTCTAAAAATAGTAGAATAGGAGACTAGTATTTATACCAGGACCACACCGAAATTATGATATATGGATGCCATTTCACTCCCTATAAGCTGCCCAAATATATCCCCATGAGGATATTTTCATTGGAGTATATCAGGTAGATTATAAACTCATATTATGTCAATTTTCTATCAGCTAGGAAGAAAGCACAATTCAAGATAATAAACCAGTATGGTCCTTTTATCTGTAATAATAGGGAGGTTGGAGAAGAAGCAGAGAAGTGTTTACAAGAAATGAAGTTCAGTAGTAGTTTCATGTGGAACTATGAGCCCTTAGGAGTCATAAAAAAACTAAGACTCAAGTTTAAATTGATTCCTTTTATGCATGAGTCTAGGCCAGACATTGAAAAATATGCTAACCAGTCAGAGTGGTTGGAAAACACCTTGATAGATATGGAGAAATAGATGGATACAAGTTCCATTTTGCATACTCCAGCCCTGCAGGACAAAAATGTAAAAAGGACCAGGGAAGAAGGTTCTTGCTCAAACATAGAAACACCACATGATAGATTTGAAATCATGTACAGGATGAAGCCCAAGTTAAATCCTGTCAATGAGCAAGAAGATACAATTGAGACAGTTAAGACACTTCAAATCATGGATACAGATACAGGGGTCAGAGAGAGTATAGCTCCAGCAGTTTCAGAGGAAACTCATCAGCCTTCCACCTCTAATACTCAGAGTATCCAGAAACAACTTAGCATTGAGTTCTCATCATCAAGAAAACCAGTAGATAAGGAAAAAAACATAAAGGAGAAGTATAAATAGATCAAATTAAGAAATGAGGCATTGAAAGCTAAAACATATGCCTAGTATTTCAAATAGACTCCTAGCAATCAGAATAGGTTAATGTTAGCTTTTGACATTAAAACTGGTAAAATGCAAATGACCTTTTAGCAGCCTATAGTCTAGTAGCCTAAGTCATCAGCTGATTATAGGAAGAAAAAAATTGAATATTTGGCCAGGGTTGTTCACCGTATTTGATCAAATTGAGTTTCATAAGCAGGTAAGAGAAATGATGTACTCAATGATGACCAACAAGGCCATGAGTGTACAAAAACTTCAGAATTCTCTATACAATATCACAACACAGTTTAAGCTAGAGAAATCATCCTCACAAGAAAAGGATAACATAATCAACTCACTAGAAGACTTGGTTATTGAGATTGTATATAATCCAAATGACATCAAGGTTGCAGAAAAGCTCATAAAGAAGAAAAATGAAGACATTGTTTCTTTGAAGAAACAACTAAAATTGCATCCTTTTGAACATCCACAGATGAAGGAAGTTCTAGAGAACCAAAGCCAGAAAGATGAGATGATGGACCTCATTCTCCAACTAAATGTTCAATTGAAAGAAATGGAGAATGAAATGGATAAGTTAGTATAGGAGAAACAAGCCACCATTGAAGCAGCTACTGCTACTGCTATTCCTACAGTTACTACAACAGTCCCTTCTACTTTGGTAGCTTCAATGGCTCCAGCAGCTCCACTAGCTACAACACTTCCAACTGCATCAACAACTACATCAGCAACAGGTTCAATAGAAGCATCTCATCCTAGTGATGAAGCAACTAAACTGATCAAAGCAATGGAGCATATGTCCACGCAAACTACTGAAATAAATAAACTTAAGGAACAAATAAAAAGTCAAGAGGATGAGAAGGAATTAGCTCAAATAATGCATAAAAATGAAGTTCAGAAGACAAACAGGTTGAATGAAAGGATACAGAAGTTGGAAAAATAATTAACACTGAAAGAGCCACTAACCCAAGAAAAACAACTTTTATGGGACAATATCATTAAATCAGACAATGACATTTGGCCATGTATATAGGTGATATTTGAGCAGAATGATTTGGTCAAAGAGGCTGGTGAAGCAATTCAAAAGGTTAGGGCCGAACTTGGAAATATTCCAGAAGAAGCCTCAAGAATAATCCAGTTCCTTAACTCAAAGATCAAGTATGAATTATAGGAGCTTGGAATAGCTAACAGAACTGGGACCATACTAGAGTTAAAAAAGGTAATCACCAAGAGGAACTTGATGATACAGCTTGAGGAGAAGTGCCAAACAATGGAGGTAGCAATAGGCAAGTTCATGGACAAATTTGATTCTTTGAGGAAAAAGGGTATACCTAATCCATTGGTAATAAATGTCAGGTTGATGCCACTTGAAGACTATGATAAGAGAATCAGAGAAGTGGCAAAGGAACAAGGAAACAGTTCCTCCATGAAAGGGATGCCTACAGGAAAGGTCCTTTACCAGACTTTTGGGAACCTCTTTTACTTCCAACATGAGGTAAAACATATTTTCATAAACAAGCCCACCTTTGCAAAATAAACAGAAACTGATGAAGTCTACAAAAGAATGGTAAATATTAAATTACCAGATACAGAGAATTGGGAAAAGTTGAATGATTTACTATGAAAATTCAAGGCAAGCAATGAATACAAAGAAGTGAAATAAAAATAGTAGATCAGCTAAATCAAAGAGTATCAGATGAAAAACAGAGTTTAAAGATGAAAAGTATCAGTCAAAGGGCAGAGTAAAAGGACAACCAACATAGAGCAACCACCAAAGGGAGAAAACAAAAAAAGATCAAAACAACAAACAACAAAATCATTAAAAGAAGGGACATCTAGCCTTTTAGTGTCCTATGTATCTATATCTTCTTCCATGAAGATATTTTATTTCCGTTGAATAATTCCTAAAACGGTTTAGGATATTTTGTAACAGTTTTTTGTATAAATAATTCATAATTCGAAGTATAGTGTGTGGATTGCTGAACATTTCTATAGCTATTATTGATCTAAAGACCTGGGGGTTTATTGTAACATTTTCAAGTTAGCAGATTGGACTGAGTAATAAAGGCTTTGCATTATAGGATTCATGTGTTGGGCCACTTCAGTGAAGTATCTTTCATTTGTTAAATTTTTATTTTCTTAAGTATTTCACATACATACATGTTTTCCAATTTAAATGAAATAACTGGAATGTTACTTTAGAATTTGTTTAAGTACACTCTGTCTTGAACAATTATTCATTTTGATGTTTTCTTATGATATCCAGAGTAGGGAATTCTTCATTTTTCCTAGTTTCGATTGACCTCTTTCATTTCCTTCATTATTCGGTTTGAGGAATCCTTAATTGCTCCTTGACCATGATTTAAAAACCATTTCACCATACAGCCTAAAAGATCTGAATTTACTTAGCTACCTTGCCCTATGAAAACTATCTTTAGAACTTGATTTGTCCCGTTTTCTTGACATTTGGACTCCATGACCCAATGGTAAAAAGACACTTATCTATCCATCTAAATCAATGATTCCACCACCAAATCAAGTAAAAAACCAACTAAGCTTAAATAACTAGCCTAAAATTAATTAATCCAACAAAGTTAAATATTTAAGAGAGAGCCCTCTCTGAGCATTACGAAGGCTAGATCCTGATCTCAAAAGTAGGTTTGTGGTTACCTCTATCATTTCTTTAAACACAACATGACAACCCTGGGGAAATTTTAGAGTGATAACATAGTGGCGACCATATTCGGAATGAGTCCTCAATTTAATAAACCTTAAAGGAAATCCTAAATTTCATCTTTTCACCTTAAGGCCATTTTAGGGTTGTTAAAAAGTTTCATTAAAAAGTTAAAAAATTAAAATTCAGGCTTCCAAAAGAACATACTATACCAGGGCACATCTTTGATCCAGACCCTTCTATAATTGTTGATAATCCAGACAAAATCTTGAGAAAAAACAATAAAGTAGAAAGTCAAGAAAGCATTAGTTAGTTAATCAAAGAAAATTCACTTCCTAAAGAGTTATCAAACTTAGAGGATCTTCAATTTGATTTACCATTTGAACATTCATTGTTTTGTACCAAATCTAAAACTTCAGTTCATGATACTATAATAGACCATACTTTTATTCAATTTATTGAATCAAAGAAGAATATTATACATCCTGATTTAGATCAACATGTTCTAGAAACTTTTGACAAACTTGATGCTTTAACCTCAAATTTGATAAGATACATAGATGAAGCTTATTTTCAACATTTAGTTGAATTAGTTGCCCTAATTCCTGCTACTCCTAAGCCTTCTACCATTCCTTCAGAATATGTAAATTCATCTTTATTTAGTACCACCTCATCTATTATTTCCACTACACTTCATTCCAAGAATCATTCATCCCCAAGCTTCCTCTTTAGCCTAGAGTTTTATTTCCATATCCAAATATTTCAATCTCATCAGTAAGCCCTTCAATTTCATCTTCAAGCACTACCAATTTACCTCCTAGCCAAGCTAGAATCTTGGCCATGGCTGCCAGATATGCTCCTTTGACCTTATGAGCTCAACTACATGCCATGACCCAAGACTATCAGAGTAAAATCTTTCATTTTGACGGTACTGGTCAATATACTGCACAAAAACATGTAAATAAAATGAATGATTACTTTGAATTACATGAAATTTATGAAGATGTACAAATGATATTATTTGCACAAACACTATCAGGAGATGTCAGGAAATGGTTTAAAGGTTTACCTGCTGGTCATATTGTTGATTTACCTACTCTCCATAGATTGTTTATCAATAGATGGGAAAGGAAGAAAAATCCTTACAAATATTATCTAAATATGAAAACATTAGAAGAGCTCCTAATGAATCTGTTCAAGACTATTGTACTAGGTTTAACAGTGTTTACAATGCAATCCTTGCAAATATTAAACCTCCACCAAGCTTGGCACTAATCAAATTTCTTGATGGTTTTGACAGTGATATGTCTTACCATTTGAGAGAAAGAAACCCTCCAACTCTAGAACAAATGCAAAGTTATGGAGTTAGTGTAGAAGCTAACTTGTTGGCTAAAATATCTAGAATGAGGAATGAGAGGAGAGTTACCATTAAGGAGGAACCATCCACTTCATATGTTAAGATAGATATTTTGGCTAAAAGTTTAGAAACGTTAGTGGATAGATTACAAATTATGGAAAGAAAACCACAATGGGATAATCAACAACAAGGCCCTCAAATAAGAAATCCAAACTTTAGGAAGAATCCCAATACTGGTAAGCCTAGAGAAGGGCCACCTGATCAACATATTAGACCACCTTTCCAAGAAAACTATGTTGAAGGTTCTCACCAAAATGAAGAAGATGAATACACTCAGATTAACTTAATGGGAATAAATGATGGTAATACTGTTTTTCTTACCCATGAAGAATAGGAATTATGCATGTTATAACAATTATAGTTACAATCTGGGGAGTCTTTTGATTATAAACAAGGTTATGAATTTTCTATTAATGATTTTCATAAGCAATATAACATTAGTAGTAAGAAAAACATAGAAACCCCTACTAATAAAACCGTCCAAACTCAGACTAAGAAAACAGTGGGAAATCCTACAACCAAAGTGTTGCAAATTATCTCTAGGGAAACCCAAAAAACTTTCACTCCAAAGATTGCAGCCAGTCCAAAAATTGTAGATATTATAGATGCCCTTGTTAAAACTTCAGCTGACATTCAAAAATCAGCTGCTGTGAAAACTTCAAAAGATGTCCAAAAATCAACTGATACTCAAGCTTCAAAAGCTATTCAGATTTCAATTGCTTCCCAAACTATTCCAAATAAAAGAATTGAAAATAGTGAAATAGTAGACACCCAAACACAAACTGAATTACCAACTGAAGATAAGAAGGAAAAGACTACACAAACTCCAATTGCCAAGGAGAAAGTCATTTAGTTAGGAAAAACACAAACTCCGTTTAATATCAAAACTGAAATTGCCAAATTGAAAATATCAGTTCCTTTAATAGAATTGATAAAAAATGATTCCTATAAAGCCCAAATCACTAAAACACTGAATATAGATGAAGGAGAAGACTTTGTTAATCTAAATGATGACCAACCAGAATCAATCTTTGGTCCTGGTAAATGGAAAACATGAACAAAGTGGTATTCCTCCATTCTACATTAGCTTGTCTATTCATGATCAAATCTTACACAATGCTATGTTAGATTTAGGAGCATCTCACAATTTAATGGTAAAAATAATCATGGAGACACTGGATTTAGATATAACTAGACCATAAAAAGATCTTTTCTCTTTTAATTCTAGTAAAGTTAAATGCCTGGGCTTGATAAAAGATCTGTGTGTCACTTTAGTTTAATACCTAGGAAAGAGTATTGTCATGGATATTGTAGTTGTTGATATCCCTCCAAAGTATGGAATGATATTGCCTCGCTCATGGGGAGAAAAATTGCAGGGATATCTACAATTAGACATGTCTTATGCCACAATTTTAGTATTTGGTCAGCCCAAAAAGCTTTATAGAGAAATTTTAATGAAATACATGGTTAGTAGTATAGATAGACCACAAAATTATCCTATTTATTCTATACATTATGATATGAATTTTTTCATTCTATGTAATTTAGACACTGAAAAAAACAATAACGCAGTTGTAAAACAAGAACATAAAGCACTTGACAGTGATAATATATTTCATGAATCTAGGTGGCACCTAGACTTTGATGGTTCAGTGAACAGATTAGGAGCAGGTGCTCGAGTTTGGATTCAGGACATGGAAAATAATCATTCTGAAGGTCATGCCTTTATATTAAACTTTAAATGCACAAACAACATGGCGGAATATGAAACTTTAAATCTTAGTATTGCAAATTGTAAGAAATCTTGGATCCAAGAGAGTTTCTATCATGGGAGGCCATAATTTATCATAAAACAAATTAAAGGAGAGTATATTGTGAATAATCCTAGACTTAGCCAATACAAAGAAATTGTTCTAGATATGATGAAAGAACTTCTTGAAATTGATTTTGCTGCTATTCCTAGGAAACAGAACATGCAAGTCCATAGTCCGGCTACTTTTGCTAGCACTTGCAAATTACCTTTTCAACCCAATCACCACTACACTGCAAAGGTGAGACACAAGCCTGTTATACCTGATAATCTCAAATATTGGCAGACATTTTCACAAGAGTCTCAAATCTATGATTTTATGAATGATGAAGAAGAATTCCAAAACTGTAACATAGATACTAATTGTACAATAGAAGACATATTAGATAGTGATATAGATATAAATGCTATAGATGAACCCACTAAATTCACTAAATTAGAAATAGGTAACTTAGAAAAAATAGAAATAGAAGAATTAGGTATAGAAGAAAAACCTAAGCTTATTAAATTATCCAAAGCATTGCCTCTAGATGAAAAGCTGAAGTAAACAAATCTGTTTAAATAATTTCAAGATGTCTTTGCCTGGAGTTATGAAGACCTAAAGTCTTATGACACCAACATTATTCAACATAAAGTACCCATCAAAGAAGATCAGAAACCCTTTAAACAAAATCTTAGGAGGACTAATCCAGTTCTTATGCCATTGATTGAAAAAGAAGTAAAAAGGATGTATGAGGCACAAATCATAGCACCTATTAGATATTCAGATTGGGTCTCTAATTTAGTCACCACTAGAAAGAAAATAGGAGAAATCAAACTCTGTGTTGATTTCAGAAACTTGAACAAAGTATCACTGAAGGATAACTATCCCCTCCCTAAAATGGACCACATTCTCCAGAGGGTAGTAGGGTCATCCATAATTTCATTACTTGATGGATTCTCTGGATACAACCAAATCTTAGTTCAACCAGAAGATCAAGCAAAGACTGCATTTACCACTCCTTGGGGTACTTTCATGTATTTGAAGATGCCCTTTGGATTGATGAATGCTGGAGCAACATTCCAAAGAGAAATGGACATAGCTTTTGCAAAAGAAATCCATGAATTTTTAGTTGTTTACCAAGATGATATCATATTGTTTCCCAAATCAAATAATGAACATCTAGATCACCTAAGAAGAGTGTTCACAAAATGCAGAAAATTTGGTATATCCTTAAATCCCAAAAAGACACTCTTTGGGCTAGAAGAAGGTAAACTCTTAGGACACATAATTTCAAAAGAGGGCATTAGAATTGATCCAGCTAGAATAGGAGCAATCCTAAACATCAGTCACCCTAAGAAAATTAAAGAATTGCAATCATTCTTTGGTAAAATAATTTTTCTTAGAAGATCCATTTCTAACTTAGGAGAACTAATTAGAGAATTGATTAACATGTTAAATAAAGATTCAACACTTAAGTGGACAGTAGAGGCTAAGCATTCTTTTGAGGCAATCAAAGAAACCCTTACTAAAACACCTATCCTCATAAGTCCTGATTTCAAAAAAAGATTTTATAATTTTATCTTTTGCTTCAGAACATATCGTTGCAGTAGTCTTGTTGTAAAAGAATGATCAAGGTTATGAGCAGCCTATTGCATTTTTCAGCAAATCTTTGAGAGATGCTACACTAAAGTATAATATAATGGAAAAACAAGCTCTTTCTTTAGTAAAATCCATAAAGGATTTCAGAGTGTACATTTTATACTCACACATCATTGCATATGTTCCAAATTCAGTAGTAAAGGACATTCTAACATAGAATGGGCCTAAGGGAAAGAGAGGCAAATGGATTCCCACTATTTTGGAATATGATATTGAAGTAAATCCCACAAAACTAATCAAAGGCCAAGGTTTAGCCTAACTCATGGCTGAATTGAACTATCAAGTCTTAGATATAAATTTCATTGGTGCTCTAGATGATCCGAAAGAGATGGCAACTCCACAGAAAGTGAAGCTTTTTTAGATTCACCCTGGTATACAGATATCATATTTGTTTTACTAAATTTAAAAGTTCCTCCTAGTTTATCTAGAACTAAAGGTAGATTCTTGAAAATGAAATCAATGAAATATTGTATCATAGACAATGATTTATTTGGGAAAGATAATGGTGGCATTAAAATATGAAGTTGATAAAGTCATGCAAGAATTACATGTAGGGGATGGTGGAGGACACCTATACTGGAAAACAACTGCTGATAAGATTTTAAGGGCATGTTTTATTGGCCCACCCTTTTTGAAAATGTCATCAAATATGTGACCTCCTGTCACAAATGCTAAATATTTGAAGGCAAGAAGAAACTCTTACAATTACCCCTCAAACCCATCTCCACAGAAATCTCATTTCAGCAATGGGGTCTAGAATTCATTGGTGAAATTCACCCATCCTCCTCAGCCCAACATAAATGGATTTTGACAGCCACTGATTACTTTACTAAATGGATAGAAGCCATCCCTTCTAGACGAGCCACATATTCTGTCATCATCTCATTCCCTGAAAACAGTATCCTTTCAAGATTTGGATGCCCACAAGAGCTCATTACTAATAATGCAGTTGCTTTCAAATCCAAGAAAATGGTAGACTTTTGTCACAGATATCACATTACCCTTGGCCATTCCACTGCCTATTACCCTCAAGGAAATGGGCTTGCAGAATCCTCAAACAAAAGCCTTGTTGATATCATCAAGAAACTGTTAGAAGGCAACAAGAAGACCTGGAACAAAAAGTTGGTTAATTCCTTATGGGCAGACAGACTAACTACAAAAAAATCCATTGGTACGTCTCCTTATAAACTAGCATATGGAATGGATGTTGTTTTTCCATACTCTTTAGGAGTACCAGTGATAAAAATGATTCAAGAACTGCAGGTAGAATCAAATTATATCCAAAGGAGGATAAATCAGACAATACATTTTCAACAAACCAGGGAAGAAGTCTATGTCAAATCCCAAGTGATTCAAGATAAAATAAAAAATACTTTTGACAAGAAAACCAAAGCTAATGATTTTTACATAGGTGAAAAAGTACTCAAATGGGATTCCAGGAGAGAAGAAAAGGGTAAACATGGTAAATTTTATTTCCGATGGCAAGACCCTTATATCATTTATGGTTATAGAGGTAACAATGCATTTTTCTTGAAGCACTTAGATTGAAGCACTTAGATGGAACAGATCTACCAGGTGGACTGATAAATGGTAGAATGTTGAAGCATTACTTATCCCCAGATTAACATTAGTTCAGTTGTTTACTTTGCTCATTGTATATAACATTGCAAAGTTTAGATTGGATTGGATGATTATCTTTTTAGGTTGAAACCCGAAGAGAAGGCCCTAAGCTTTGAAAAGTGTACCATAATATGTATGAATAAATAAGATCATAGAGAAACAGTTAGAAGGAAACCACAGTCAAACTTTCAAAAGGCTATTGATCTTAAAGTTCTTGACATTTCAGCAGGAAATGCCATCCCCATGTGGAGCCACTATTAGGGTCCTATAATGATAGGATTCATAATTTTGAATTGGCTATGATTACTCTTGTAATATTGTACATACTTTTGTTTTCTGCAAATTTTTTTCTATATTAAAAATAAAAAATGTAAAGAGGGTAAGTCCTAAAAGAAAAATCAAAGGACTTAAAGAAAAGGATCAAAAAAGAAAATAAGATATGAACCCCACCAAAAGAGATAAAAAATAGATTCTAAAAGTGATGCAATTTCAAATGCCACTATTTTTTACTTTACTTGGAAAAATAACATTGTGTGTAGCTTGTCAAAAATGCCACAATCCATGATGGTTAAATAGTTTAATCTTGATTCATTCATGCTTTAAATTCCACGTTGGTAGATAGAGAATGAAGATCTAGCCAAACTGTTTAATCTTGGTAGATCAGTAGTTAGGTAGAGAATAATAAGGAACTCATTAGTTTAATATGAGCCCTTGGAAGTTATAATATTAGGATTAGATAGTTTGCTTATCAAAGAAAAATAAATAAATGGCTAGCAAGCTCAAATGCACCCAATGAATGAAGAGAAAATGCTAGGGTAAATAAAGGGTAGGAAAAAGAGGTTTTGGAGTGCACAAGGTTGCAAGCTCAAATGCACCTTCATTATGTTTAATCCTATGTTTCATGTGTAGGAGGAATTATCAAAGAAAAAGGACATTCACAAAAGTCATATATTACTTTGGGTATTTACCCTAAAAATTTCTATATGATTTTAGCCCTAAATACTAAAGCTCATTCACTAATATCCTCTCATTTCACTCATCCCTTACATGTCTAAATTTCCCTCCATTACCCCTTCATTAATTTTCATTCACTAATTTCCCCTTGTTGATTCCAACGGACCCTTCCCTTTCACTTCCTGTTATTGTAACACATTTCCATTGTAAAAATCCATTCCCTTTATTTTGACCCTTCCCTCTTCATTTACCCTTGTAAGAATATCCCTACCCCTTCATTTTACCTTTCCCACTATTTCATCTCATTTTCCCTTGTAAACCCACTAAAACCCCCTTATCCTAAGTTTAAATAATGTATCGGGCCCCATTGAAAAACCCTCCCCAATACCCTTTTAACTTATATCCCTATTGTATTTATTCTTGGGTCTTGCATTTTATTAACCCATCACATATATTAAGTCCCGTAATTACTTTTTAATTAATTGCATTTCATTGTAATTAAACCTGAGCCCACTCCCACATTCAACTGTTGCAACTCCGCCACACAATATCCCTTTGATCACCCACTTCCAGATCTAACGGCCCATACCCATTTTGGGCGTTCTCATCGTTCGACTGTTAAAATAGCAAAAGCACGCAACATTCACAGTTTTCCTGGCCACATTTTTGCTACATGGTAGCCCCACGTTATATTGTGTTCTCTCAAAAAATACCACCCTCCCCTCACAAGCGGTGCGATATGCCATAAAATCGCCTCCGCATATAGGGTGAAACTGCCCACTATTCACACATTAATTTTGTGCCCAAAATTTAACTGTCGTTGGTTAAAAGCCAAAATGTCACCCTTTTTAACCCTTTTTCACTATTATTCTATTACCAAGCAACCTCTGCTAGCCAATTCTAAACCATGAAGCTCTCTGCTCAACCATTTTAACCTCACTTACAACCAGAAGACGTGATAGACTTCAATTTAAAGTAGCACAAAGACAATTGAAGCCTCATAAAGCCTCCGTCGCACCCACAGAACCCTGTCTGCACACATAATCATCAATTTTCTAGGTATTCTTGAAAGAACCAAAAAGGCCCTCTACTTAAGCTCTACATAGTAATTATAAATGGTTAATTAATTGAATTAATTAAAAACATTACCAAACTAAAGAAACCCATTGTGAATCCAAAGAAACCATTTTCTACAGACTATATTCACTCTTCCCACTATTCTTGAAATCCTAAGCTTACTCCTTAAGCCAGATAAACAATAATTCAATGGAATAAATAAAATTATGGCTTCCCGAAGCATTTGGAATGAAAATCCCCTGCAAACCCCTCACCTGGACATTGACCACCTCGGATTGGTTGATAGAGATTTCCAAATCAAAGAAATAGTTTCCCCTAGCCATTTATTGAAACTCCACTGTTGGAGTAAAGACAAATTCCTCCACCACAGTGATGATATTTAGTTGTGGGAATCAAATTTTCCCAAATAATTGTTCCCACACTTATACCAATTCCCTGAAATCATCCACCTATGCCAAATTTTCTATATCCCAAGCCAAAGAGCCATAGTCTCTCCCAACCATCATATTTTATTTACAATCATTGCAGAATCAATAAACCAAATTTTGCATATCCATCCAAAGCTAAATGAAACCCCATTTTCCATTCAAAACCTACTTGAACTATACTTAAAGCTGGACCTACCCAAGGGGTCTCAAATCTTTGAAACTTTCATCCTTGAAGAGTCTCATACTCCTACAAACAGTCCTCCATACGCAACCACCATTTCTCTGAGAGGGTCAGAAAAATTGTAACCATGCTCTCTTGTATTTTAGGATACACCACTGATGAGCATGTAGATGAGCCTATACTTTCTTTCCTCTCTATTTCTTTCCCAGGCAAGACTCCAACTGTAGTTTTCAATTTTTCCCAGTTCTTGGCAGCCAGAATTTATGATCAATTGATCAGATTGCAAAATGAAAGAGTATTCAAATACTCTTTAGTATTGTTCCATATTTTCCTATATTTCCAATCAGACAGGTTTCTAGTTAATATCCAAAACCTAAACACTAAGGGCCATCCTAGATCTGTCATGTTTTGGACACCCTTAATCCAAAAGTAATCCATTGTTTTCAGCTACAAGGAGTTCATTGATTCCTTTGTTCATCCAGTTGTTAATATGCTAAGTAGTAGCAATCAACCCAGGATCAGTGATGAGATAAATAGAGTTTTGCAGTTGTCTAAAAGCAGTAGAATAGAAGAGTGGTATTTATACCAGGACCACACTAAAATTAGAATATATGGATGCCAGCTCACTCCCTAAAAACTGCCTAAATATATCCCCATGAGGATATTTGCATTGGAGTATATCAGGAAGATTATAAACTCATATAATGTGAATTTTCTATCAGCTAGGAAGAAAACATAGTTCAAGATAAAAACTAGCTTGGTCCTTTTATTTTTAATAATAGGGAGGCTGGAGAAGAAGCAGAGAAGTGTTTATAGGAAATAAGGTTCAGTAGCAGTTTCATGTGGCAATATGACCCTTTAGGAGTCATAAACAAACTAAGAGTCAAGTTTAAATTGAGTCCTTTTATGCATGAGTCTAGGCCAGACGTTGAAAAATATAACAACCAGTCAGAGTGGTTGGAAAACACCTTGATAGATATGGAGAAATAGATGGATACTAGTTCCATTCTGCATCCTCCAGCTCTATAGGATAGAAATGTAAAAAGGACTAGGGAATAAGGTTCTTACTCAAACATAGATACAACACATGATAGATTTGAAATCATGTATAGGAAGAAGCCTAAGATAAATCCTGTCAATGAGTAAGAAGAGATCATTGAGACTGTTAAGACACTTCAAATCATGGATACATATACAGGAGTCAGAGAGAGTACAACTCCAGCAGTTTCAAAGGAAACTCATCAGCCTTCCACCTCTAATACTCAGAGTATTCAGAAACAAATTAGCATTGAGGTCTCATCATCAAGCAAACCAGTGGATAAGGAAAAAGACAAAAAGGAGAAGTATAAAGAGATAAAATTAAGGAGGCATTGAAAGCTGAAACATATGCCCAATATTTCAAACACATTCCTAGCAATCAGAATAGGTTAATGTCAGCTTTTAACATTAAAACTGGTAAAATGAAAATGACCTTTTTTCAACCTACAGTATAGTAGCCTAAGTCATCAGCAGATTACATGAAGACAAAATTTGAAGTTTTGGCTAGGGATGTTCACCCTATTGATCAAATTGAATTTCATAAGCAGGCAAGAGAAATTATATACTTAACGATGACCAACAAGGCCATGAGTGTACAAAAAATTCAGAATTCTCTAGATAATATCACAACATAATTTAATCTAGAGAAATCATCCTCACAAGCAAAGGATAACAGAATCAAGTCACTGGAAGACTTAGTTATTGAGATTGGATATAATCCAAATGACATCGAGGCTGCAGAAAATATCATAAAAAAGAAAAATGAAGACATTGTTGCTTTGAAGAAACAACTAAAATTGCCTGCTTCTAAACATCCATAGATCAAGGAAGTTCTAGAGAGCCAAAGCCAGAAAGATGAGATGATGGACCTCATTCTCTAGCTAAATGCTCAATTGAAAGAAATGGAGAATGAAATGGATAAGTTAGTACAGGAGAAACAAGCTACCATTGAAGTAGCTACTACTATTGTTATTCCTACGGTTACTACAACAATTCGTTCTACTTTGGCAGCTTCATTGGCCCCAGCAGCTCCACTAGCTACAACACGTCCAACTGCATCAGCAACTACATCAACAACAAGTTCAACAGCAGTAGCTCATCCTAGTGATGAAGTAGCTAAATTGGTCAAAGCCATGGAGGATATGTCCATCCAAACCATTGAAATAAATAGACTTAAGGAACAAATGAAAAGTATAGAGGATGAGAAGAAATTGGCTCGAATCATGCATAAAAATGAAGTTCAGAAGAAAAATAGGTTGAATGAAAGGATACATAAGTTGGAGAAAGAATTAACACTGACAGAGCCACTAGCACAAGCAAAAAAAAATTTATGGGCCAATATTATTGACTCAATCAATGATATTTGGCCATCTATACAGGTGAAATTTGAGCAAAATGATTTGGTCAAAGAGGTTGGTGAAGCAATTCAAATGGTTAGGACCAAACTTGGAAATATGCCAGAGGAAGCCTCAAGAATAATCCAGTTCCTTAACTCAAAGAATAAGTATGAATTGCAGGAACTTGGAATAGCTGACAGAACTCGTACCATACTAGAGGTAAAAAAGGTAATCACCAAGAGGAACCTGATGATACAGCTTGAGGAGAAGTGCCAAACAATGGAGGTAGCAATAGGTAGGTTCATGGTCAAATTTGATGCTTTGAGGCGAAAAGGTCTACCTAATCCATTGGTAATAAATGACAGGTTGATGCCACATGAAGACTATGATAAGAGAATCAGAGAAGTGGCAAAGGAACAAGCCAACAGTTCCTCCATGAAAGGGATGCCTACAAGAAAGTTCCTTTACCAGAATTTTGAGAACCTCTTTTACCTCCAGCATGAGGTAAAACATATTTTTGTAAACAAACCCACCTTTGCAAAATACACAGAAACTGATGAAGTCTACAGAAGAATGGTAAATATTAAATTACCAGATACAAAGACTTGGGAAAATTTGAATTGTTTACTGTGAAAATGCAAGGCAAACAATGAATACAGAGGAGTGAAAGGAAAACAACAGATCAGCTAAGTCAAATAGTATCACATGAAAAATATAGTTTAAAGATGAAAAGTATCAGTCAAAGGGCAGAGTAAAAGGATAACCAGCGTAGAGCAACATCCAAAGAGAGAAATCAACAAAAGATCAAAACAACAAACAACAAAATTAGTAAAATAACAGACAATGAGCCTTTTAGTCTCCTATGTATCTCTATCTTCTTGCATGAAGATATTTTATTTCCCTTGAATAATTCCAAAAATATATTAGGATATTTTGTAACAGTTTTTTATATAAATACTTCATAATTCGAAGTATAGTGTGTGGATTGCTAAACATTTTTATAGCTATTATTGATCTGAAAACCTGAGGGTTTATTGTAACATTTTCAAGTCCGCAAACTGGACTAAGTAATAAAGGCATATCATTACAGGATTCATCTGTTGGGCCACTTCCATGAAGTATCTTTCATTTGTTAAATTTCTATTTTCTTAAGTATTTCACATACATACATGTTTTCGAATTTAAATGAAATAACTAGAATGTTACTTCAAAATTTGTTTAATTACACTCTGTCTTGAACAATTATTCATTTTGACGTTTTCTTTTGATATCTAGGGTAGGGAATTCTTCATTTCTCCCTAGTTTCGATTGACCTCTTTCATTTCCTTCATTATCCGGTTTGAGGAATCCTTAGTTGCTTCTTTACCCTAATTGAAAATCAATTTCACCATCCAGCCTAAAAGATCTGAATTTACTCCGCTACCTTGCCCTATGAACACTATCTTTAGAACTTGATTCAGTCTTGTTTTCTTGACATTTGGACTCCATGACCCAATGGTAAAAGGACACTTATCTATCCATCTAAATTAGTGATTCCACCACCAAATCAAATCAAAAACCAACCAAGCTTAAATAACTAGACTAAAATCAATTAATCCAACAAAGTTAAATCATTAAGAGAGATCCCTCTCTGAGCATTAGGAAGGCTAGATTTTCATCTCAAAAGTAGGTTTGTGGTTACCTCTATCATTTCTTTAAACACAACATAACAACCCTGGGAAATTTTAGAGTGATAACAGATGATATGCATAAATTTCCATAAACGAGTTCATTTTTGCTGTAGTATGGAAGGAAGTGTTATATCACCATTCATCCAGAGGAAACCATTTGATCCATTATGTCTGTCTATCAGATACAAAGCAACGAATATATCCTTCCAAACATTTGTTTACTATCTCAATTTCCCATCATATTGAGGATGATAAGATGAGCTATGAGCTAATTGAGTACCAAGACAAGAAAATAATTCTATGAAAAAATTTCTAGTGAAAATGGGATCTTTGTTGTTTACAATAATCTTGGGTTTCCATGTATCTTTTGAATTGTTTCCATAAGTGCAATAGAAACTGTATTGGCTTTAAATGGATGAGATAATGCACAAAAGTATGCATACTTGGTAAGTATGTCAACTACCACCATGATTACATTCTTTCCTTCAGACTTGGGTAAGCTTGTGATAAAATCCATTGAAACATCTTCCCAACATTGGCTTGGAATGGAGAAAGGTTGTAATAGACCTGGGGTCTTAATTGTTTCAACTTTATTTTGTTGGAAAACCAAACATTCTGCCACCAATTTTTGAATATCATATTTAAGGCCATCCCCAAAAATATCCTTCTTAACCTTGTGGTAAGTTTTTAAAAATCTTGAGTGCCCTCCTGAGGGAGAGGTGTGCAATTCCATAAGATATTTTGTTTGAGTTGGGAATTCTTACATAGGTATAAACGATCTTTGTACCATAACGAATCATTTTTCCAGCTAAATGTATCATATGTAATGGGATATTTTTGTAATTTTTGAATGATTTCCCACACTTCTTCATCATTCTTCCACTCATCCCTTGCTTCATATCCAATATGGTTGGATAATACAAATGGTGCAAAGCAATGCTTCCACATCCTCATCCTTTCTTGAGAGTGCATCTGCCACAACATTTTTCTTCCCTTTTTTGTAGATGATTTCAGAGTCATAAACCAACATCTTTGTGACCCATTTTTTCTACTCTTTTGAAGATAATCTTTGTTCTAAAAAGTATTTAATACTATCATGAGCCATTTTTACTTTGAAGTGTCTTCCCATTAGGTATGGTTGCCATTTCTTAAGTGCATGTAGTATTACCAACATTTCCTTCTCATAAATAGCTTTGTGTAAATACATTCCTTTCGTTGGACAACTTCCGAAAGCAATGGGTCTTTCTTATTGCATTAAAACAACACCAATTCCATTTCTTGAGTAATAACATTCCACAGTAAAGGTTTTTGTGAAGTTTGGTGTAGCTAAGACTAGTGCTTGGCACATTGCCTCTTTAAGATGTTCAATGGCCTTCGTTGTTTCTTGAGTCCATGAAAATGCATCTTTCTTCAACAATGTTGTTAGAAGTGCTTCTATTCTCCCAGAATTGTTAACAAACTTGCATAATTCCTTGTCAACTTGAGAAATCCTCGTAGATGATTTATGGATGTGGGGATTTTCCATTCCTTAATGGATTTAATTTTGCTAGGGTCTACCTTAACACCTTCATGAGATACAACATGACCCAGATATTCCACCTCTTGTACTCCAAAGAAAAATTTGGATATTTTTGCATATAATTGTTTCTCCTCCAATAGTTTGAGAACCCTATCAACATGTTGAACATGATCCTTCCAAGACTTGTTATAGATTAGTATATCATCAAAAAATACTAACATAAATTTTCAAAGGAAGGGTTTGAAAATGAAATTCATCAAACCTTGAAATGTAGAAGGTCCATTGGTAAGGCGAAAAGGCATGAACAAAAATTCACAATGACCCTCATGAGTTATAAATGTTGTTTTTAGAAATTTTTCAGTCTTCATTCTGATTTGATGATATCCTGAATGAAGATCCAACTTGGTGAAGTAAATTGATCCATGCAATTCTCCAATAATTCATCAATGACAGGAATGGGAAATTTATCTTTAATAGTGAGATTGTTGAGCTCCCTATAATCTAGACACATGCACCATGATCCATCCTTCTTGTGCACCTATACTACTGGAGCAAAGAAAGAACTTTGACTAGGTTGAATTATACCAGCATCTAGAATTTCTGCAACCATACGTTCAATTTCACTCATTTGGGAATAGGGATATATGTAAGGTCTGATGTTTGGAGGAACACTTCTTGGAATCAAATGAATATCATGATCATGATCACGAATAGGTGGGAGGCCTTTGGGGGTCTCAAATACCTTGGAATGATTGTCCAATACTTTTTGGAGATCTAGAGAAATAGATGAATTCGATGTCGGAA
This sequence comes from Pinus tabuliformis, assembly GCA_031772625.1. Taxonomy (NCBI): domain Eukaryota; kingdom Viridiplantae; phylum Streptophyta; class Pinopsida; order Pinales; family Pinaceae; genus Pinus; species Pinus tabuliformis. The sequence continues at coordinate 1,031,363,717 of CM062817.1, read as the reverse complement.
CCTCTAGCAAACATAATTGTGCACTTGCACCTCGTTGTTCTTCTTTAGAATATTTTTCATTCTGTTCGAGCTGATTATATTTTTTGGTTTCCCTGTGATACCTCTTAATTCAACTTCTCTTCCTTCTGGAAAAAAATTCATGAAAATTTCTTGAAAATTAAAAGTTATCTTACCTAAAGATTATAGTCGTTCGACTCCTAGTACAACATTAGCACCACCCATTGGAACAGAAAGAATTGGGCTATTCAATACGTATTCTCCTATGGATAGCTTGATATTATGACACTTTCTAGAGAAATTTATGGTTCCTCCACTTGCAACCATCACTTGACACTCTGGTGTAGGAAGCAATTCAATTCCTTTGTTATCTTACAATGAATAAAATTAATGGTACTACCCGAATCAATCAGCACTATTACCTTTTTCTTCTCGATATGTCCTTCTATCTTGATAGTTTGAGGAATGGTAATTATGGCCAATACATTACAAGGTATGGTCAGATTCATTTTTTTTTTCTCTAGGGTTTGTTCTTGGTGCATATCCTCTTCTTTTGATGTTTCTTGTTACTTTTCTTCCTCCTCTTCACAATCTACGTAAAATAATTTCTTCTCACCACACTTATGACCTTTAGTTTATTTTCTATCACAACTGTAACAAATCCCTTTTGATCTTTTTTCTTCCAATTGTTGTGGTGTCAACCTTGTAGGTTGTGGAAGGCTAGGGACAACAACACTTCCATCTTTATAGTTGTGAGTGGTACGCTTCCTTGTTGCGATAATTTTGCTTTCCATTTTTCTTGTCAACTTGAATGCCTTCTCTAATGAATCAGGTTCCCAAAGGCGAACCTCATGTTGGATGTTATCCTTTAAAGTCTCTATGAACACATCAATATATGCTCCTTTGGAATATCTTTTACCTTTATATTCAATTTTCAGAAGTCCTCAATGTGCTCCATCATTGAACCCTTTTGTTTGAGATTTATCAATTGGCTAAAAAAAGTGTTGCTTTTTGTATCCTCATAATGTGCTATCATTTTTTTCATAAAAGTTTCCCAAATGATGATTTGTTTAGGAGATCAAAGTCATCGATACCATACAAACTGATTTGGTTCCAAATATAAAGTTGCAATGCGTACCTTTTTTGTGTTTTACACATTATGGATATCAAAATATCGTTTCATCTGTAGTATCCATCTTATGGGATCCTTGCCATCAAAATTCTTCATATCAATATTTGGAACATGGTGGGTCTTCAATCCAATGTTAGAGTATATGAAATCATCATTAACATTTATTTTGATCTCCTCATGAGTTTCCTTTACTACCCTTTCACCATTAGGAAACATTTCTTATGGAAACTTTGTCAAATCTATCTTCAAATCTTTCATGTTTCCTTTATGTTTTTCTTCTATACCATCCATCTTAGCTTCGATGGCATCTATCTTAGCTTCCACACCTTTCTTTAAACCATCCATCTTAGCTTCCATGCCATTCACCTTAGCTTCCACTACTTTCTTTAAACCATCCATCTTAGCTTCTGTTACTTTTGGTAAGAGTGAATTTTGTTGCACTTGGTCTCTTAATTTTGATATATCATGTTGCATTTCTTCCTCTTCTTCATGATTCATGTTAGGGATTTCAGGTTGCTTACTAGATGTTTCCATTTCATTTCTTTGGGGCATCAATTAATGATAATTATGCTTCACTATGCCCTTTGAATTCCTTCAAACTAATTTTTCAAACCAAACTTATGCAAAATTCTAAAAACACTACACACATTTTTTCACTTTGTAGCATCTCGATATTAAATATGCTTTATCTCTATAATTGTGGATCTCCAAGATCTTAAATTTTTTCCTATGTTAACCCTATGAGTCATCTTTCCAACCCTACAAGTTAGATCAATATTGGATTCTCCAAGGAAGAGTTACGCCAAATCACCCACAATGACCTGATTAACGACTGGTTCAGTAGAGCAAACTTGTACGATGTGCCACGTGTCACTGTTTCGACCTTCAAACCTGAAACTGATATAAAGAAAAATACAGTCCATGCTATTTTTGTAATGTTTTACTAAATTTCAATCTGATGCTCAGAGAGAAAGTTATGAATTTTCCCCAGGTCACCTGTTTGAGATATAATTCGGGAGCCTGCAAAAACCCTAACTTCCTTAGATCATATCTCTGAAACTATAGTGAGAAAAGATTTGAAATTCATACCAGAGGTTCATTGAGAGTTTTTCTCAAATGGGTTTTAATTGTAGTTTCTGAAACGTCGTAGAAAGAACTTTATAGAGAAAACTCCACGATGACATGTTTGAAGCAACAAAACCCTAGAATCCAAAGCTCTGATACCAATTGTTACGCAACCAGCTCACAAAATAGAAGAAAAGATGAATAAATGACTTAAAACCAGCCTCTTTGAGGGGGAAACCTCCTTTGCATTACAAAAATGAAAAATTCTTGGATGATACAAATGACAAAACCTCCTCTCTATATATAGGAGTCTAAGGGGTCACAATATAATCAAAGTCGACATAACAATAATAATATAAGGGCACAAAAATAATAATAGTGGGCCTCTATGGGGAAAAATAATAACAATATGGGGACAATAGGGGCACAACAATAACAATAAGGGCTACAATGACAATAGTAATGGGGGAATCACTAGTATTATAGGGACCTAACAATTTCTTCCTAATCAAAATCAAAAGGCAAGAAGTGTAAAGGTAAATGCTAGTGCTGCAAAAAAATAGGCAATCTCAAGAAATATTGTTGGAAAAGAAAGGAGTTCATTGAAAACCCAAAGAAGGAAGAAAATCAAGTTGATTAAGGTATGATTGATGAAGTTTAATTTGTTGCATTAGATATGGTAGATGAAGCTTTTACTATTTGCAATGTGTCTCAAAATTATGAAAATTGGTTGTTAGATTATGGTGCTTCTCATCATGTGAGTCTGCAGATAAATTAGTTCCCTTCATGTGAAGCTGTGAATGGTATTTTTGTGTTTATGGGTTGTTAGGGTCCTATAGTAATAGGATTCATAATTTTGAATTGGCTATGGTTAGTCTTGTAATATTGTACTTACTTTTTCTTTCTGCAAAATGTTTTCCATATTAAAAATAATTTTTTTTAAAGAGGGTATGTCCTAAAAGAATAATAAAAGGACAAAAAGAAAGAAAAAAAGATAAAAAAAAATTAAAAAATATGAACCCCAAAAAGAGAATAAAAATAGATCATGAAAGTGTGCAAATTCAAATGCCACTACTTTTTCTTTACTTTGTAAAATAAGATTGTGTGTAGCTTGTCAATGCCCAAGCGTAGGTAGAAGACATGTTGCAAATGCCCAAGGTTACTAAGTCAAAAAGATATTTATCTTGCTTAATCCTATGTTTCATGTGTAGGAGAAGTTGAGAAAAATAAAGGATATTCACCAAGTTTTTTTTACTAATTTCCCCTCATTTTACTACACCCCCACATACTTATTTGCTAATTTCCCCCATTATCCCTTTATTACTTGTAAATACCCTTTTCCCCTCATTTTGACCTTTTACCCTTTGGTTTCACACATTTCGTTGGAAATTACCTTTCAAAAATCATCTTCCCTTCCAAAACACTTTTCCCTAGCGTGAAACACATTCCCCATTGCAAATATTACCTAACCCCTTATTGAAGCCCCGAAAATTGGGTCTACAACAAGGGGGATACCCACCCAGTCTAGACCTTGGTTAGCAACTCCTTTTCCATTTGATATGGTGGGTCCAACTGGGGATAATGGGACCAGTTTCTCAATTTGTGTGTGTGTGTGTGTGTTGAGAATTGATATTTCATTTCTAATAATTTCTAATTAAAATGATTTTATTCTAAATCTAATCTAACAACATGCAATTGTATTCTAATGAATAGAAATATATAATTCTAAAACTAACCCAGGATTTAATCTTTCAATTATGTGATCTAAAATAATTCCTAACAGCAATTGGTAATAAAGATCATTCAATCGCTATGAGAAAAGAATTCAATAAAAATGAATTGTTTCGTATAAAAAGTTAGCCGAAACAATTGTGAGAAGCATATCGCATAATAAGTCATTCATATATTAAGCATAAATAGAATAGCCATCACCATACAAAAGTGCCAAATGATAACTCAAACATTCAAGCATTCGTATATAAATAACTGAACATAAATATCACTTAAACACATAAGCAGAAATCGTTAAGAGATAAAAGTACCATTGATAACAAGTTCTACTCATGAGATTCAACAATAATGATCTATCTCTTCTTAATTCAACATCTACTAAGAGTACAAAAGTGCATTTCAGTAGCAGATATTAAATAGAGATATCAATAAATCTTGTTCCATTCATTCATCAAAACCTCCTCCAAGGGTGCAGAAGTGCATGTTCTGAGAAAACGCTTTTGAAAAATTTCAGGACCCTTCTCTAAATGCATGAGAAGGGTTGAAATACTACTAGCTAAATTCTAAAAATAGTTTATTACAAAAATATAGGAGAAGTTTTAAATGACTGTCCTCATCTAAGGTGTTGGATACCTATAGTAATAGGTTTCATATTTCATGATTGGCAAGAGAAAAGCCAAATATGCTCTGCTTTGGTATCCCAAAGATCCCATATTTCCTAGAAAGCAAGAGCTGGGTAAGTGTTTCAAGTATTGAGGACCTTATTTCAATTTTTGTGGATGATTCAACAGTTTAATCTGGATCATGCCATGTTTCAATTTTGAGTTGTAGAATAGAGAAAGAGGTCTGTCCAAACAGCTCAATCTTGGCAGACAAGTAGCTTAGGTAGAGAAGCAAAGGTTCCCAAAAGTTTAATCTGGGACCTTGGAGGACATAAGGGTAGAAGTAGATAGAGAAAAAGAGGAAAAAGCCAAAGAAAAGAAAAGGCAATTGAGGGTTGCAAGTTCAAGTGCCCCTTCAAGAAGAAACAAAAAATGCTAGGCAAAATAGTTGGGTAGGCAGTTGTGGTTGCAGAAAGAATATGATCACCATTACACAAGTATCCATAGGTCTCTTGCCAAGGCAATCGATCTGTCAGCAAGCAAAGTGGTGAAGTTCATGAAATTACAGCAAAGAGCATCACTAACTTCCTCTCTTTCCCTCTCTACTCCATCACTAACACTCCCTTTCTAAATCCCCCTCCTTCATTCATATTAACTCCTAATTCTACTATATAACATCCCTTATCTTACCCCTACCCCTAATAGTATTAACACTAAGGTGTATAAAACCCCAAATCTTATGTATATTCCCTCCCCTAGGCATAATAGCCGTGTATTTTTCAAAAAAGGGGCCAAATGGCATCTGGCCACTTTGGTGAACCTTTTCCACCCATTTCCCTTTTGCTGCAAGACAATTTGCCTTCAAATCACCTCTGCATTGCTAAAACCCACTTTCCGAACCCATTTTGCCTATAAAACCTTTGCAAAGGTCAAATGCCCGCCTCTGGCGCGTTTCCCAATCCTACCGCATTGTGGTTTAATCAAAACATTTGAAAAAAACCACATAAAACCCACAAATTTTGATTTTTCCGCCCATAATATCAAAGGCGCATGTTACCCCTCCGCCAGCCGTCGGATCAAGCCCACCAGATCCGACGACCTACAGCAATATCGGAGCGCCTCCCGTGACCGCACGTTAACTTCCGGGGAAGTGACGTTGCGCCTTGTCACGCCTCCTCCACGCGTCGGGCGTTAAACTATCTCGGAGCCCGCTCTGACATCCTCCGCGCCGTACCTTAACCGCCCCGGGAGACTGCAACGGTTAAGGCCTTAACCGTGACCGCTGCATGTTAAACCGCCACCTACCCGCCGTTAATTCACCGCCACGTCGTTGCTTGCTCGTACCCGCTTATATTATTGGCCCACCTCACTGCTGACTGGGCTGCCACCTCGCCTAAACCTTTGACCAGTCGCCCACCGCCACGTCGCCTGATGACGTCAGCTGACGTCACCTCACCATGACCCACCAATGACGTCATGCTGACGTCAGCATAAAAAAGCGCCAAATGGTAAAATGAGCCATATTTACCAAATTTTCCCGTATTTTTACCATTTACACTGTGTTTTTACTGAGCGCTCTGCTTGACCGTTTGAGCTCGAATTTTCGCCAACCAGTTGATTTGCCCGGGCGACCTCCTCAAAAAGCACCTGTGCACCTGTGTTTCAACCTCTGCTCGTCGAATTACAGGTGCCCCACTCCTACAGAAAGCAAAGTGGAACAGCTGCTGGATCTTCAGCAGCACAGCAGCAAACCACTGAGAAGACATCCCAGGCAGCAAGCAAAGACAAAGGTAAACAGGTGGAACAGCCACCTGTATTGACAGAGGAACAAGTGGACACCTTGCTACAGCAGCAAGAGGAAATGGAACAGCAAGAACTGGGACAGCAACAAGAAAAGGCACAGTCCAGTGAACAGCCCTTGCAGCAGGAAAAGGGGACAGATCAACCTGGCAATACTGAGCAGCAGCCTCAAACAAATGTGCCTCCCAGGACAGATACCAATATTGACACATCAGTCCTCCAAACACCACAAAAGGAGGATGTGACAAGGAAAAGGGAGAGAGAGACCCCCCACACCTCATCTTTCATCAGGGGTGAGAAGAGACAGAGACTGAATGACTCCCAAGAGGAGGACATTGCAGTAAGGCAAGCCATGGGCATGGGCCCACCTAGTGGAGAACTTTCGGCCAGCTCATCCCAGCGAGGACATGACATGACAATGGGAGGAGAGGTCAGCTCCTCCGGTCAAACAAGAAAGGGGCAGTCAAGTATAAAACAGCAATTCATTGACATAAAAAGGAGGAGTGATCCAATAAAAGTGCAGCTGTACGATCACTTGTTGAACCTAGCTCCTAGCAACCAGCAGAGACTCATGTCTGCTTTCGATGTGAGCGAAGGCAAAATGATAATGAGCCACTTCATGCCTACAACTTTGCAGCCTCAGTCCACCTCAGACTATCTGAGAACCAACATGGAGGTTCTTGCCAAAGACATACACCCCATGGACAAGATTGAACTACATAAGCAGACTGGTGAAATGGTGTATGCCTCCCTGGCAGATGAGACCTTGGAGAATTATAAATTAAAGAGCAGCCTGGACAACACAGCTTCTCAGCTGGAGTTAGAAAGAGCTTCATCACAAGCCAAGGACAATAGGATCAAGTCCTTGGAAGAGGTAATCATAGAGATAGGGCATGACCCTAAAGATGTCAAAGGCATTCAAGAGCTCCTGAAGATAAGGGATGCAGACATGGCAGCCCTAAGAAAGAAAATCAAACTCCCGGCTACCATCCACCCACAGACAGATGAAGTTGCCCAGCAAAGGCAAGAGAAAGATGCTACAGATCTGCTGGTATCCCTATACAAAGAGCTGGTTAGGACTCAAGACCAGCTGGGACAAACTGAAGCTGCAAAGGCAGCACTACAGGAAACACTGAAGCAAAGAGAAGAGGGCCAACCCTCCCAGCCTCCTCCTGTCATAATAAATCTTGAGGAAATCCCTCCAAAGACTACTCCTCCCCCTCAGCAAACAGAAGCTACAGCACCATCCACAGCAGCAACAACTACAACATCAGAACAGGCTGCTAGCTTAGACATGCAAAAGCTGCAAGCTGAGATCCAAGCCATGGAATCTCAAATCAAAGAGCTGGATGAGCTTAAGAAAACCTTGACTAAGGTAAATGAAAGGTTTGACAAGAGCAAACAGAATGAGGCAGCCAAGGACAGAGAGGTAAAAGCTCTTAAGAGAAGAATTGCTGAACTAGAGAAGGAGCTTGCACTAGAAAAGGTGACAGCTGAAATGAAAGCAGTGCTATGGAGCAACATTGGAAGGTCCATTGCCAAACAGTGGCAATATATTGAGACCATGGATGAGCAAATGGTGCTCATCACTAAAGCAAACAAAGAAATACAGAGAGCCAGGGCGAGCCTTGGACACATGCCAGAAGCTGCTACAAGGATAATCAACACTCTGAACTATAAGACTAGCTCTCAATTAGCTGTCATGGGAATCACTAACAGGACAGAAGCAATTGCTGTAGCAAAGAGAGTCGTTACATTAAGGAACTTAGTTGGAACATTGGAGAGGAGGACCCAGGATATGCAAACTGAGATCAATAGATTCCTGGAAAAATTCGTGACTCTGCAGAACAGAGGCCTCCCCAGCATCTTAAGCAGTGTAGGAAGACTGCTCACCCTGGACAATTATAACAAGAGGATTGATGCCCATGCAGTGGCAGAAATTGCACAACCACCCAGCACTTCAGCAGAGCCAGGGCCAGCCACAGGGCAGAGTATGTATGACAGGGTGGAAAACCTGTTTTTCCTAATGAATGAAGTGGACCATCTGTTTGACACACCACCTAACTTCTTCAAATTTACAGAAGCAGATGAAACTCTGGGTGCAATCCTAGCACACCAACTGCCCACACAGGATGCCTGGAGAAATTTGACACAAACAGTTCTGTCAGGCCAGAATCAGTAACGCTATTTCTACAGGCAAATAAGCATACATGCGCAGGCACAGTTTTGAGGAAAGATAGACACAGGGAAGAAGCAGAGGCTAAGCCAACTCAGCTGGACCATTGACTCACCACAAGCAACAGTCACAGTCACAGGTGACAAGTCCAAAGCACAGCGTACAAAGCATTAAAGACAGATGTTCCAGCATTTACTCAGAATATTTCGACCGACTTAGCTGTCTCCAAAGGCTAAAATATCTTCTGACAGAGCATTAAAATGCCTGTACTCTGTAGTCAATGCTGCATTAGATTTTGGCCATAATATCTTAAGTAGTTGGTAAGAAAGTAAAATCTGAGATAACTCAGGACTCAGATATTTTGTAAATGACCGCAAGTATATATTCACCCTTCACAGCAGTGAAAAGGGTTGTTGTTATTTTCTTTGAAAAGGCTCTAGCTCATTGTAATATTTGGAGAGAATTAATACAAAGGAAGAATGGAATTTCCAAGGCTGGGTGTTATTTGATGTATGGTGGTGAGAGATGAATGTTACAGGATTCCAGGGTGTTGCATAAAACAGCAAGTATTCTCAAATCTCTTTGTCATGTGTTTTTGAGTCTTTTGTTCTCTTTTGTTGTTTAAATGTTTTTACACTTGATAGCAAGGTGAAAGGATAGTCCCAGGATTTAACAATGTTTACCCTGGACTCAAACTGAGCTATTATACATGTTTTCCTCAGATACAGTGACAGAATTGTAATTCTTAATTGCTGCATTTCAAAACTGTGTCTTTTACTGTGACAGTCATTCTCAGGGATTCAATTTTGCCCCTAAGACCTCTGTTTTCTCCTCTTAAAGCTGTCTGTTGGGAACATATAGATAACAAGTGAAAATTCTTAAATGCTTTCACTGATGTATTACCTGTTTCCAGTAATTTAATCAAAAAACCTGTTCTATTAAGCACTCTAATGGCCCTGTAAGTTCCATCTTTCATCTCAAAGCTTTAAACACTTGTAGCCACAGACTCCATTGCCCAATGGTACTCAACCTCTCTGAAAACTACATCAATAGAATCTAAAAGGAGTTTCATCAACCAAAACATAAAAAAAAAAAAAAAAATCAGTACATAATAGCTAGCCTAAAACCCTATAACAAACAGTTGCAAATCATAAAGAGAGAGCCCTCTCTGATCACAGTTTGGCTAGGAACAGTGATCCAAAGATTGGTTAGTGGTTACCCCGGCCGTATTCCCTTGGGAGTCATAGGGAACAACCTGGGTGTTAACATAAATGGCGACTCCGCTGGGGACTTAAGGTTTCTTCAATTACTATCTATTTCCAAAAGCTACCATCAAGCCTGAAACTAGCCAAGAGGCCTCAGGACTGTTTCTGTAAACACAGGGACAGCTTTAGGGAAGAGCTAACCAGGGAAACTTCATACTAGCTTTGAGAAATATATAGTCATTCCAGAATTCTTACCTAGTCCTTGTACATACAAAACTTTCTGTATAAAGTTCTAAAGAATACTTAGAAGCTGGCTCCCAAAAGAAACCCAAGGCACACTAGGGCAAACCCTGACCCTAATCAACCCATCATCGTCGATAACCCAAATATCATACCAAAGAACATAAGGAGACAGCAAAAGCAGGAGAAGCTTGCTGATTCAGATATAAGTTTAGACCAACCTATCCTCATTCCAACTCCTTGTAAAGTCCTTTTCCGTTCCACACCTAATTCCCCTAGCTCATCATCAACACCTCACAGCCCTTCTCTCCCATCTTCACCATCTGCACACACTCCCTCAACCAGTTCCCCACTTATTACCCATCCTCTTAACCCGGTTACACCGGTAATCCCTGTTGTCCCATTTGTTCCTATTAACCCTATAAATCCCATAAACATGGCTAACAGATATGCACCGCTGCAGATACCAGCCAATGCTCCAGCTCTACCCCAAGACTACCAAACTAGACTCTCATTTTTTGACTCCCATGGCCCTTTGACAGCCATCCAGCATGCTAAAAAGATGCAAGACCACTTTGAGACCTATGAAATAGATGATGACAGTGTTAGGATGAGAATTTTTGTTCAAAGCTTAACTGGGGATGTTAGAACTTGGTTTAGATCCTTAAATGCAAATTCCATTGCAACCCCTGAAGTTCTATACCAGGAATTCACCAACAGATGGGAGAAAAAGAGAGATCCGCACCATATACTTGGTGAATATAACACTATTAAAAGAGGTCCCCAAGAAACGGTGTTGGAGTATTGTGCTAGGTTTAACAACATATACAATGCTATTCCCCAGAACTTAAGGCCCCCTCCTGATTTGGCCCTTTATAACTTCCCTGATGGTTTTGATACTGATATGGCCTATCAGTTGAGAGAAAGAGACCCTCCAACCCTTGCAGAAGCCCAAAGAGTTGCAGTCACTGTAGAGGCCAACCTAATTGCCAAAAGAAACAGGGCAAAGCTGGAAAACAAGGTTGGTTTCAAAGAAGAGCCCTCAGGTTTTGATCAAAAGTTGGATGCAATACTAAACAGCATGAAGAGACTAGGTGAAAGAGTGGAATCAGTTGAAAGAAAGTCATCATGGGAGGCACCACAAAACAATCCTCCTAGAAACCCAAATTTTAGGAGAACACAGAACCCCAATATAGGGAAGACAGGCGCTGACCAAGATATCAGACCCCCTTTTCAAGAAAATTATGCAGAAACTTCTTCAGCTAATCAGCTCAATGAAGATCCTGACATCAACTTAATAGGTCTGGATGGTAAAAGCCATGTTTTCTTAACACAAGAAGACCATGAGGAGGATGAAAACAAAACATTCCAAACACAATCAGGAGAGTCTTTTGACTTTAAACAAGGGTATGATACTGCTGTCTATGAAGTCCATAAACAATACAAACTAAGAAGTCGGACTGTAAATGCAAATCAGCCTGAGAAGATAAAGGAGAAACAGCAATCTAAAGAAACCTTAGTCACTGAACCTAATGACAAAACAAACTTACCTACAAAAGAAGTAGTGGTTGAGGAGGTCACTGAAATACCGTCCACACCACAACAACCCTTGGCAACCTCATCATCCCACCCAAGTCCGAACATTACCCCTCAAGACATCAACATGAGGGGCAGGCTCCAAAATCAAGATGAAATCCAACAAGAAGATTCAATGAACAGAGAAAGGACTGCTATCCGTGACTCTAAAATTCAGGTGGATAAACCTTTTGACCTAGGAACAGAAATTGGAAAGTTAAAGATAGCAATTCCCCTTTCAGAGCTAGCCAAGCATGACATATATAAGCAACAGATCAAAAAATCCCTTCAGCTCACCAACAACAAAGATGATGTAAATGTGCTAGATGACACTCCAGAATTACTGTTTGGCCCAGAGGTAGATGGAAAAACAGTAGTCACAGGAGTTTTGCCTTTTTATGTCAGCTTGCATGTTCATGATAAAATACTGCATAATGCAATGTTTGACTCAGGTGCATCTCACAACCTTATGCCAAAAGCAGTCATGGAAAGATTAAACTTGGATATAACAAGACCATACAAAGACCTGTTTTCTTTTGATTCTAGTCAAGTCAAATGCTTGGGCCTAATTAAGGATTTATGTGTGTCCCTGGTTCAATTCCCCAACAAAACCATTCTAATGGATGTTGTTGTTGCTGATATCCCACCCAAATATGGAATGCTCCTATCAAGATCATGGGGAGCCAAGCTCCAAGGCTCCCTGCAATTAGACATGTCATATGCAACCATCTCTGTCTTTGGACAACCCAAGAGACTTTATAGGGAAACACTCATGAAATATATGGTCAGCAGTGAAGAAAAGCCTCAAAATTTTCCAATATATGCTGTCCACTCGGACGTAGACTCCTTCATCCTTTTCAATGACAGCACAAATTCCTTAAGCAATGACATTAAGACCGAAACACCCATACAAGAACAAAACATCGATCAAACAAGTGGCACCTGCCAAAATTTAATCAGCCCAACAATACCCATTCGCCCTCCTTTAGTTGTCAAAAATTGTCAAACAAATGATGAAATTATCCTAGGAGACAAATGGGAAAAGAAACCTCAACTCATGCTCACATGGCCATCCCATGAAAAGAATTTAAAATCTCCTGACCAGCAAGATAGTCTGTGGGTCCTAGAGTTTGATGGCTCAGTTAACAAGTTAGGGGCAGGAGCTGGAGTATGGATACATAACAAAGAGAAAGCCTGTGCACAAGGCCGGGCTTATAGATTGAACTTTAAATGCACTAACAATATGGCAGAATATGAAGCTCTGCTACTAGGCCTCAAGATTGCAAAATCATTACAAGCACATAGCCTCTCAATCATGGGGGACTCTGATCTAGTAATTCAACAAGTAAAAGGGGATTTTGTCACCAATGACAAAAGATTAAGGTCCTATAGGTCTGCTGTAATTGAAATACTAGAAACTTTCTCCGAGTTTGTTCTCACAAAGATTCCTAGGGGCCACAATCTCCATGCTCACAGCTTGGCAACATTTGCCAGCACCTTCAAATTCCCACTACAACCCAACAATTGTTTCACAGCAGAAGTCAAATATAGGCCTTCTATTCCAAACAATGTCAAAGAATGGCAAGTATTTGAGAATGATAGGCAAATAAACAACTTTTTAACTTTGCAACAAGAGTTTACAGGATTAAATATTGACCTTGAGACAGCAAGTCAATCTCAAACAGTTGATGGGGCAAGTCAATCACAATTACAGTTTCAACAGTCTGCCCACCCAATGTCACCTAGGACAGCAAAACAACTACTCAGTCCAACCATTTTCGACAAAGAAAACATTCAGCAAATTCACCAAATTGACTGTGAAGAGCTGAGCAACGCTGAAGATGAAATCATACAACTCAAAGACAATCTTCTTCCAGCAGGCCTTACCCCACTAGAGGACATTTTTGACTCAAATGATGTCCCCAGGAAACCAAAGATGCAGCCATTAGATGCAACAATTGAAGAATGTAACATTGGTACCACTGACAAGCCTAAAATAATAAAGCTGTCTGCTGCTTTGCCCCCTGATCAGAAACCCAAATATGTTGATCTCTTTAAAGAATTCCAAGATGTCTTTGCCTGGGGTTATGAAGACTTGAAGTCTTATGATACCTCTGTTATCCAGCACACCATTCCCCTCAAGCCTGATCAAAAACCATTCAAACAGAAATTGAGAAGAATTAATCCTGTGCTTCTTCCTTCCATTGAAAAGGAATTACAAAAAATGTTCAAAGCTGGGATCATAGCACCAATCAGGTTTTCTGAGTGGATTTCAAATTTGGTCCCTACAAGAAAGAAAACTGGTGAGATTAGACTTTGTGTAGACTTAAGAAATTTGAACCTAGTGTCACTCAAAGACAATTATCCCTTACCCAAAATGGACCACATCCTTCAAAGAGTAGTGGGAGCCTCAAGAATATCATTGTTGGATGGCTTCTCAGGTTTCAATCAAATCCTGGTACACCCTGATGATCAAGACAAGACTGCATTTACTACCCCATGGGGTACTTTCAAGTATGTGAAGATGCCCTTTGGATTGAAAAATGCAGGGGCAACATTTCAGAGAGCAATGGACATTGCTTTTGCAAAGGAAATTCATGATTTCTTGGTCATTTACTTAGATGATCTTACACCCTTTTCAAAATCTGACCAAGAACACTTGAAACATCTGAGACAAATCTTCATAACATGCAGGAAATATGGTATTTCCTTAAACCCCAAGAAGTCTTTATTTGGTTTAGGAGAAGGGAAACTTCTAGGACACATCATTTCGAAAGATGGCATAAGAATTAATCCAGATAGGATACAAGCTATCCTACAAATGCCTCACCCAAGGAATGTCAAAGAGCTGCAAGGATTCTTGGGAAAAATCAACTTTTTGAGAAGGTTTATCCCAAATTTAGCAGAGTTAATCAGATTATTAAACAATATGCTAAAGAAAGATTCAAAGGTCAAATGGACTGTTGAAGCAAAACAAGCTTTTGAAAGTATAAAATTGGCCTTGACTCAAACCCCAGTGTTAACTAACCCTCAGTTTGACAGAGACTTCGTCATTTTCTCCTTTGCCTCCCAACACACTATTGCTGCTGTTTTATTGCAGAAAGATGACCAAGGGAATGAAAAGCCCATTGCTTTTTTCAGCAGAGCTCTTAGGGATGCCCCCCTAAAGTACCAAATAATGGAGAAACAAGCCTATGCCTTGATCAAAGCCATCAAAGACTTTAGGATTTACATCCTTTACTCCCATGTTGTAGCTTATGTACCAAGTCCTATTGTCAAAGACATTCTCACACAAGAAAACTTAGAGGGAAGGAGAGGAAAATGGATTGCAAACATACTTGAATTTGACATTGAAATAAAGCCTACAAAGCTGATAAAAGGGCAAGGTTTGGCCAAGTTAATGACAGAAGCAAATTTCCGAGCTTTAGATATCAACCAAATGGACAGTGAAACAGAGCTGGCGACTCCAAAGATCAATGTAGCCTTTGAACAATCTCCCTGGTACTCTGATATCTGTTATGTGTTACAAAACCTGTGTGCTCCCCCAGGACTGTCCAGAACTAAGTCTAGGTTCCTAAAAATGAAAACGTCTAAATTTTGTGTGATAGATGAGAATCTACTCTGGAAAAACCACGAAGGTATTTTGCTGCACTGTCTTCTTGAGAGTGAAACTGACAATATTATGCAAGAATT
Organism: Pinus tabuliformis; assembly: GCA_031772625.1. Lineage (NCBI taxonomy): Eukaryota > Viridiplantae > Streptophyta > Pinopsida > Pinales > Pinaceae > Pinus > Pinus tabuliformis. Next base: position 1,031,348,501 of record CM062817.1, on the reverse strand, counting down.
CCATGCTGGAGACTGTGGTGGACATTTGTACTGGAAGTCCACTGTGGACAAGATATTAAGGGCTGGTTATTACTGGCCCACTATGTTCTCAGATATGAAGAAATTCACAACATCATGCCACAAGTGCCAACTGTTTGAAGGCAAAAGACAATTGCTGCCACTCCCTTTGAGGCCCATTGTAACAGAGAGACCTTTTCAACAATGGGGCTTGGATTTCATTGGAGAAATTCACCCCTCATCTTCAGGACAACACAGATGGATTCTAACAGCAACAGACTACTTCACCAAGTGGATTGAAGCTGCCCCATGCAGACAAGCAAATGATTCAGTAATCATTCAATTTTTGGAGAACAATATACTGGCTAGATTTCGCTGCCCAGACAAGATAATAACAGACAATGCTGCTGCCTTCAGATCCAAGAAGATGGTAAACTTTTGCCATAAATTTCACATTACTTTGGGCCATTCTACAGCTTACTATCCTCAAGGAAATGGTCTCGCTGAATCATCAAACAAAAGCCTGATAAACATCATAAAGAAAGTGCTGGAAGAGAACAAAAAGAACTGGCATAAGAAACTAGTAAATGCTTTATGGGCAGACAGATTAACCACCAAAAGATCAATTGGGACCAGCCCATATGAGTTAGTCTATGGATTAGAGGCCAGATTTCCTTCATCACTAGGAGTGCCAGTTATGAAACTTCCACAAGAAAGCCAAGCAGAGCCTAATGACATGCAAAGAAGGATTAACCAGATAATTTGTCTACAGCAGACCAGAGAACAAGTTTTCAGCAGAGTGCAGATACTACAAGAGAAACTGAAAAAGGCCTTTGACAGAAGAACTAAAGCTGAAGATTTCAATGTGGGGGACAAAGTTTTAAAGTGGGATGCAAGAAGAGAAGAGAAAGGAAAACATGGGAAGTTTGATTCTTTATGGAAAGGACCATTTGCTGTCCAAGCAGTACAAGGTAATAACACCTACTTCCTAAAAAGATTGACTATAACTGAGCTGGATGAAGGTCCTGTCAATGGCAGGATGCTGAAGCACTATTTTGACTGTTCACTATGATAGAAATTCAGAGGTTCATTGTATATATGCAATTGTACATATTCTCTTGTGATTTAAATTGTATAAAGAGGTTTTCCCAAATGCTGCACCTAGCAGCAACAGGCAGATAGAATCAGAGGTTCTCCAAGAAAGAAGCACACTATTTTTGACAGATTATATGCAGCAGATTTTAAAGACAAAGATGGGCAGTCATGCAACAAGGCAATCTGACCTGCTGTTCTTGGTCTTTCAAAAGAAAAACCATCCCCATGTGGAGCCACTGTTGGATACCTATAGTAATAGGTTTCATATTTCATGATTGGCAAGAGAAAAGCCAAATATGCTCTGCTTTGGTATCCCAAAGATCCCATATTTCCTAGAAAGCAAGAGCTGGGTAAGTGTTTCAAGTATTGAGGACCTTATTTCAATTTTTGTGGATGATTCAACAGTTTAATCTGGATCATGCCATGTTTCAATTTTGAGTTGTAGAATAGAGAAAGAGGTCTGTCCAAACAGCTTAATCTTGGCAGACAAGTAGCTTAGGTAGAGAAGCAAAGGTTCCCAAAAGTTTAATCTGGGACCTTGGAGGACATAAGGGTAGAAGTAGATAGAGAAAAAGAGGAAAAAGCCAAAGAAAAGAAAAGGCAATTGAGGGTTGCAAGTTCAAGTGCCCCTTCAAGAAGAAACAAAAAATGCTAGGCAAAATAGTTGGGTAGGCAGTTGTGGTTGCAGAAAGAATATGATCACCATTACACAAGTATCCATAGGTCTCTTGCCAAGGCAATCGATCTGTCAGCAAGCAAAGTGGTGAAGTTCATGAAATTACAGCAAAGAGCATCACTAACTTCCTCTCTTTCCCTCTCTACTCCATCACTAACACTCCCTTTCTAAATCCCCCTCCTTCATTCATATTAACTCCTAATTCTACTATATAACATCCCTTATCTTACCCCTACCCCTAATAGTATTAACACTAAGGTGTATAAAACCCCAAATCTTATGTATATTCCCTCCCCTAGGCATAATAGCCGTGTATTTTTCAAAAAAGGGGCCAAATGGCATCTGGCCACTTTGGTGAACCTTTTCCACCCATTTCCCTTTTGCTGCAAGACAATTTGCCTTCAAATCACCTCTGCATTGCTAAAACCCACTTTCCGAACCCATTTTGCCTATAAAACCTTTGCAAAGGTCAAATGCCCGCCTCTGGCGCGTTTCCCAATCCTACCGCATTGTGGTTTAATCAAAACATTTGAAAAAAACCACATAAAACCCACAAATTTTGATTTTTCCGCCCATAATATCAAAGGCGCATGTTACCCCTCCGCCAGCCGTCGGATCAAGCCCACCAGATCCGACGACCTACAGCAATATCGGAGCGCCTCCCGTGACCGCACGTTAACTTCCGGGGAAGTGACGTTGCGCCTTGTCACGCCTCCTCCACGCGTCGGGCGTTAAACTATCTCGGAGCCCGCTCTGACATCCTCCGCGCCGTACCTTAACCGCCCCGGGAGACTGCAACGGTTAAGGCCTTAACCGTGACCGCTGCACATTAAACCGCCACCTACCCGCCGTTAATTCACCGCCACGTCGTTGCTTGCCCGTACCCGCTTATATTATTGGCCCACCTCACTGCTGACTGGGCTGCCACCTCGCCTAAACCTTTGACCAGTCACCCACCGCCACGTCGCCTGATGACGTCAGCTGACGTCACCTCACCATGACCCACCAATGACGTCATGCTGACGTCAGCAGAAAAAAGCGCCAAATGGTAAAATGAGCCATATTTACCAAATTTTCCCGTATTTTTACCATTTACACTGTGTTTTTACTGAGCGCTCTGCTTGACCGTTTGAGCTCGAATTTTCGCCAACCAGTTGATTTGCCCGGGCGACCTCCTCAAAAAGCACCTGTGCACCTGTGTTTCAACCTCTGCTCGTCGAATTACAGGTGCCCCACTCCTACAGAAAGCAAAGTGGAACAGCTGCTGGATCTTCAGCAGCACAGCAGCAAACCACTGAGAAGACATCCCAGGCAGCAAGCAAAGACAAAGGTAAACAGGTGGAACAGCCACCTGTATTGATAGAGGAACAAGTGGACACCTTGCTACAGCAGCAAGAGGAAATGGAACAGCAAGAACTGGGACAGCAACAAGAAAAGGCACAGTCCAGTGAACAGCCCTTGCAGCAGGAAAAGGGGACAGATCAACCTGGCAATACTGAGCAGCAGCCTCAAACAAATGTGCCTCCCAGGACAGATACCAATATTGACACATCAGTCCTCCAAACACCACAAAAGGAGGATGTGACAAGGAAAAGGGAGAGAGAGACCCCCCACACCTCATCTTTCATCAGGGGTGAGAAGAGACAGAGACTGAATGACTCCCAAGAGGAGGACATTGCAGTAAGGCAAGCCATGGGCATGGGCCCACCTAGTGGAGAACTTTCGGCCAGCTCATCCCAGCGAGGACATGACATGACAATGGGAGGAGAGGTCAGCTCCTCCGGTCAAACAAGAAAGGGGCAGTCAAGTATAAAACAGCAATTCATTGACATAAAAAGGAGGAGTGATCCAATAAAAGTGCAGCTGTACGATCACTTGTTGAACCTAGCTCCTAGCAACCAGCAGAGACTCATGTCTGCTTTCGATGTGAGCGAAGGCAAAATGATAATGAGCCACTTCATGCCTACAACTTTGCAGCCTCAGTCCACCTCAGACTATCTGAGAACCAACATGGAGGTTCTTGCCAAAGACATACACCCCATGGACAAGATTGAACTACATAAGCAGACTGGTGAAATGGTGTATGCCTCCCTGGCAGATGAGACATTGGAGAATTATAAATTAAAGAGCAGCCTGGACAACACAGCTTCTCAGCTGGAGTTAGAAAGAGCTTCATCACAAGCCAAGGACAATAGGATCAAGTCCTTGGAAGAGGTAATCATAGAGATAGGGCATGACCCTAAAGATGTCAAAGGCATTCAAGAGCTCCTGAAGATAAGGGATGCAGACATGGCAGCCCTAAGAAAGAAAATCAAACTCCCGGCTACCATCCACCCACAGACAGATGAAGTTGCCCAGCAAAGGCAAGAGAAAGATGCTACAGATCTGCTGGTATCCCTATACAAAGAGCTGGTTAGGACTCAAGACCAGCTGGGACAAACTGAAGCTGCAAAGGCAGCACTACAGGAAACACTGAAGCAAAGAGAAGAGGGCCAACCCTCCCAGCCTCCTCCTGTCATAATAAATCTTGAGGAAATCCCTCCAAAGACTACTCCTCCCCCTCAGCAAACAGAAGCTACAGCACCATCCACAGCAGCAACAACTACAACATCAGAACAGGCTGCTAGCTTAGACATGCAAAAGCTGCAAGCTGAGATCCAAGCCATGGAATCTCAAATCAAAGAGCTGGATGAGCTTAAGAAAACCTTGACTAAGGTAAATGAAAGGTTTGACAAGAGCAAACAGAATGAGGCAGCCAAGGACAGAGAGGTAAAAGCTCTTAAGAGAAGAATTGCTGAACTAGAGAAGGAGCTTGCACTAGAAAAGGTGACAGCTGAAATGAAAGCAGTGCTATGGAGCAACATTGGAAGGTCCATTGCCAAACAGTGGCAATATATTGAGACCATGGATGAGCAAATGGTGCTCATCACTAAAGCAAACAAAGAAATACAGAGAGCCAGGGCGAGCCTTGGACACATGCCAGAAGCTGCTACAAGGATAATCAACACTCTGAACTATAAGACTAGCTCTCAATTAGCTGTCATGGGAATCACTAACAGGACAGAAGCAATTGCTGTAGCAAAGAGAGTCGTTACATTAAGGAACTTAGTTGGAACATTGGAGAGGAGGACCCAGGATATGCAAACTGAGATCAATAGATTCCTGGAAAAATTCATGACTCTGCAGAACAGAGGCCTCCCCAGCATCTTAAGCAGTGTAGCAAGACTGCTCACCCTGGACAATTATAACAAGAGGATTGATGCCCATGCAGTGGCAGAAATTGCACAACCACCCAGCACTTCAGCAGAGCCAGGGCCAGCCACAGGGCAGAGTATGTATGACAGGGTGGAAAACCTGTTTTTCCTAATGAATGAAGTGGACCATCTGTTTGACACACCACCTAACTTCTTCAAATTTACAGAAGCAGATGAAACTCTGGGTGCAATCCTAGCACACCAACTGCCCACACAGGATGCCTGGAGAAATTTGACACAAACAGTTCTGTCAGGCCAGAATCAGTAACGCTATTTCTACAGGCAAATAAGCATACATGCGCAGGCACAGTTTTGAGGAAAGATAGACACAGGGAAGAAGCAGAGGCTAAGCCAACTCAGCTGGACCATTGACTCACCACAAGCAACAGTCACAGTCACAGGTGACAAGTCCAAAGCACAACGTACAAAGCATTAAAGACAGATGTTCCAGCATTTACTCAGAATATTTCGACCAACTTAGCTGTCTCCAAAGGCTAAAATATCTTCTGACAGAGCATTAAAATGCCTGTACTCTGTAGTCAATGCTCCATTAGATTTTGGCCATAATATCTTAAGTAGTTGGTAAGAAAGTAAAATCTGAGATAACTCAGGACTCAGATATTTTGTAAATGACCGCAAGTATATATTCACCCTTCACAGCAGTGAAAAGGGTTGTTGTTATTTTCTTTGAAAAGGCTCTAGCTCATTGTAATATTTGGAGAGAATTAATACAAAGGAAGAATGGAATTTCCAAGGCTGGGTGTTATTTGATGTATGGTGGTGAGAGATGAATGTTACAGGATTCCAGGGTGTTGCATAAAACAGCAAGTATTCTCAAATCTCTTTGTCATGTGTTTTTGAGTCTTTTGTTCTCTTTTGTTGTTTAAATGTTTTTACACTTGATAGCAAGGTGAAAGGATAGTCCCAGGATTTAACAATGTTTACCCTGGACTCAAACTGAGCTATTATACATGTTTTCCTCAGATACAGTGACAGAATTGTAATTCTTAATTGCTGCATTTCAAAACTGTGTCTTTTACTGTGACAGTCATTCTCAGGGATTCAATTTTGCCCCTAAGACCTCTGTTTTCTCCTCTTAAAGCTGTCTGTTGGGAACATATAGATAACAAGTGAAAATTCTTAAATGCTTTCACTGATGTATTACCTGTTTCCAGTAATTTAATCAAAAAACCTGTTCTATTAAGCACTCTAATGGCCCTGTAAGTTCCATCTTTCATCTCAAAGCTTTAAACACTTGTAGCCACAGACTCCATTGCCCAATGGTACTCAACCTCTCTGAAAACTACATCAATAGAATCTAAAAGGAGTTTCATCAACCAAAACATAAAAAAAAAAAAAAAATCAGTACATAATAGCTAGCCTAAAACCCTATAACAAACAGTTGCAAATCATAAAGAGAGAGCCCTCTCTGATCACAGTTTGGCTAGGAACAGTGATCCAAAGATTGGTTAGTGGTTACCCCGGCCGTATTCCCTTGGGAGTCATAGGGAACAACCTGGGTGTTAACATAAGGCAAAACTAAAAAACTAAAACTGAATCTGGAAATTACTACCTATGAATCTGCTCTCTGTGGTAGCAAGCATTCAACATCGGCTTGAGGAGAGTTGTTTGGTTGACTTCCAACTTTAGTTGCCCTACAAAAACAGAATCAACAAGTGCTGGCACTATCTTCTCGGCAGAGTTAGTGAGGCATTTGAGAGTCATGCATTGACTGTGTGGTTTAACCAAGTATTGCTAGTAAGAATCCCAATTCAACTTGGTTAAACTCTTGATGGACTCTGCCCTTACTTCAGTCTTTTGTCTCTAGCTGGTCTGTAGATGCTAAATCAAATAATCAGTAATTTACATACCACTTAAAGATATCCCTAATAAATACAACTATTTCTTAGAGCTCAATTTTTTCCTTTAGCCTTCAGCACTTTTTCCTACAATTTTCTGGGCTTTTAGGCTTTCATTCTCAAGGGGTTTTTCCTAGCGATGTGCGATAAGTGCTAATCGCACATCAAAAACTGCCTCTGTTTCTCGATCCGGGCTTCCCTAGTGTAAGTTTTCGCCTCTTGTGCATTTTTGTTAAGGGATATATAAACCTTAAATTTTGTGGAGTGAATGACCCAATAAGTTCTTGGCTCTAAGTTTTTAATTGTCTGTCTGTTATATCAACACTATCCAGTACCCATTTGATGATGTCCGTGTATGGAAGAATCTTGGGTCTCGCCGCTATCCGGTGTAAGAATGAACGTGGAAGTTCTGTAATTAATGCCTCAGACAACCTGCGTGAGTCTGTAGTTGCCGTAACCTCCATTACTCTAGGATTTTCTTCCTCGAGTAGATTGTACATGCCTTCCCAAGTAGTGATGCTGGTGTCTCTGTTACAGGTGGTGTCTATGTATAAGGGCGTCATTTCTTTGTCTTCAGAAATCAGAGCTTTTCCCTTCTTCCCCATAACACTGCTACGTATAACTTTTTGTTTTCTACTCCTGCAATTTACAAACAAGGAAAGGGTAATGATAAGAAATAAGGTGATAGGAAAGCTTTAAATGTCGAAATCATATAAAATATTCCACCCTACGTGAAATGACCTTTCGATCAGATCCAAACCTTATCTCATTAATGATCATCAACTAACTCATTAAAGTAACATTAATGTGTATAACTTGACATCGGATTATGAAAAACTTTTTTAATGATGTGCCTTGTAGATTTGCGATAAAGCAATTTTGTGATTTGCTTTGCAATATCACAGATCACAATATCGCTAATCCGTTGTGTTTTGACAATCATTCATTACCATGTGTTTTTGCGAAATGTGATTTGTGAGATGCGTTATCGCATATCGCCGATTTGAAGTATTTCACCTTAAGTGATACTTGAGGCATATGAAAACTGCAACGCGCAATGAGTTTCTTCAGTGTGAGATCTCACATTGCGATTTCGCAATCTTAGGAGTTTGCTTATATGGTGTCATCCATTACCTTTTTGTGATGTGATGCTTTATTATTGAGAGAACGATTTTGTTCGAACTCATCATAAAAGTTAAGTCCTTTTGGATTTTTGCGGGTATTCTCCTAAGTTTATGATAGTAAGATTTATTCAAAAAGGGAATAAAAGTTATAATCTCTTTTTATTTTTTAGATGAAGGATCCCCACTTATTTAGTATTGGTAATAAAACTAAATAAGAAGGGGGGTTGTTGTTGGCCACAAAAATTGGCGATTCACTTGGAAGAACCAATTATCTCTGATTTTCTTTTGAATTTTCTAAACTTCCAAAACAGAAGGGTTTTTTGTAAAATAAAACTTTATTATAGAAAGATAAAGTATATCATGCTTTAAGCTGTTAATGCTAGTTTGTTTCTTCTATGTTAACTTTGATTATTTACTTCCTAAAGCTAATCATTGTATTTACATCAGCCACTACTTGGTTTGTAAAGATAAAAACAAAGTCTCCTCTGTAAATTAGTTTTAAATATGCTCATTTGTCATAGGTAGAGCCTCTGCTGCCAGCAGGCATTTATAGCCTCGACAAGGTTAGCTATTACCCAACAATGATCTTGTATCTTACTTGGAGAAATATATGATTTTCAAAGGGAAATCCATATCCACACTTATTGCTTTTATTTTCTTTTAATTCTTAAAGAACGATGCCTTGGTTTGGTAGCCAAATTATGACAATGCCACTCACTTGATTTATAACTCTGCTGAACAAGTTGGCTCGTGATGAGACCCCTTGTCTTTTGATTGCAACAATCTTGAGTCATTTCCCTGTTGTGGTATGCAGTTTTGGCAAAGTCAGCAAGCTATCATATCTAGGATCATGATAAGTCGGCTCGTGTTGCGACCTCTTATTCTTTAAGCTTAAAGTGTATCACTGGATTATTCCTTGAAGCTCATAATTCTCTAGGTGGGGAGGAAGTCATTGGTTCCTTAAGAATAGCTCTGGACGACAATTGTAGAGTTTTTTGGAAAGAGCTTTTCTACAGAGAATCTTCATCTTTTGTTATTGATGCTTTTCATTGACTGATATAAAGCAAATTCCTACTAAAAGTTGTTGTTTATCAAAATTTGCAAGGTTGAAACTAGTATCATTTCCAGGCTTATAGCCTTTGACTGTAGCTTTCAATAATAATGACCAATTTTCCAAATCAGTTCTATTTATACAAGCAAAAAAACAAAATCTAAAATAAATACTAGTCTTTTTCGTGAATTCCAAACGTAACCATTTACAACTAGTTTTATTATCAAAATAAAGGAAAAACTAATTTACAAAAAATAGAAAAATGATCTTCTATGGAAAGTATTTTTTAAGGATCTCCCCGTTAACAGGTAAAGATTCTCTTTTCCCCACTAAATCCTACAACATAAAAGTGGATGGACCTATGATTTCCTCAATTTGGAATGGGTCAAGCCACATTTGTTGGAATTTTGTATGTTTTCCTTTTTCTTCGCGAGCCTTATCCCATTTTAAAACTAAATCTCCAATTTGAAAGTCTTTCCTGGATACCAAGTTTGAATCAAAAGAAGCCTTTACTAATGCCTGATGATGAGCGTGTGTTATTTTAGCCTATTCTCATTGCTCTTCTAGCTTAAGAATTTGCAGTTATCTTAGCTGTAAGGATGAAGTTGGTGTTTCATCAATAAATTGAACTAAGGCCAAAGAGGGAATTGTTAGATAAGTTGAGAGAACCACTTCTTTCCCATAAACTAAATTAAAGGGAGAAGTGCCAATGGAGGCTTTCTACATTATTCGGTCTACCCATAGAGCATAGATCAAAAATTTGTGCCAATTCTTATGATTTTAATCGATGGTTCGCTTAATGATTCTGATTAAGTTTTTATTGTTGATTCAGTTAACCCATTCCCTTTTGGGTAATAATTGGCAGAATTTTTAGGCTTAAAACCTCTTTTGAGCGCAAATTCAGTCATAGCATTGCCAGAAAAATACGATGCATTATCAAACATTAAAGCAGAGGGTAAAACAAACCTGGCAATTATGAACTGATCTATGAAATCAATGATGTGTTCAGCATTAGTTGTCTTGAGAGGAACGACTTCTACCCATTTAGTAAAATAATCTGTAGCTGTAAGGATATACCTATGTTATTTAGAAGAGTGAGGAATGATCTCACCTATTATATCCAATCCCCATTGATCAAAGGGTTGTTCGATATTAACTGGTTGCAAAGGAAATGATGGTTTCTTTGTCTTCCAGCAGTAGTTTGACAAACTTGACATTTCCTTACGTAGCTATGCACATCTTTAAATAGTGTAGGCCAATAGTATCCTGCGTGCAAGATCTTATGTGTTGTAGCATCTTTAGCATAATGTTCACCTGCCGGTCCATCATGGAGTTCCTGCAACATTTTTTCAGCTTTAGATTTCTCAAGGCATCGAAGGAGAAGAAAATCATAATTCATCCTAAACAGTACATCATTTACGAGTTGATATTGCTTAGCCTTCAATCTTAAAGCTCTTTTCTTTGTATAATCGAGGTTTGAAGGAGCATATTCGTTCTTTAGATAAAATATGATATCAGCATATAATGATTCAATATCGTTTAGGCTTACATCATACATTTATACTTCTATAGATAGTATTTCGGAAATAAGGGATGCTCCGGCCAGCATTTTGCAAAATCCTTGACGTTTTACAATATTTGTTGGTTTAATTTCATCGTCCTATTCTTGTAAGGCCTTAACACAATTTGCTCTTTTTTCACCCACGTCTTTCTGTACTAAGAGATTTCTTACCCCTGGAAATGGTACTATGATCTTTGTATGCGTTTTAAGCAAGAAGGGTCTGAAGTGCTTAATTTCTTTGAAAACATCATACGCTTCTTTCTTGACGTCAGAATAATTTAATTCGGTCCCTTGTAGATTTGAACTGAAAAAGGTAATTGGGGCTTCCGCCTTGTCTCGATTTGCTTGAGTGAGTACCGCAGCATATGATATATCAGAGGCAAATGTATACAAAATGAAAGGATCGGAAAAATTTGGAGTTGCTAAGGATGGGGAGTTTACAATCGCTTGCTTAATCAGATTGAATGCTTCATATTCCTCTTGGCCCCATTTGAAGATTGAATTCTTTTTAATAATTGCTTGTAAGGGAGATACAATCCTTGAGAAGTCTGGAACAAATCTCTTGACAAAATTACTCTGACCAAGGAAGGATTGCATGGCTTTCTTGTTGTGAGGCAAGGGTATTTTGGAAATCTCCTTGATTCTATTAGGATCAATATGGATTCCAGATTTTGACACTATAAATCCAAGAAGTTTTCATTCACTTAATGTAAAAAAGGGACTCTTTTAGATTAAGCGAAATCCCATACCTTTGGCAATGTTGGAAGATATGCTTCAAGCCTCTGAGATGATTACCACGTTTTTAGAATATACAGTTATATCATCCAAGTAGATTACTACTAATTTGTTTACTAATCCCTTAAATGTGATTTCCATGGCCCTTTGAATGTGGCGGCAGTGTTGATCAGACCAAAAGGCATCTTTTGACATGCATAAGTACCCCATTTGGTTCTGAACATGGTCTTTAATTGATCGTCAGGATGGACCAAAACTTGGCTGTAGCTAGAGAAACCATCCAAAAAGGACATTAATTTTGATCCTACAACTGCTTGCAATATTTGCTCCATGGGAGGTAGGGGAAAATTATCCTTTTCGCAGGCTTTGTTCAGGTTTTGAAAGTTAATACAAATTCTAATGTCTCCATTTTTCTTTCTAATAGGAACCAAGTTGGAAACCCATCTAGAATGTCGAACGGGAAAAATAATTTTGGCTTTCAATAATTTGTTGAGCTCAGACTTAATCTGGTTTTTTAGATTAAGATGGATCTTCCTCAGCTTTTGTGGATGGGTTTTTCATCGGTTATCATTGGGATAGTATGCTGAATGATAGAAGTGTCGTAAGTCTTTAGATCATTGTAGTTCCAGGCAAAGACACTTTTGTATTGTTTCAGGAGATGAACATAAGCTAATCTTTCTTCTTTGGTTAGGAAAAGACATAGGTTGATATTCTACGGCTTGGTATCAGTTCCTAGATTTACTAATTCATAGTTCAGAGTTGAACTCTGAAGTTTTGAATTGATAGATCTCTTGAATCAGTCTTTCAAATCATATAGGTCTTCCAACTTGACTACTGATTTTGGAATAACATTATTAGTGAGTTCTTGTTGCAACTGTTTGTCATGTTGGTCCTCATCAATTATCTGTGTTGGAAATAATACTGAGAGGGGGGGGGCGTGAATCAGTATTATCACATTAATAAAACTTTTTCATTTCCATAATCAGATTCATATATGCTACTTCCACAACTTCTTATGATTAAGTTAAAATTATAAACCATATTATCAGTTAACAGATGCAGTAATATAGAGTAGATCATCACACATAAGGCACACACATGAACACCATGATATGTGGAAACCCAATGCGGGAGAAAACCACTTGCTGCAAGTCATCTCAATCTTCTTCTTAATAAGAAAATCCTTTTACAATATTTTGTACTGGTGCAGTCCTATACTAGTACGGGAGCTACAACCCCCTTTGCTCTTGTACTAGCCGATCCATTTACTAGTACGCAGGCTACTACCTGCTACAATGCTCCAAAGATTTCCATTAGATCTTGTACTAGCTTAGATACTAGTACGTAGGTGCTGGCCTACAATCTTCTCTCCTCCAAGTACCACGTTTCATCAATTTTCAGACTGGATACACTGAAGCACAACACATAATCTGAAAGGCCACATTTCATCCAATTTTCATACTGGGCCCAACAACATTGAAGCTCATAATCAAACAACCTTCTGAATTACCCAAGCTTTAGATCAATACATATACAAGTGAGTCATCAATCAGATCTAGTCCATCAGATCACATAAAATGAGTCAATAAGAACCTGATCCATTCATCCATCAATGTATAAACATTTAATCAATCACTGCTGTTATCAGAACTTAATATCAAAAACCAGACATCACTTCAAAACGCAGAACACAACAATAATAAACAGGGGCAGCTAAATAGATTTCATGAGAAGTACGCAGTTTCACCCATAGAACCCCTGCGTAGAAGTACGCACTGTTTCCTACTACTTCCCTGCGTACCCACGCACTATGCCTCACTGACTTCCTGCGTACCTGTGCTCTTTGTCTTATGAACTTCTTGCACCCCTTCGCATTTGCAGCGCTTCCGGGCCTGCGTATCTGCGCACCTACAGCGCTTCTGCGCCTGCGTATCTCCGCGCTTTTCTTTCACTGTGCTTGCGTACCTGCGGGTATAGATAATTTCATGACTTCAAAAATAACCCAGTCTGTCAGATCTATAGATCTGAACATGCGCCGAGGAGATATCAACCCATTAGTAGATCCGACTTGTAATTCTCATGTTTCTCCTTGATATTGATTCAACTCTCTCTCACAAACCGATTACAAGAATTTCAGATCTAGCTTCTCTTAAGATCTTCTCATTTCACTTGTGTCTAGCCAAATGATCTCCATTGCTTTATATAGGCAAGCTCTTCCTAGAATCATGGATCAATAGGGGCTCAATAATAATAATATAAAACAATACCACGGGCCAAAACCATAGAATCAAGAATGGCGGACTAAATACCACGGGCCAAACATAAGAAACCCCACGTGAGCGCGCTTCTCTGCCTTGAAGTGAGTGAACTGGGGGTATGCACCTCATGAACGGGACTCCTACGTGTATGTATGCAGTTTATCTAAGACATGCCTGCGTGTACGCACATTTTGTACGGTGTACCTACGTACCCCTTATTTTCTTCAATATTTGAGAGCTGATCATCAATCTCTGCTACTGACCTGAAGTACTGTGATCTATCACCTGTATGGGTTGCCATCAAGGACAACACTTTAGCCATAATGCCAACAATCTCCCCCTTTGGACTTGATGGCAAAGCTTACTAAGAACTTGCCATTTGATTCCTTTGAATTGTCCTGCATCTATGTATTATGTCACATCTGATATCTCTTCTGTAGATTCATCTGAATGTATATAGGTGAGATGATCTTCTATGAGAGGGTTGCCATCAAGTACAACACATGCATCATAATGCCAACAATCTCCCCCTTTGGACTTGATGGCAACAACACCAAATTACTCTCCCCCTTTGACATCAAGGGCAAAGGGTTATGCTCCCCCTAAGAACATGCTCCTCTTGACTATAAACCAGATCTGCTGAAGTCTCTAAATGAGCTCCCCCTTTGTATATGCCATTGTGCACTAATCTGATAATGCTCTTTCTGAGAACAAGCTGAAATGTCTGCTCTGCTATATAGTGTTGTTCATGTTCAAGCTCCCCCTGACTGTAAGCAAGGTCTGCAAAAAGATGTTCTACAAAAAGAACATGACTCTATATATCATAAATGACCTTCCTATCACCAAAAGACTCAATACATACATCCATCACCCAATCAAGTGGGGATAACTTAGGAACTAAATACATTACATCTTCATCCCAGGCATAGTGGGGAAACCAACATAGGTCGTTACATGATCTGAAGAGATGACTACAATAAATAGAGACATACTATTACATCATGAGTCGTGATATGACATTTATAACAGAGACCAATCACCTAAGATAAACATCAGCAACAACACTGTATGATCTGCTCCATAGTATCTGTCAACAACAAATAGATCAACAACTTGCATTAGTGCATGAATCATCAAGGTATGTCCGCATCAACAGAATTTCACATTCTATGTGAAAAACACCATAGCCATCATGAAGTAAGTATCAACAATCTGCATTAATCATCATATGTATGAAACAATCCTATCATTATAAGAGCTCATTATCATCATGTCTCCAAATCATCCCTGTATCCAGCCGACAATCCTCATCCATATATGTGCCAAGAACAATAGGAATCCTGCATCATAACTGTAATATATGATCTTTATGCATATGACGACAATAGCATATGAGTGACTCATCATCAAGTAAAGAAGATGTGAATTCAAGCTATGTACTTCTCCTTATCCTTATGAAGATCACCATGTAAGCATATGTAGCATCTGATCTGAAAATCAACTATGTAATCCCCAAGAATCATATGAGATGGACAACTCATCATAGCAAGATATATCATTTAGCTATATAAGCATTATCACCAAGGACTATTACCCATAATGCCAACAATGCATTAAAAACATATGCTCCCCCTAAATTGGTGCCATCTGTCAGATCTTATCAACAAGAAAAGTCAGCCAATAAATGCCTTAAGACATATACGTAGTTTCTCATTATACGACCTGCGTGGCTCCGCACTCCGTCTTTCGCTCCTCTGCGTATCCACGCACCTGACCTTCTGTGTTTCTGCGTATTCACGCAGACAGCCTTCTACTACAGTGCGTATCCACGCACCTGTGCTATCAGTTGCGCTGCGTACCTCACGCACCTTTGCTTCTATCACGCCGCGTACTTCTATATACCTCCGCAGGTTATCCTTCTATCGCGTCGCGTACCTCCGATCTTGCTACGCACCTCTTCTTCTGTCTCGCCGCGTCCATCCGCATGTGCTCTTTTGTTACCCCGCATACTTACGCACCAGGACCATTGCTGCGCTGCGTACCCTCGCACTTTCACTGTGTATCATCTGTGTACCTCTGATTAGAGCCCAATTAAATAGTCCTCCTCTGTGCTACTGACAGTCAGATTCCCAGATCTGATCTTGTGCTCGGGAGATCACACTTCACAGATTCACCTCCAACTTCACTTTCCCTACTGCCTTTCTTCAAACAATCATATATGCGATTTTGCAGTATCCAACTCGCGTATATACGCGACTTCCCTTTATGGAGTTTGCATATGAGATTCAGGGCACTGAAGTTTTCTACTTTCAGCTCCCTCTGATTCTGGTATGTCTGTACATTGTGCTGTGTCACCTTTTTCTGACTGTACTTCCTTTTTCCTCCATATCTTCAAGCGTGATGATGTTTTCTCCTTTTGGTGTGATGTCCGTGCTTTGTTCCTGCATTCCTTTGCTATATGTCCAAGCTTGTTACATGCATAACATCTTACATGTTTCATATTCCTTTTGTAGCAATCAGCAACTTTGTGACCATACATATTGCAAGCAAAGCAATATCCATTAAAGTACCTTGACTGAGAAGATTTGTTTGTTTGATGATCTTGAACCCTTCTTCCTTTACATCTGGCTACAACATGTCCACGGTTATGACATACATAACATTCAACATTATTCATAGGAGGAGTAAAGGATTTTCTTTGAGGAATCTCTTTCCTTGGTTGATGATGGGATTGATCTTTCATTTCTTCATTGATCACTTTAGATTTCTCTTTAGAGTTCCTTGCCTCACATTGTGAACTAGATTCACCTTCAATGGATTCATGGAAACCAAGACCAATCTTTATAGCAGGAGACCTTTGACTACTAAGAATATCATTCAATACTTTAGAACTATCTTGAAATCGTAAAAGCTTATCCTTTTCTTCTAATTTACCTTTCAAGATATTTACCTAAACCTGAAGTTGTTCTTCCTTTTCAAGAGATTGCCTTTTCAAATCTTCTTCAGCTTTCCTTCCTTCTTCCATTTGTTCCCTTAGTTTGAGAATCTCCTTTTCTTGTTCTTCATTCAGATCCTGCTGCATTTGACGAACTCTGAAGGAACTTTCCAGCTGGGATTTTAAGCTGATGACTTTGTCGTCTTGTTTCTCAATTGCTTGGTGTAGATCTTCATTCTGCTTCTTTGATTCTTCAAGATCTTCTTTTAGAGAGAGGATCGTGGCTTCAAGACTTTCATAATAACTGGATCGATCTCTGAGCTCCTTGATTGTTGTGTTCTTTTCAATGACTTCATTTCTTAGAGATGTTGCTTCAACCTGCAACTTTTGATACTTGTCCTTAAATAGCTTCCTTACCTTGCTTCCTCTCTCTTGATGAGCTTTTAGATCGGCAGTTACCCTTTCAAAAGCACAGTTCCTTTTGTCCAACAGATCTTGCTGAGTTCTAATTTTGTCTGTAAGACTTTTAAATTCTGCCTCAATTTGATATCTTTCTTGCTCACCCATAAGAGCAAATTCAGTAGTCTCACTATCACTTTCATCTTTTCCAAAAGGAAAGATATCTGGAACATCAGAGGATAGCAAATTCATACCTGATAGTTCATCTTCATTCTGAAATGATTCTGAATCTGATTCTGAATCTGAAGAGCTTCTTATACCTAATCCCCAATCGATTCTCCCACTGTCATAGTTCTTCTGAGATGTCTTCTTCTTCTTAGTTTCTTTCCTCTTAAGCTTCTTTCCCATTGTTCCACGGATCTCCTTCAAGCGATCAAGCTTCTACCAAAGGACCTGCTCTGATACCAATTGTTGGAAATAATACTGAGAGGGGGGGTGAATCAGTATTATCACATTAATAAAACTTTTTCATTTCCATAATCCGATTCATATATGCTACTTCCACAACTTCTTATGATTAAGTTAACATTATCAACCATATTATCAGTTAACAGACACAGTAATATAGAGTAGATCATCACACATAAGGCACACACATGAACACCATGATATAAGGTGGAAACCCAATGCGGGAGAAAACCACCTGCTGCAAGTCATCTCAATCTTCTTCTTAATAAGAAAATCCTTTTACAATATTTTGTACTGGTGCAGTCCTATACCAATACGGGAGCTACAACCCCCTTTGCTCTTGTACTAGCCGATCCATTTACTAGTACGCAGGCTACTGCCTGCTACAATGCTCCAAAGATTTCCATTAGCTCTTGTACTAGCTTAGATACTAGTACGTAGGTGCTGACCTACAATCTTCTCTCCTCCAAGTACCACGTTTCATAAATTTTCAGACTGGATACACTGAAGCACAACACATAATCTGAAAGGCCACATTTCATCCAATTTTCATACTGGGCCCAACAACATTGAAGCTTATAATCAAACAACCTTCTGAATTACCCAAGCTTTAGATCAATACATATACAAGTGAGTCATCAATCAGATCTAGTCCATCAAATCACATAAAATGAGTCAATAAGAACCTGATCTATTCATCCATCAATGTATAAACATTTAATCAATCACTGCTGTTATCAGAACTTAATATCAGAAACCAGACATCACTTCAAAATCCAGAACACAACAATAATAAACAGGGGCAGCTAAATAGATTTCATGAGAAGTACGTAGCTTCACCCATAGAACCCCTGCGTAGAAGTACGCACTGTTTCCTATTGCTTCCCTGCGTACCCACGCACTGTGCCTCACTAACTTC
This sequence comes from Pinus tabuliformis, assembly GCA_031772625.1. Taxonomy (NCBI): domain Eukaryota; kingdom Viridiplantae; phylum Streptophyta; class Pinopsida; order Pinales; family Pinaceae; genus Pinus; species Pinus tabuliformis. The sequence continues at coordinate 1,031,330,170 of CM062817.1, read as the reverse complement.
CTGTGTACCTACGCTCTGTGTCTTATGAACTACCTGCGCCCCTCCGCATTTGCAACGCTTCCGGGCCTGCGTATCTGCGCACCTACAGCGCTTCTGCGCCTGCGTATCTCCGCGCTTTTCTTTCACTGTGCTTGCTTACCTGTGGGTATAGATAATTTCATGACTTCAAAAATAACCCAGACTGTCAGATCTATAGATCTGAACATGCGCTGAGGAGATATCAACCCATTAGTAGATCCGACTTGTAATTCTCATGTTTCTCCTTGATATTGATTCAACTCTCTCTCACAAACCGATTACAAGAATTTCAGATCTAGCTTCTCTTAAGATCTTCTCATTTCACTTGTGTCTAGCCAAATGATCTCCATTGCTTTATATAGGCAAGCTCTTCCTAGAATCATGGATCAATAGGGGCTCAATAATAATAATATAAAACAATATCATGGGCCAAAACCATAGAATCAAGAACGGCGGACTAAATACCACGGGCCAAACATAAGAAAGCCCACGTGAGCGCGCTTCTCTGCCTTGAAGTGAGTGAACTGGGAGTATGCACCTCATGAACGGGACTCCTGCGTGTATGTACGTAGTTTATCTAAGACATGCCTGCGTGTACGCACCTTTTGTGCGGTGTACCTGCATACCCCTTATTTTCTTCAATATTTGAGAGCTGATCATCAATCTCTGCTACTGACCTGAAGTACTGTGATCTATCACCTGTATGGGTTGCCATCAAGGAAACCACTTTAGCTATAATGCCAACAATCTCCCCCTTTGGACTTGATCGCAAAGCTTACTAAGAACTTGCCATTTGATTCCTTTGAACTATCCTGCATCTATGTATTATGTCACATCTGATATCTCTTCTATAGATTCATCTGAATGTATATAAGTGAGATGATCTTCTATGAGAGGGTTGCCATCAAGTACAACACATGCATCATAATGCCAACAATCCGATTAGTGTAAGATCCCTATGATGTGAGGAAGCTTACAATATCAAGATCGCCATTGAAAATTCTCCAGTTTGTAACATTTTCAGGAATTGAGGGTCTAAAGATTAATTCAATTGAGAATCCGTCTGGGTTATAGTCTTCTGAGGGAATAAGCTTGGAAGCTATGTTTTCCAAGAGGCCAGCACTAGCATTTTGGAGTCTAGGAATTGGTGAAATATTGAATGCTATAAAATGTTCAGTCAGATCTTGCACTAAAGATTGATAATGCTTTAAATGACCTGATAGGCAATGTATAGTATTTCGTACCTGTCTAATAACAATTTCAAAATCTCCAAATACTTGTAGATACTTGATATCTAATCCGATTGCCTTGTATAATCCTTGGACTAAAGCCTCATACTCTGCAATGTTATTGGTGCAATTGAAATCGAGTCTACAAGTTAGCATAGTTTTGTTTCCCTCTGGACTAACTAATACACATCCTGCTCTGCTCCTGCTCCATCGTTAGGACTTAGAACCGTAAAAAAAAAACTTCCAGAATAAATATTTATTTACAGGACTATCTATAAAATTAACACATTTAGAATATCTATTTGAGAAAAGTTTTCTACTTGAGACAAAACAAAACTTTCTAAGTAAGGCGAAGTATGAGCATTAAAATTTCCTAAGAAAGAATCAACAGAATAGTTGCCAATTATATTGTTGTTGTATGTTACAGGTTCATTCTTTCCTTCCAATTCTGTTACTATGTATTTTTGATGTCTTTCTCACTCAACCTTTATTGGATTTGGTTTACCATTGTAAGGGAGCCACATATGTGACCAATCGGTAGCAAAGTATCCATGAAGCTTTTCAGACCAATCCCTACTAAGAATTAAGCCATAAAATTCTAGAATGTCTGCAACTAGAATATTAATAACTTGACATACCTTTGGATTAGATGATAGCCTTATGGTAACTTAATTTAGTTCATTGATCACTTCAACCTGCGACTAGTCCAGCTAAACTATGCATATTGCAGATTTTTGAGGTTGAACGTTCAACTTTTCATATATTGATTTAGGTAAGATATTAGATGAAGCTCCTGAATCCACTAAACAATTATGCAAGTTTTTGTTGAAAACTTCATAAGTATGAAGAAATGGGGGAGTATGAGATCGTGACCTTCCTCCAATTAAAGCGATATCGTTTGGATCAACTTTATTAGTCACATTAGTTGGAGGTCTTCCCATCTCATGAGAAGCTTGTGAGATTACAGTGGCAGGCAGAGGTGCCATAGGTATCGCGTGTAACTCTTTCAAAAGGAGCTTTTGTTGATGTTTTAATTAGCTCAATTCATGAAAGGTAATGTTAGCCCTAGTATTCTTCATGTCTTCTACGATATTATACTCCATATCATAAAAAACAATCAATGTTTTAGATGGAGTTGGTGAATCAGATTGCATTGGGCTTGTTTGAGTCGCTTTGGGTGAGGATCTCTTACCTGCGACTTTATCTTTAGATATGAAGCTTGTGCTCTTCTGTTTAGGAGTTGGTTGTGGAGGATCGAGTTGATTTATACTTCTGGTACTGATTGGTGATGCCTCTTGATCCTCTTCATCTGGGAGAATGAAGTCCCACATTACTTGTACTTCTACAACTTCTTCTTCATCAGTGGGTTCTTCATTTGAAACTTCCTCTTCTTCTTCTTCTGATTCTACATTTGTAATAGCATTGGGAGGCTTTGAATCAGTTGAAGGATTTTTTCTATAAGGCCTGTAAGGCTTTTTAGAAGAAGTCTGTGCTACTTGTTTCTTAATATCAACCATCTCATTAGACATGGTTTTCAAAACTTTCTGTAATCCTTCTAAATCAAACAGGTATTTTAGTTGTTTCTTCTTGGGATCTTCTTTAAAAGTGACCTTCTTAGATTTTTTTTCATCAATAGCATTTTTCTTTTCTAAGGCTATGATACATTTTTCTACCACTATTGCTTCCTTCATATTATCAACCAAAGTTGTTTTGGGAGCCCTATCGACAAATATCGCTATGTTTGATGGTAGAGCAGATATGTACCATTCAATTCAAACTTCTTAAGTGGGCTTGGAAGCGGCAGGAATTTTATTCAAAAGTTTATTGAAACGCGAGTTAAAATATTTGATAAGATCTCTTGATTCAGTCATAAGATTTGACAGGTCATTGAACAATGTCGCAGTAGACCTATCATCACCGAACTTAGTCAAGAATTGCTCTTGGAAAATAACCCAACTAGTGATAGATCCAGATGGTAATGAAAAATACTAGGATCCGGCTGCTCCTTGCAAAGTGTAAGGGAAGAGCTGGACAATAGCATCTTCATTAGTAACTCCATTGAGATTTATAGATAACATAAAGTTGTTTATGTGTTCTTCTGCTAGCATGCCTGCTTCAAGATTAAACTTAGGCAGCCATTTCTCAGGATGGGCCAATAACTCAAGGGCGCAGGCATTAAGACTGCCCTTGGGTTATTCCATGGGTTTTGGGCCATCATTGCACTACTAACAGAGGAAAACACACAAGATGTTCCTTGCAGTTGGGAAGATGAGGATATCATAGTTCCAGATGATTGTGAAGGAGATGTTGAAGTTCCAGTAGTCTGTTGGACAATAATTTGAAGTGGAGCAGTGGATGGTTGACTTTGCAGTGGAGAGGTCAAAATGGACGATGATGACGAAAGAGTCTCACTATCAGACCCTTTAGGTGATTTCCTTGCTCTTTTCTTTTTAGGTAGAGGTAATTCAGTTGGTTCGATACCAAACTTTTCACTCTGCAATTTGGTAAGAGGATGAGAAGGGTTATATTGTGAAGTCACACTACCTTGAGATATTTCAGATTTATGGGGTGATATAGAAAATCCTTGACGTTTATGGATCAAATATTCAACTTCAGGAGGTTCAATAGTCGATTTTTCTGAAATGTTTAGGTTTGTGGCAGTGGTTGTTGTCTTATTGACTTCTCGCTCAAGATTTAAAAATTCTAAGTCCGATGGAGAAGTCAAGGGAGATGTTGAGGGTGATTTACTCTCAGAATCGAATTTAGATTTAGATTTACTAGCCATCCATAGTTCGGGCCCTCATTCTAGCTCCAAATATGTTGAAGCCCCAAAAATCGAGTCTACAACAAGGGGGATACCCACACGGTCTAGACCTTGGTTAGCAGCTCTTTTTCCGTTTGGGATGGTGGGTCTGACTGGGGATAATGGGACCAGTTTCCCAATTTGTGTGTGTGTGTGTGTTTTGAGAATTGATATTTCCTTTCTCATAATTTCTAAGTAAAATGCTTTTATTCTAAATCTAATCTAACAAAATGCAATTGTATTCGAATTAATAGAAATATATAATTCTAAAAATAACCCGGGATTTTATTTTTCAATTATGCAATCTAAAATAATTTCTAACAGAAATTGGTAATAAAGATCATTCAATCTCTATGAGAAAATAATTCAATAAAAATGAACCATTTCGTATAAAAAGTTAGCTGAAACAATTGTGATAAGCATATCACATAATAAGTCATTCATATATTAAGCATAAATAGAATAGCCATCACTGTACAAAAGTGCCAAATGATAACTCAAACATTCAAGCATTCGTATATAAATAATTAAACATAAATATTACTTAAACACATAAACAGAAATCGTTAAGAGATAAAAGTACCATTGATAACAAGTTCTACTCATGAGCTTCAACAATAATGATCTATCTCTTCTTAATTCAACATCTTCTAAGAGTACAAAAGTGCATTTCAGTAGCAGATATTAAACATAGATATCAATAAATCTTGTTCCACTCATTCATCAAAACCTCCTCCGAGGGTGCAAAAGTGCATGTTCTGAGGAAACGTTTTTGACAAATTTCAAGACCCTTCTCTAAATGCATGAGAAGGGTTGAAATACTACTAGCTAAATTCTAAAAATAGTTTATTACAAAAATATATGAGGAGGTTTAAATGACCGTCCTCATCTAAGGCAAAACTAAAACTAAAACTAAAACTAAAACTGAATCTGGAATTTACTATCTATGTATCTGTTCTCTGTGGTCGCAAGCATTCAACATCGGCTTGAGGACAGTTGGTTGGCCGACCTCCGACTTTAGTTGCCCTGCAAAAACAGAATTAGCAAGTGTTGGCGCTATCTTCTCAGCAAAGTTAGTGATGCATTTTAAATTCATGCATTGACAGTGTGGTTTAACCAAGTATTGCCAGTAAGAATCCCAATTCAACTTGGTTAACCTCTTGATGGACTCTGCTCTTTCTTCAACCTTTTATCTCCAGTTGGTCTATAGATGCTAAATCAAATAATCAGTAATTTACATACCCCTTAAGGATATCCCTGATAAATACCACTTTTTTTAAAGCTCGAGTTTTGCCTTTAGCCTTTAGCACTTTTCCTACAATTCTTCGACCTTTTAGGCAACTCAGTGCTCAGAGGCTTTCCTTCTCAAGGGGTTTAATTGCACATCGGAAACTGCCTCCGTTTCTTGATCCGTGTTGTTGGGAAAAGTATCTATTCAGAATGCCCCTATCCCACTCTAAGGTGTGACAGTGCTTTAGCAACAAATAAGGAAAACTACTTGTGTATTCTTCTTTATGAAATGTAAACGAAGAGGAAGGATAAACTAACCTGTGTCTTGCGCTAGTTTGTTGATCCAATCACTCCTCTCTTCAATAGCTCCCAGCTCCCTGCTCCCTTACTGGCCCAGCTTCACCAAATTCCTGGAAGATCACAGAAGATTGAAACTACACGAAGATATAGATTTACATTCATAAAAAGCTTAGGATCAGATTAAGCTAAACATGCAAATATAACAAAACATCACTGATACACAAGCATGTAGAATAAACTCAAATAGTTTTATTAATGCAATAAGAAGATCTAGGAGGAGATACAACCAAGTGAGTCCCGATCCAGCATCTACCTCCCAGCAAAGGAATCCCTTCCTCACCTCCAACAAAGCATAAATCACCCAATGTACTAATCTCAATCTCAAACCAACAACAATTCTCTGCAAAGTACAAAATTCCCGCCTCTGGATCTCCGGGATGAGGGATCCATATATAGATGTAAGCAGAGAGGATGATTCAGCTTATGTTTTGACTTGTGGCTTCTCTCTGTCAGTTCTTGCTTCCACTTGGAGGCTGAGAGCCTCTTACTCATCCTTGGTCGAACTCAGTGAGGCAAGTGTCATTGGAGAAGATTCTGGAAGCTTCCATTGTCTCTCCACCTCGTTGAATGACTCTGCCGCTTGTCATTTCCCGCTCAGCGCACCTGGGTAGTGCATTCAAGTGCGTTGCAAAGCACCTAGCCAGTGTATTTGGGTGCTTTGCAACGCAGCCAGCCAGTGGAGCATCTGAATTGATCCTGATTTTACTAGTTCTGAGTAGTTTCTGGTGGAGAACTTCTGGGAGAAGCTGTCATTGGTTGACCTTGTTCCTTTAGGGGCAGGAACAACACTTTTAGGGACTTTGGATCCCTTGGATTATGGACATTTCATGCTTAGAGCTGTAAGGCACAAAAATTTCTATAATAGTTGCCCCCTAAAGTATGAGGCCGTTTATCGGGTGAAATGCTTTATTAGGAGGATCCGAAGTTCATTCAATGCTGGGAGGAGACTTGTAATAAGATACAATACAATACATTATCTTCATATTGTTTTCATGATCTAGCTGAGGTGGGCATTCCCATGCTCAGCTTTATAAATTCATTTTTATGTACATAGGACAGACAATCGTCTGATGGTAGACTGATGATTCTGATGAAGTCATCATCCTTTTGGCAGGATGATTATCTGTGCTGCAATGCTGTACATGTCAATGTCTTTATTTTTCCTGAATATATATCGCAGCCCAGATGGATGAAACTAGATCTGGGGTCTTCAATCTCGTCCGATCTTCACTCGAAGTACAAGTCGATCCATGTGAAAAATGTTTTGAAGTCGAACATGGAAAGACATCGCTTGATTACCAGTCAATGATGTAAACTGTTAACAAGCGCGAGAGGAATCACCGATAAGGATGATGACCCTCAAGGTACTGCAGTACAATTCATGTGGTGTGAATAAAGGACTTGGCGTCGAACACCACGCAAAATCTTTCGGTCGAAGGTCATTGATGTATACCTGTCGCCGGAAGTGAGAAACTTGCCATTGAGGCATGCAAGCTTCAAAGTACTGAATGGGGTGTTCCTAGATCAACTTCTTGGATAATGAGCTGATGTCGACAAGAAGCGATCTGTCAAAGGAGGGCCTTGATGAATCCCACATCAATGACATGGAACGGAGCAAATGATTTTGATGGAGGTGAAAACGATCTGATGATATATGGTTCAGGGTGGCGGTCATGAAAGAATGAAGTATAATGTATGGCAGTGGATGGGACACGGTTGACTTCTCTGGATGACTTCTCTTGAACATGTCGGCGACACTTATGTGATGGATCGATAGCATTTACCCCAAATGTGGATGGTATGGCGAGACCATGGTGATGTGACCGGTGAATGAAACAACCCAACCCGACTCAGGCACAGAGTGGAAGTGTCATGTTCAAGAGCGACTTGCTACCAATAAAGGTTCTTTGAGTTTCTTCCCAATTTTTCCCCAGTCATTGCTGACCAGTACCTCTTTATTTTTGTCAAGCTTGAGGAGGATAACATATGCTTGTTCTATAATTTGCCCTTCGGGCAAACCCATCGCTATGTTTTAACGAGCCTAGCGATAGTGAAACTCGTTCTCGTCTAAAGACAAGTTTGTCGCTATTAATGTTTTTTAACGAGTCTATCGACAAGGATAACTCGGTCCTTTTCATTTTTAGAGAGTCTGAAAAGGTACGTAAAGTTAACTCCGGAATTCCTTTTTCGTCATCTAATCCCTTAAGTCCGAAAAAGTATAAAACAATACAGAAGGGATGAATTTTCGATAGTTTTAACGAGCCGAACAAAACAAGCGCTCGATCTTTTTGTGCAATAATCCCTCAGGTCCAAAAAGATTAAAATCTAGAGGAGGGATAGCACTTCTGGTCGCTTTAACGAGCTGGAAGGCCAAAACTCGGCAATCTTTTCATGTTTTACGAGTCAGATGAAAAGAGCTTAAAGAAGACTCGTCTTTTGAGGAACGAGTGATAAAATGGGTAGCAGCTGATTCTAGGTAAGGGTTGGAATTTTCCAAGCACGGCAGTGTCACAAGGATGGCTAGTGAAATCACTCTTCGCAGCTGTTCTTCAAAATGGGTAAACAATCAAATGGAGGTGAATGATCGGCCAATGAAAAGTGGAGGTGACGGTGCAAACACGACCAAGGTTTTAATGGCTGATAATGTTACATTCACGGTGGTTATTTACCGGAAGATAGTTCATTTTTTAACGAGCTTAAACGCGGATTGAAACACTTGCTCGGTCTTCTGTTTATTTTTTAACGAGCATGAACTATGCGCTAAAACTGCTCGATAATCCAGTCATATGATAAGAATGTCTCATATAAAACGGAAACATTTAGATTTTTGCCCCACATCCTTTCTTTATGCAAGTTAGGAAACGACTAATCCAAAAAACAGATAAATAACTGCTCTTTTCTTGCACTCCAAAAGGTTTGCATGCCCCCAGGTATAAAACAGAGTTTCGAGGTCTCCCTCTATTCGAGCTGACAAAACATTTGTTTTGTCAGGAAGGGTCACCCTTTATTCGAGCTGAAAAAACATTCGTTTTATCAGGAAGAGTACTACCTCTTACAGGTTACCCAAAGATTGTCCTATTAGCAGAGCCAACAAAACACTTCTTCGGCGATATCTACCGAGATAAACAAAGGTGAGTGACAACGAGCGCCACACACATAACTTTGACAAGAGAATCTTATTCTAGAATAACCCCTCTTCTAATCACGGACGAGGTACAGACTAGTCATATTCTCCCGCGGAAACCTACCCTATACCCGAAGTTTTCCTGCCGAAGCAGACCAGGACGCATGCCTCCTGGGTTTCAGTCATATCCCTCCGAATTACTCGCGCTCATCGGGAGGACGGACCGTGGGTTGAGACATTTCTTGTGTGAAGAGACCATTTAGGGATGGTATATGACTATTTGTGATGCGTGATCCAGGAAATGAAAGCTGGTCCACGAGCTTGACCACTCTTCCTTCGTGCGGAAAACACATTACTCTAAAGAGTGAGGAGATGATGGCTCCCATGCAATAAATATAGTCTCGTCCAAGGAGTAGGTTATAATCCAAGGGTACTTGAACGACCATCACGTTCATTTGAACGGTCTTCCCTTTCAATGTTGTGGGCACATTGGGGAGGATCCCTAAAGGTCGACTGGTTCCTTTATCGAAGCCTATCAGATTTCTCATTTCAGGCAAAAGCGATGGCGAACCAAGCGCTTTCCAAGCAGTAGAGGAAAGGATACTCACAGAAGCCCCCTCATCTATGATGGTACCAGCCATGACCATTCTATATATTTGGACGATAATTCGGAATGGTATGCTTGCTGGTAAATGGGGTCTGCCTAGTTGATTCCAGTCGAAGGAGACAACTAGGTTGCTTGGAGGTGGGACCGAGTAAACGGCCGGGTACGGCTCTGACGAACTTCCTTCCTGCGATAAAGGAATGGGTAGGTTGCCCCCGTGTTCGTCGGAGTCTGTGTTAATGAAGAGAATTTGGACGGTGTCATCCTTGTTCTCTCCAGTGACTGTGTCATTCGAAGATAAAACCTCTGAAGGCAAGACCGGGTCAACTGCCGCCTTGACCTTTTGACTTTCGTCGGGTATGGATTCAGCCGGTTCATCTTCAATGACAGGCGCTTCAGCTGACCACTTGAGTGGGCCAGCTGGATTTTCAACTAACGAAGGACTCGGCAAGAGTTTTTTATATCCAGGAGGAAGTTGTAACAGTGAAACCGGACGATCATCCAAAACTCTTTTAGCTTCGTCTAAGAAGGGACAACGGTGGATGGCGTGATCGCCTTCGCACAGTTTATAGGGAGATCTAGCTCTCCCTTTTTGTCCTGGGACTTCACTTTCGCTAGTTGACGGTGTGCTTTCAACATGGCAATCAGAGGTTGACGACACCGGATTGTGCAAATGGCGAGACCAGTCCTTTAGTATCCGAGGGATGCAAGGGCAATCTCTGTGAAAGTGGTCTCCCTTGCAAATGACACATGGCGATTTAGGCCTGGTCAGTGCAGTGTGTGGATTTTCGTTAGACAACACTCGTTTGCCCCCATTCGCTTTTGGCTCCTTCTTCTTTTTCTCTTTCTTCTTCTTTTCCTTCTTCTCCTTAGGAACTTGACTTTTGTCTTTGCCAGCCCCATCAAGCGAAGAGGAAGGAGGAGAGGAAGAATTAGAGGAAGTATAAGGTTGGTGGGTAACTCTGGACCGGTCTAACTGCTGATTCAATTGTTTAGGAATAGTGGTGTTCTGAACGACATTGGTTGAGAAGAGCCAGACTGGCAAGCCAATTGTCAGTCCTGGAAGCGACAATGTGGCCATATGGGGTGCACCAACATCTCCCCAAGAGGAGAAGGGACTAGGATTTCCACCAAGGGGAATTCCTTGGTTGGTAGACTCCATTTTGTCAACCTAAGATCAACGTAGGAAAAGGGTATGAATATTTCGTTTAAAATAAAATTTACGATGCTTGGACACAACTTGTTTTTTCAATTTTAAAGAGTCGAGAAAAAACAAAAGATGACTCTAGTCTCCTTCGATTTTTAATGAGCCTGAAGTGACAAGTGCTCAGATGGACCTTTTCTGTTAAGGAGTCTGAAAAGGAACGAAAGGGACTGCTCTGGAGATCTAGGTAGAGGGTGTGCCAAACCAATCACAAAACTGCAGAATACGTTTTACGGTACGGCAGTCAATCTTCCCGAATGTTGTGTTCGGTGCATTGCGATCAGTAGGGCGGCCGACACGGCTTCCTATGGATAAAAGGTTTTAAGCCTATAGGGGTCTCCCAATATATACTCGACAGTACGTGGGAGCATAATCCGTACTGGCACTTATCGTCTCACAGTGGAGGAATCACCCAACCATCAGTGAGGACAATAGTTACCAGGCTTTACGACATCGGAACACGTCTCTAGCCTAGACCTCTATGTTGTGCATTAAGTTCCAATGCGTTGTTAGATTCATTCAATTTATTTTAAGTTGATCTTCTTTAGAAGTTTTCCTTTTTGGATCACCACGAGATGTAGATGTAATTCCTAAATGCAATCTAAAGATGATAAGCAAGCATTTATCTCTTTTCAACAATGAAAATCCTAGCTACAAGGGGAAAAGAAAGACACAATCTTTTCTCAAAGAGCAAAGAGCACACTGTAAATGCACTTTTCCTAAATCAAACCATACAGACTATCAATATGCAAACGCACAAATGCATGTATTTTTTTTCACTTTCTTAATATTGATGCCTAAAAAGAAAGTTGATGTACAAATCTGAATTCGCTTTCAAGTGAAAAACGCAAACAAGCTTCTTTTTCGAAATCAAAAGGGTAGAGAAGATTACGACACTTTATGACTTTGAAATAAACACTCGTTTTGACACTAGAAAGAGACAAATTCAAACCAAAGCAAAAGTAAAAAGTATAATCAACTGTCAACAGCAAAGGAACTTTCTCCTAAGATCAAAATCGACACTTATGACAGATCTAAATCTAAGGACGACAATATGACTATTCTACTTTTCAATGGAAAACTGTAAATGATGTAACAAATACACAAAGAACACCTACAGTCTTTTTGTACAAAGGAGGTGGAATTAAGGCAGAGAAAAGGGGTTTTCAGAAGGGTACACACACTGATAACAGGCTGCAAAAATCAGAGATCAAACTGGACAAAAAGAAACAAAGAACCTCAGCTGCACAAGGCAAGGGTTGATCAGCGCACCTGTTGTATAGAGAAACTGAATTGCAGTGCAGGTAGCCCTCTCGGGACCTACGTTGAAATGCAAAACCTCTTCACAGAGCTTGCGCTGGGGCAGAAACAAGACTTCTATCCGGGTTCTGGGTCACGGTTTGCAGTTTAATCTATGGATTTTGGCCGAGTAAAAGCAATCAGTAAGGTACAATTAGAGGGATGATTTAATGGAGGACTAAGAGCTATCACAAAGGGCTAGTAGAGCATTTGTGGGTCAGCCGTTCAAATCATAAAAAAATCCAGTGAGTGGATTTGAAGTAGCAGCTACTTTGCATTTGATAATGGCAAATGCAGTTTGATTGCTACTTCCGTGTTTATGAGACAAACAACAAGAAAACACAAATAAACTAACTAGACACGGTCCCCAACGAAGTCGCCATTTTTTTGTTGGGAAAAGTATCTATTCAGAATGCCCCTATCCCACTCTAAGGTGTGACAGTGCCTTAGCAACAAACAAGGAAAACTACTTGTGTATTCTTCTTTATGAAATGTCAACGAAGAGGAAGGATAAACTAACCTGTGTCTTGCGCTAGTTTGTTGATCCAATCACTCCTCTCTTCAATAGCTCCCAGCTCCCTGCTCCCTTACCGGCCCAGCTTCACCAAATTCCTGCAAGATCACAAAAGAGAGAAACTACACAAAGATATAGATTTACATTCATAAAAATCTTAGGATCAGATTAAGCTAAACATGCAAATATAACAAAACATCACTGATACACAAGCATGTAGAAGAAACTCAAATAGTTTTATTAATGCAATAAGAAGATCCAGGAGGAGATACAACCAAGTGAGTCCCGATCCAGCATCTACCTCCCAGCAAAGGAATCCCTTCCTCACCTCCAACAAAGCATAGATCACCCAATGTACTAATCTCAATCTCAAACCAACAACAATTCTCTGCAAAGTACAAAATTCCCGCCTCTGGATCTCTGGGATGAGGGATCCATATATAGATGTAAGCAGAGAGGATGAGTCAGCTTATGTTTTGACTTGTGGCTTCTCTCTGTCAGTTCTTGCTTCCACTTGGAGGCTGAGAGCCTCTTACTCATCCTTGGTCGAACTCAGTGAGGCAAGTGTCATTGGAGAAGATTCTGGAAGCTTCCATTGTCTCTCCACCTCGTTGAATGACTCTGCCACTTGTCATTTCCCGCTCAGCGCACTGGGTAGTGCATTCAAGTGCGTTGCAATGCACCTAGCCAGTGTATTTGGGTGCTTTACAACGCAGCCAGCCAGTGGAGCATCTGAATTGATCCTGATTTGACTAGTTCTGAGTAGTTTCTGGTGGAGAACTTCTGGGAGAAGCTGTCATTGGTTGACCTTGTTCCTTTAGGGGCAGGAACAACACTTTTAGGGACTTTGGATCCCTTGGATTATGGACATTTCATGCTTAGAGCTATAAGGCACAAAAGTGTCTATAACGATCTGGGCTTCCCTGGTGCCAGTTTTCGCCTCTTGCGCATTTTTGTTAGGGGATATATAAACCTTAAATTTTGTGGAGTGAATGACCAAATAAGTTCTTGGCTCTGAGTTTTTAATTGCCTATCTGTTATATCAACACTATCCAGTACCCATTTGATCATGTTCGTGTATGGAAGAATCTTGGGTCTCGCCGCTATCCGGTGCAAGAATGAACACGCAAGTTCTATAATTGACTTCTTAGACGACCTACATGAGTCTGTAGTTGTCGTAACCTACATCACTCTGTGATTTTACTCCTCGAGTATACTGTAGATTCCTTCCCAAGTAGTGATATCGGCGTCTCTGTTATAGGTGGTGTTTGTGTATAAGGGCGTCATTTCTTTGTCTTCAGAAATAAGAGCTTTTCCCTTCTTCCCCATAAAACTATGACGTATACCTTTCTATTTTCCACTCCTGCAATTTACAAACAAGGAAAGGTAAATGATAAGAAATAAGGTGACGGGAAAGCTTTAAATGCCAAAATCATATAAAATATACCACCCTACGTGAAATGACCTTTCGATCAGATCCAAACCTTATCTCATTAATGATCATCAACTATCTCATTAAATTAACATTAATGTGCATAACTTGACATCGGATTAAGAAAAACTTTTTGAATGATGTGCCTTGCAGATCTGCGATGAAGCGATTTTGTGATTTGCTTCGCAATATCATAGATCGCAATATCGCTAATCTATTGTGTTTTGACAATCATTCATTACCATGTGGTTTTGTGAAATGCGATTTGTGAGTGGCGTTATCGCATATTGCCGGTTTGAAGTATTTCACCTTAAGTGATACTTGAGGCATATGAAAACTACGACATGTGATGAGTTTCTTCGATGTGTGATCTCACATCGCGATTTCGTAATCTTAGGAGTTTGCTTATATGGTGTCATCCATTACCTTTTTGTGATGCAATGCTTTATTATTGAGAGAATGATTTTGTTCGAACTCATCATAAAACTTAAGTCCTTTTGGATTTTTGCGGGTGTTCTCCTAAGTTTATGATAGTAAGATTTATTCAAAAAGGAAATACAAGTTCTAATTTATTTTTGTTTTTTAGATGAAGGATACCCACTTATTTAGTATTGGTAATAAAACTAAATAAGAAGGGGGGTTGTTGCTGGCCACAACACCCCTTTATTAATTTCCTTATTCCCCTTAAAAAACCCACAAAAACCCTTTATCCTAATTTTTTGCTATGCCCCTGCATTATCTAATTAATGTTCCCCACTTTATATTTACCTGATACCCTTTTTGACCCACCAACCCTTGGTGTGGTTAAAAGACCCCACCACATAACCCATGGTCCCACCTTATTACCTGTTTTTTATATTTAAAAAACTAAGATTATGCGCTAATTAATTACATTTCTTTGTAATTAAACCTCGAGCCCTGTCAACCACTGTCCCGACTTCATCCGTGCAACTCAACTATGCAATATCCCTTTGATCTCCTACCCCCAAATCCAACAGTCTACAATGATATAGCATGGTTCATTGTCCTACCATTAACAGCTCAAGAGCATGCGAGATTTGCGGTTTTGGCCAAGCGCTCTTTGGCTACGTGGCAGCATCAGGTTACATCACTTGCTCGTGAAAAATACCACCCGCCATCCAAAAGCACTGTGATGGCGCACAAAACCACCTACCTGCCTAAACTGAAAACTACCCACTGTTCATTTATTATTTTTCACACCAAAATGTGACCATTATCGGTTAAAACACCAAAAAATCCCCAATTCGCTCTTTTCTTGCATTTTCATTGTAAACCACTGCTAAGCCATTTGTGACACCTTGAACCTTTCTGCAACCAAATTGACCACCTTTTGCTTCCTGAAGACGCTATGGATACACAATTGAAGTAGCCAATTGACAGTTGATGCCTTAGTACCTTCTACAGTTACCACAGAACCCCTCTGCATGCCGAGTTGTCAATTTCCAAGTATTCTTGGAAAAAACCAGAACCCTTGAATTTGAAAACATACAGTTGTAATTAAGTGGTTAATTAATTGAATTAATTCAGAAACCTTCCTTAAATTGAAGAGAAACTTATTTGTACATCCCAAGTGCTTTTACAGAATGTAATTATCCTCCAATTGTTCCAGAGATTCTAAAAAGCACTCCTGAAACCACTGAAAGCCTAATTCAATTAAGTAATCCCAATTATGGCTTCCCAAACCTCTCTGGATGTAAGACCTCTGCAAACAACTCACCTGGATATTGAAAACCTTGCATTAGCAGACATATACTTCCAAATAAAGGATACAACTTTCCCTGCCTACCTATTGAAACTCCATTGTTGGAGTAAAGACAAATTTTTAAACCAAAATTATGACATTCACCTTTGGGAGTCAAATTTGCCCAAGCATTGTTTCCCACAGGTACACCCTTTCCCAGAAATACTCCACTTCTGCCAATCTTGCTACATTCCCAGCCAAAGAGCCATTGTCACCCCTGACCAACAAGTTTTATTCACCATCACTGTAAAATCCATTAATCAAATGTTGTAAATCCAGCCAAGCCAAAATGAGACCCCTCTTTTAATTGAAGGCTTACTTGACCTCTATACCAAGTTATACATACCCAAGAAGAATCATATTATTCAAACTTTCATCATTAAATAGTCTCACACTTCAACAAATAGTCCCCCTTATGCTGCCACCATTTTTTCTGAGAGAGGCAGACAAATTATTACCATGCTCTCTTGCATTTTAGGGTACACCACAAATGAGCATGTGGATCAGGTTGTCCTAACTTTTCTTTCTATCTTTTGCCTAGGCTAGCCTCCTGCTATAATGCATAACTATGATCAGTTCATAGCAGACAGAATGCATGAACAATTCATTAGACTACCAAATGAGAGAGTTTTCAAGTACTCTTTAGTTTTGTTTCACATGTTCCTCTACTATCAGTCAGACAAGTTTCCAATCAGCCTTCAGAAGTTGGACACTGAAGGCAATCCAAGATCGGTCATCTATTAGACACCAGTGATCCAAGAATACTCCACTATTTTTTCATAAAAAGACTGCATTGATTCATTTGTACATATTGTTGTAAACATGTTAACCAGTAGCTATCAGCCCAGGATCAGTCAAGAAATTAAAAGGGCTTTACAGTTGGCAAAGAACAGTAAAGTGGGAGACTAGTATTTATACCAACACCACACAAAGATAAGGATATATGGATGCCAACTGGCTCCCTACAAACTGTCCAGATACCTCCCTATGAGGTTATTTTCATTAAAGCACTTTAAGCATTTAATAAGCTCTGATGAAGTTAACTTCATGGCAGCCAAGAAGAAAACTGAATTCAAAACGAAAAACTAGTTGGGCCCCTTTATTTGTAATAATAGGGAAGCCGAACCAGAGGTAGATAACATTCTAAAGAAGATGAAATTTAAGAACAATTTTTTGTGCCAATATGACCCTCATGGAGTCATAAATAAACTAAGGCTCAAACGCAAATTGGGCCCTTCTATACATCATCCTAGGCCAGACATTAAGAGATTTTCCAACCAGTCTGAATGGCTGGAAAACACATTGATAGACATGGACAACATAGTAGTTGATGTGGAGAATACATTAACTGATGTGGAAAAGAATATTGCCACTAGTTCCTTTCTGCAGGTTCCAGACCTAGGATAACCAATGAATATTCCTCCTCTTTTATAGACTCCAGCAAATGAAGACAAAAATGCAAAGAGAACCAGGGAAGAAGGTTCTAGTTCAGCCATGGAAACCATAGATAAACAGTTTGAGATCAGTCACAGGAATAGGCCCAAGCTTAATCCTATAACTGAACAAGAAGACACCATTTACTTAGTGGAAATCATTGACACTGACAAAATGGTGGGAAGAAGCAAAGGCCCATCCACTTCAGGAGAAACACACTAACACTCTACCTCAAATACCCAACTTATTGAGAGACAGCTCATGTTGGGCATGGAATCACCCCAAGGCATATTTTGGGGCTTAAAGCCCAAGTTTTGACTAAGTCCATTATAAAGACTCCACAATTTGTGAATGTGGAGCACGAAGTCATAATAGAGTCATAATGTTGTCTGCGCTTGTTTTTTTAATGTAATGTTGGTTTGAAAGATCTACCCATGGTATGCGGACCATGGGATTGTATAAATAGAGCGAGGCTCTAAGTGTAAGGGATACATTGCATAGAAGGAATAAAAGCATTGAGTCGAAGTGTAAGTCATGTTTTTGGGTCATAGAGTAGGAGAAGGCTCTAAAGCTGAGTGCACAAAGGCCTAGTAGTTTGCAGCTGAGTGCGTAGGGTAGGTTGAGTTTGTAACCGTTGGAAGAATTAATAAAAGAGGATTTTTACCATATTTCTGTGTATCTTTTCCTGTTTTATGTACTATTAGTATGAATTACAAATTTGCTGGTTATTTACTGTGCGAACTCATATGAATGTGATGAATAAGAAAATATAATATAAGGCATCTGTTTACATGAAGATAACTAACTGTTATAAGAAGATAAGTGAGATCTCGGTATCACTTAGGGAAATAGTGCAGATCGTTCCTCCAGCAATGTCAAAGTCCCACAACCCCTGGTTAGGGCTGTGCGTAGGCGAATATATCAGGGCACAAAGGATATGGAATTACACAAAGTAACTTGCATGAAGGGACTCACAGTTGGACCAAATCAACCCCTTAGACATCTCAAGGGTGCGAAAACCTAGTTCCATCACCCCCCCATATTACTTTGGGTGAGACCTTAGTCTACGCTCTGCAGACTATTGCCGAAAGGGCTAGTAGTACAAGGATTTGTTTGGTGAATTAACTCTAAACCTAGGTCAGGCCCCAACAAGCCAAGAAGTTTCCACACACTTGAGATGTCTTAGGGGTTGATTTGGTCCAACTGTGAGTCCCTTTTCATAGATTACTTCGCGCACTTCCATTTCCTTCGCGCCCTAATATATTCACCTACACGCAACCCTAACTAGGGGATGTGGGACTTTCACACTGCTGGAGTAGCGATATGCACTATTTCCCTAAGTCACACCCGAGATCTCACTTATCTTCTTATAACAATTTTTTATCTTCATGTAAACAGATTCCTTATATTATTTTTTCTTGTTCAATGCATTCATATGAGTTCGTGCAGTAAATAACCAGTAAATTTGCAATTCATACCCAATAATACATAAAACAAGAAAAGATACATAGAAATATGGTAAAACTCCTCTTTTATTAATTTTTCCAATGGTTACAGACTCAACCTACCCTACACACTCAGTTGTGGACTACTAAGCCTCTGCACACTCAGCTGCAGAGACTTTTCCTACTCTACGACCCAAAAACATGACTTACACTTCGACTCAATGCTTCTATTCCTTCTATTCGATGTCTACCTTACACTTAGATCCTTTCTCTATTTATACAATCCCATGGTCCGCGGACTGTGGGTAGATCTTCCGAACCGACATTACATTACAAAAACAATGGCGGGCAACCCTATGACTCTATTATGACTTCATGCTCCACACCCAAAAATCGTGGAGTCTTTACAATGGACTTAGTCAAAACTTGGGCTTTAAGCCCCAAAACATGCCTTGGGGGGATTCCATGCCCAACAGGCCCCCAACACAAACATCATGACTTTCCCTTGAGTCACTCTGTTGGTGCAGAGATATTTGTGTGGAGACCTTCCAACTCTGCTCGAACAACTGCAAGGTTGGTAACACACTTTGCGGCTACCGGTTGAATCTCCTATACATGTTGTTTCGAGAGTGCGGTGTCAGAATTGCTCCCATGCATCTTTTTATAGTCTTGTGCCTTCTTCCAGCTACTCGGAGTGCAAAGACTGTGCTTCTGTCAGCTATTCAGATAGTCGTGCCACCCATGTATGGCTTCAATCGACTACCATTCACTTTTCTTGGGAACGGTTCTCCATTTAGCTTTACCAGTTGCACCGTGCCTTTGTCTGTGACCTCCTTAACAACATACGGTCCCAGCCAATGCATTCTGAACTTTCCCGGGAATTTATCAGACTTACTGTCATACTGTAACACTAAATCATTTACCTTGAAGGTGCACAACTTAATATGGCTATCGTGATAGGAATTTTCGCATTGCTTTTGTACCTATTGATGGAAGCTATCTAGAAACCATTCCTCTTAAAGTTCTTCCAACCTCACGAGCCTCTCCTTCAAGGCTCCGCAGTCCATCATACCTGTGAGTGCTGCTATGCGCAGACTAGGAACAATATACTCCATTGGCATGACAACTTCCACACCATAGACAAACCGAAAAGGTGTTTGTCCCATCAGTTTCTTGCATGTTGTCCTATAATCCCATAGTACTGTAGGCATGCACAGGTCCCAATCACTCCATTGTGCGTTGCATACTTTGGTTAGTGCGGTCTCCAGTACTTTGTTAAATTATTCTACTGTCCCATTGGCTTGGGGGTGATATGGTGTGCTTTTTTGATGATACACCTGAAACTCTTCTATCAGCACACTAATTGCTTCATTCAGGAAATGTGCACCGCAATCACTCATCAAGATCTTTGGACATCCAAATCATGTCAATACGTGTTCAAAAAAAAACTTCACTGTTGTGGTGGCCATGAAATCTTTTACCGATTGTGCTTTTGCCCTATGAGTCAGGTACTCTGTTGTAATGATAGTGTATCTCGCGCTTGTCTTTCCGTGAGGTTTGATAGGTCCTATCAAGTCGATCGCCAACTTTTCAAAGGGCTGCAGCATCATTTGCGGATTCAAAGGCATCTCGTCCCTCAGCAACGAATTACCTGTTATTTGACATACATCACAAGCCTTGCAACGTGATTTTGAATCCTGATGAAGGGTTGGCCACAACAACCCTGCATGGAGGATCTTCTGTGTAGTTTCTTGCCCTGCATAGTGTCCTCCCACAGTGTCTGCATGTGCGTCCGTGAGGATATGACTACATTCAAATTCAAGTACACACCTTTGCATTTTCTCATCATTTCCCATCTTATATAGGTGCCCCGCGATCACAGAAAAATCTACCGCTCTCACCACCAATTCCTTCTTCTGTTGGATGGATTATTCTTTTTGTGTAGTTCCAGTCGTGAGGAAGTGGATTATGTCTTCAAAGCTTCCATCCGCTATGGACACAGCAAAGAGTTGTGCATTAGGTAATCCTTCCTCCAAACTAGTAAGTTCCTCTCCCGTCTCGATGCATGACAAGTAATCCGGTCCCACGTTCAGGCGTCTCGGCTTCATAATGACCTCAAAGTCATATTCTTGGAACAATAAGATCCACCTGCATATGCGCCCCCCCAACACAGGCTTATTGACCAAATATTTCAATGCAAAGTGATTTGTATACATCTTGAAGTGTCCCCCTAGCAAATAGTGCCTATATTTTTGGAGTGTGTACACCATAGCCAATCCCTCACATTCAGTTGTGGAATAGATCTTTTCTAATTTAGACAACTTGCGACTCGTGAACATGATAGGGTGATCCAAGCCCTCTCCACCCTCCTGTTTTAGTACTTCTCCCATCGCTATACATGACGTGTCAACATGGACATGAAACTCCTCGTTCCTTTTTGGGAACACCAGGATCGGCGCAGAGGCCAATATTTCTTTTAGTACATCCAAGCTCTTCATGCATTCATCATTACAGGAGAATGTGACATCCTTTTTCAATGGATTCTCCATTGGCATGGTGATCTGGGCACAACTTTTGATGTAATTCCCGTAATACCCTATATGTCCCAAGGTAGCACACAACTGTTTGACACCTCATGATGCTTCCAAATTCAGAATCACTACAATCTTTCGCGAGGTCTACCATCAGTCCCTATTTGCAAACCACATGTCCCAATAGGTTCCAAAAGGGAACAAGGAATGTACGCTTCTTTAGGTTCATCGAAATTTGGTGTCATCAGCAGGTGTCCAGCATCAAGCATAAGCTCACTACATGGTGCTTAACCAATCCAAATATAGTCCAATCATCCAGATAAACCTCCAAGAACTTGTGGATATATTCCTTGAATGCGACAACAACTATGCGCGAAAAGATGGCTGGTGCATTCTTCAACCCAAACGGCATAATTGTGTATTGAATGAAGCCCCACTCAGTTGTGAAGTTTGTCTTACTCCTACTTTCTGGTGTGATTTTGATCTGGTGGTATCCTAAGAATCTATCAGTGAAAGAATATGCTTCCTGCCCACCGACATTTTCCAATACTTCATCTGTGAACGGAGTTGGGAATGGGTCATGCACACATGTGTCATTCAATTTTCAGAGGTCCATGCATATTCTTATCTCTCCCTTCTGCTTCTTTTCCTGCACTACCATAGGGCTTACCCAATCAAATTATTCCATCGGCTCAATGATTCTAGCTACGAGCATCTTGTCTAGCTCTATGTGGACCTTTTCCTTGTACTTCGGATTCAAGCGATAAGGCCTCTGATTAACTGGCTTCACGTCGGGATTTAATGTGATCTACATCATTTCCTAAATCTTTGATGATTCCTTTTAAGTCTGTGGTCTTGGTCGCGAATAGGTCCTGGTACTCGTGGAGTAATTCAGTGACCTTATCCACCATCGCATCACCCCAGTAGTTGCCCAGTGTTGAGTACTTGGTTTCAGCTTCCGTACCAATTTTCACCTGCTTTGTCTTTAACGACGCAGTTATGTCAGGGTCTTCAATCAGTGGCCCTTGAACCTCACGATAGCCTTCAGTTTTTGGAATGTTATCTTTTCATGGATCCTCATTGCCTTCTTCAGTTTTTACATTATAACACTCCAACGCGCAGCTCAGTTGAGTTGCCCATTCAGGCTGAATCAATTCTATTGGCTCCTAGGTATTTTAAAGATAACTACTTGTTAGGATATTCTGAGTAGAGTTAGGTAAAGTGCATTTCTTTACTATGTACTTTTGTAACTTACAATCTAACGGTCACGATATGTAGTGATTTGACGGTTAATTATCTCCTCGTTATTACCGACACTTGTTCCCTAGCTTAACACCTGATTTGTCCATGATCTCTATTTAAAGAGCATGGAGGGTCATTTGTAGGGTAATCGTTCATGAGAGAAGCTTATGTAAATTTTCATTCTTTTATTAATAAATTGCCTAAAGTTGCTGCGTTGGCTTAGGCCGTGGACTGTTTCCCTCTTTGAGGGTTTTAACCACGTCAACACTACTAGTGTATTGATCTGTGATCTATTTGTGAGCGGTGTCCTTTGGTGTTCTATCTGAGGAATTTACCTTGTAAATTCCTACATGGTATCAAAGCCAAGTTGAGGTTGCATCCACTGGTGATCCAAATCGGAAGTCCGTAGAACTGCATCCGACTGCCATTTCCTAGATCTATTGTTTCTAACTGCTTTCGGGCCGAGAGGACTGCTCTATTGTGATAGGAGCATTTGTTATAGTGAGGAATCACTTTTATTTCATGCTAAAAGTTTTCTAGTAGCCCTAGCTACGTCATTTTTAATATCTAGAGGTATACAATGTTTATTTACAGTTTTTAGTTATTTTCTCTCTATTTATTTCAGTTTATTTAGCTCTTTGTTTTTTTATTACCAGATCTATACCTTTCATTTTTGCATATTCTCTTTGCCCTGTGACTCTATGCGATCTGGGCAAATCAAAAACAAAAAGGAAGGATTTTTCTGATGCATATGCTCTTTTCCACCGCGCCTTAGTGTGATCTCAGAAAATCAGAAACATTGAGGAAAATATTTAGTTTCTAGCTAAAGCTAACCTCAAGTCGTAAGGTTTGTTTTTTTTGTATGTACATATTGGGTTTTGTGTTTTTTGTTTTGTAGGCAAAAAGGATCTTTCTTAAGTAAGCACGCACCCCAAAGCTTCAGTGACTAAAAAAAAAAACAAAAAAAAGACCCTTCTCTTTTCCAAAAATTACTAACCTTTTAATCTAGCTCACTTGGTCCAAAGCTACTTTATGAGAATAGAGGTCATTAGTTCAAGTCTTTCTTTTTGTTGAGCTAATTAGATTAAGTTTGGAAAGGGGGCGGTTTTTTTTTTAAATATAACATTATCATTCATTTCCACACATTCCACCACTTCGTCAACATCTTCAACAACATTTATTCAAAAAGCCATAACTTCTTCATCCGAAAGCCATTTTCAGAGCCGTTTTTTTTAATCATCCTATTTTTTCGAGATCTTTCCATTGGAACACTTACTTTCAACATCTAAAGCTTCAGTTTTTATTAAAATGGAAAGTCCATGCCAAGTTATTCTTGACAACACCAACTACTTCCAATGGTGGTCGTACATTGTGGATTTACTTAGAAGTAAAGGTCTTTATAGAATAGCCTCGGGCCAAGAAACCAAACCGAAATATGAAGATAAGGTAGCCAAATGGGAAAATAGGAAATATCAAGCACGTGGGTTGATAGGGATGTCTATTTCTCTAGACCTTAGATTCCATATCACAGAACTTCATACTCCTAATGAAGCAATGAAACAAATCACTAAAGTTTTTGGAATTAAAAATGAACTTACATTGGACCTCAATAATTTTTCTTCCATTGAAGATTTTATGTCCAAGTTCAATACCCTTAAACTTCTCTTGGAAGGTGTTAAGGTTAAGAAAGAAGATGGTAACCTTATCTATTCCATTCTTACTAAGTTGGGACCAGCCTACTCTATGTTTGTTTCTACCTTCCATTCTACAAGAGAAGCCTTCATTTCTCAAGGACAAGACTACAAGTCCCCTTCCTTTGATTCCTTTTGTGATTATTTAATAAGAGAACAAGAAAAACTCTTACACCTTGGTCTTATTAATCTTGGAAACTCTTCTAATAAATCCTTAGCTGCCCAGCAGCAGCCAAATTCAAAGAATCCTAAGAAGTTGTATCCTAAAAAGAATGGTCCTAAACCAAACAAGGGTCCTAACCAATTTTAGCCTCAAAATGAAAAATAATTTCAATAAAATGATAAGACAAATAAAAACAAATGGAAGAATATTGATAGACATTGCCACTTTTGTTATCGAGATGGCCACTTAGAATCCAAATGCTTTAAGAAGATGGAAGCCTTGGAAGCAGCAATCGAGAAGCATAACATCCATTTGGAGCACTCTTCAACTTCAACTTCATCTTCAGGAATAACACTTTCTGCATGTGGTTGTCAAACATCTCTGTCTAGATATGCACTAAATGTATCTTCTTCTTCTAATTCTCATGAGTGACTCATTGATTCTGGACCTTCTTATCACATTACCAAAAACAAAGCAATGTTTTCTTCTTTAAATGATTGTAACACCAAAAATATATATGTTGGTGATGATAGATCTCTTAGTGTTGTAGGGGCTAGAACTGTTCATATAGACAATGGTCAATTTAATGATGTATTATGTGTTCCAACCTTATCCTGCAACCTTCTATCTATATATCATATAACTCATTCAGGTGAAGGTAAAATCGTTGAATTTTCACCCCACGATGTTGTAATTAAGGACCTAAGAGATCCTAGACAGATTTTAGCTACTGGCATTGCTGATGATTCTACAAGGTTTTATAAGTTTAACAACTTTGGGCCATCAAACCTTCCCTTGGTATTTGTTTCTCATAATGATGAAGTGACCAAACTTTGGCATGAGCAATTTGGCCACTTAAACTATTTCTCCCTTCAGAATCTATGTAAATAAAACACGGTGACAGGTCTTCCAATGGTATCTTGCAGAGATGGTGTTTGTTCCGAATGTGTACACGGAAAACATCATCAGGACAGTTTTGAAAAATGTGCCTCTTTGCATGCCTCAGCCCCTTTACAGCTTGTGCATAGTGATTTATTTGGTCCACTTCCAGTTGTTTCATTCTCTGGCTACAAGTATTTCTTAACTTTCATTGATGATTTCTTCAGACGCACTTAGGTATACTTCTTAAAACTCAAGAGTGAAGTATTTAACATGTTCTTAGCCTTTAAGGCCTTTGTTGAAAAACAATCTGGACAACAAATTCTTAAGCTAAGATCTAATAATGGCGAAGAATATGTTAACAAACAATTCATCAACTTTTCACTGAGAATGGAATTCAAATGCAACATATTGTTCCATATACTACACAACAAAATGGTGTAGCTAAAATGAAGAATCACACCTTAAATGAAATGGCTAATTGTATGCTTAAATCTAAAGGACTTGGTCTTAATTTTTGGGCAGAAACAACTAACTATGAAAATTACATAATAAATCGCACTCCTACGAAGGTTTTAAATAATATCACTCCAGAAGAAGCATGGAGCTCAACTAAATCAGATGTAAGTCACTTTCGTGTTTTTAGAAGTGAAGCATGGGCCCATATTCCAGATGAGAAGCATAAAGATTTAGAACCTAAGAGTGAAAAATGTATTTTTGTTCGATATTCTGAAGATGTCAAAGGATATAGACTTATTCCACTTAAGTCCAAAAATGTTATCATTAGAAGAGATGTAAAGTTTGCTGAAAATATATCGGCCTACGAACCTAGTTCGGCAGATGTGCCACCTCTCTCTATCTCTTCTACTTTTGAAAATATTTCTTCTTCAGATGATGAAAGAGAGGATGACAATCCTCCCCCACCTTCTTAGGATCCTTCTTCAACTCCTCACCTTCCAAAATTGGTCCGTGCTACTAAGGATGCAGCAGGCACTCTTGTCGGTGATCCTACAAGTCAACAGCGTACACATTCTCAATTCAATAGAGCCTCTTCTTTACTGGCTCAAGCTTCAGCAAATTATGATCCTGACACCTTTGCAAAAGCTACAGGCCATCCAGATTGGGACACAGCTATGAATGAAGAATATCTTTCATTACTGGCAAATGATACATGGGATCTTGTTCCTCTACCAAAGGGATGAAAACTTGTTAGATCCAAATGGGTTTACAGAACCAAGTATGGACCAGATGGAAAAGTTGATAAACATAAAGCTCATCTTGTTGCTAAGGTTTTTTCACATGTTGAAGGCATTGACTATACTGGAACCTTCTCCCCTGTTGTCAAAATGAACTCTATCCACCTTGTTCTTTCCCTTGTTGCCTCTTTCAAATGGGAAGTCCATCAAATGGATGTTAAATCTGCCTTCTTGCATGGGGACTTGCATGAAGAAATCTATATGGAACAACCTACTAGCTTTATTCAAACAAACTCCAACCTTGTATGTCGGCTTAAGAAATCCCTTTATGGTCTCAAGCAACCTCCTCGAGCTTGGTATGCCAAAATGGATAGCTTTCTTTTAGAAACTGGCTTTTCTAGGTGTCATTCCTATCTAAACCAAGAAAGTGGGCAAGTCTCTTATCATTCTTGTTCTTTATGTTGATGATCTTATCCTTACTGGTAGTGATCCCAACCTTATAAACCATGTGAAGTCCAACTTTAAAAGGAATTTTGAAATGACAGACTTAGGACACTTGCACTATTTTCTTGGTCTTCAAGTCTTGCAATCTAAGGAAGGCATTTCCCTTTCCCAGTCCAAGTATGCCTATGATCTTCTACACCATTTTCACATGGAATACTGTAAGCCAACCCCTTCTCCCTTTCATTCTAGAGCCAAACTTTTAGTCATTTGTACTTCTCCTGAAGTTGATGCTACCTTATATCGTTAACTTGTAGGAAAACTTTTGTATCTGACCCATACTCATCGCGACCTTTCCTTTGTTGTTGGCCTTATTGCTCGGTTTATGAAAAACCCACATGAAAGTCATTGGAAAGCAGCTAAAAGAATACTTCATTATGTTTGAGGTACAGTTCAGTTTGGGATTCATTACACTGCAGAAGAGTCTCCTTTATTGGTTGGTTTCACTGACTCTGATTGGGCTGGTGACCCTGATGATCGGAAGTCTACTGCAGGTCTTGGTTCAAGACCTATTACATGGGCTTGCAAGAAACAAAGTGCCATTTATCTTTCTTCAGTAGAAGCAAAGTATCGTGGTGTCATAGAAGCTAGTAAGGAACCCCTATGGCTTTGTCAGATCCTGTTAGAGTTTGGATTTCAGTAGCAGCATCTGACTACACTTTGGTGTGATAATCAAAGTGCCATTCATGAGAGAAGCTTATGTAAATTTTCATTCTTTTATTAATAGATTTCCTGAAGTGGTCATGTTGGCTCAGGCTGCGAATTGTTGCCCTCTTTGAGAGTTTTAACCACGTCAACAATACTAGTGTATTGATCTGTGATCTGTTTGTGAGTAGTGTCCTTTGGTGTTTTGTCTGAGGAACTTACCCTGTAAATTCCTACACTGCTTTTACTGCTTGTAGCGTGTCATCAATAGTATCCCACCAACGATCCTCAAACGTGAAGGTTAACAAGAAACCTTTACGCAATAGATCCCATTCACTCATCCCATGGCAGATGTTGGGCATGGGATCCCCCACAGCAGGTTTTGGCGCTTAAATCCCAAGTTTTGGTCAAAGATGGTGTAGAACTCTGTGAAGCATGGGCGCAAAGCGCAAATTGTATAATCGAGTCATAAGGTTGTTCACACTAAGAATTGTAATTTAATGTAAAGATGTGTCAGCCTACCCATGGTCCGCACACCATGGGATTGTAGAAATAGGGTGAGGCTCTAAGTGTAAAGATAATTTTGAGGAGAAGAGATAGAATAGCGAAGGCATGGTTCAAGGTTAAGAGTGAGATCTGAAGTGTACTAGGTCGTAGTAGTAGGTAAATGCTCTCCAGCTGAGTGCGCAGAGGCCTAGAAGAGTCTGTAGCTGAGTGCACAGGGTGAAGTTAGGTCTGTACTTGGGATTGAAAGATAATAAAGAGAAGTTTATTCTATGCATCTGTTATGGAATCTTTATGTTGATGTTATACATAACTTTTACTCTGTTTGTTTACTGCGCGCACTTGATGAATACTCTTATATATTCTTATATGTGAATTTAATCTAACTAATCAGCTAATGGAGACTAATTAAGAAATAATTGGGTAAATAACATGGGTTGCATTGCGGCTAGACCTGCGCGAAGACAGTATCATTGGGCGCAGGGTGCCCATAGGTGCGCGTAGCACAATAAGTGCGAAGGTTGGACTGTGTACCAATCACCTCATGTCAGACATCCCCAGGGTGCAGAAACCTAGTTCTAGCACTCTCCCATACTACTTCGGGTGAGACCTCAGTCCGCGCTCTGTGCACTTTTGCCGAAAGGGCCAGTACTACCGCGATTTGCTTGGCTAAATCACTTCCGAAGCTAGGTCATGCCAATGGAACCCAACAAATAAGGAAACTAAAGAGTGGTTGGATGAGAAGATTCATGAGTTCGCAACACAGGAAAATAGAACTTATCAAGTATCTAAGAAAAAGTGGTTGAGCACTATGTGTATATGAAAATTTGCAACACAGGAAAATAGAACTTATCAAGTATCTAAGAAAAAGTGGTTGAGCACTATGTGTATATGAAAATTTGCAAGATTGTCTTTGCATCCTTTCCTTCTGAGCTGTATGAGTGGATCACGAAGCTAGCAGACAGCCAAGAAAGGTGTAGGCTCGATAAACCAATAGTGTGGACTTTGGAACTGGTACGCAAACTAGAAGCCTCAAAGGATAAGATAGTGCGAGCTATGGACCACTGCCTTGACCGAATCATAGGAGGATTTATCACTGAGTTTGTAGTGGACATGACCGTCAGTTACAGCGAGGCAGAGCAACGTTTTCTCAAGGGACTGCGAGGTAAGTATACTAAATCTGTGAACACTTGGATTAAGATGTTGTTATGTGAAAAGTGGGTTATGCAAATAAATTAATGTTTGGGACTATGCGAAACGAAAATATCTACAGAAGTGGAAGTAGTAAAGAAGTAGAAAACAATCCCTTAATTTATCCCTCACGAGAGAGCGAGGAATAACTCATGAAGGTCTCTTCGAGAAGCGCGGTTAGTTTGATAAGGCAACACATTCCAAGGTTACCACTTTCACCCACACCGCCACCCGCTTCGCCTCCCTCACCTCCATCACCACCGACTCCACCTCCATGACCTCCACAGTCCAGTATGGCAAGTGCGATAAAAGTACTAGTATTCAGAGGGGTAGCAAATGAAGATTCGGATCAATTCTGGTTCATGGTAAGCGCAGTATGGGAAGCCCAAGATGTTACAGACGACAATATTAAGAACGCTACATTGGTGAGCGCACTGCAGGATCGGGCATTAACATGGTATATCAAACACTCTAATGACCACCCAAACACGGGGATAGTAGAGATCCAAAATGCACTAAACAGGGAACTTAGCAAACCAAAGTCCAAAACACAATCAATCATCAACTTTAAAGAAATCGCAATGCCCGGGTGAGACTCCCTAGGATCTGGATCAATAGTTGAAGAGTACGATCCGTAAAGCCAATATGACATTGACAGATGGACAACATCGTGCATGGTTTGAAGCATCTATGGCACTGCACTTGAGGACGACGTTGTCACAACGGAAAATTTCCACCCATGCCGAAGCGTTGGAAATGGAAATGATATTGCATCAGACCCCGATACAAGACCCTGGGTTGGGAGTTCAACAAATCCACGCGCAACTACAGAATTTGTGTTTGGAAGTTGTTATAGAAAATTTTGGGCACTACAACCTCAATCATAAATTTCCATAAACCAAGGGCTCTTAAGTCCCTAAAAGTGTTATTCCAACCTCTAAAATAACAAGGTCAACTGATTACATCTTCTCCCAGAAGTTCTCCATGAAAAACAACTCAAAATTGGTCAAAATTGGACCATCTCGCCTGCTCCATGGTCAAAGTGTGCTGCATCCCACCTAAGTACACATAGTAGGTGTGATGCATCTTGAAAATCCCTTCTATGGGGTACGATGGGCGAGAGTGGAAAAATGGCAAGGTCAATCTGCAAGGTGGAGGATCATGGAATCTTCTAGAAACTTCTCCTGTGACACTTTCCTCTCTGCATTCGCCCAGGGATGAGTAAGAGATCATCAATCTCCAAGTGGAATCAAGAACTATCAGAGAGAGGACACTAATCAACTCTCAAAAGCTGACTCACCCCCCTTACAAACATCTATATATGGATCCCTCATCCCAGAGATCCAGAGGCTGGAATTTTGTATCGTGTAAGGAAGTGTTGTTGGTTTCTTGGTGCAACATCATAGTGTTAGGTGATCTAAGCTTTTCATGAGGTGAAGAAGGGCTTTCTTACTGAGAAGATGATGCTGGGTCAGAACAATTAGTTGTAATCCTCTTTGATCTTTCTTGATTATCAGTAAAGCTATTCAATTTTTCCTCCACATTCTTGTATGATTGATGTTATATGCATTTGTGTGGTCAATATATATCTGGTCCTATATTGTTTATGATAATAGATCTATGTTCTTGGATAGTGTTATGCTACTTTGATTCTACAGGTGCTCTTTGAAGCTGGGTAGACAAAGAAGCGAGTAGCAAAGATCTATCAGAAGGGAGAGGAATCGAGTAAGGAATCAAGTGCAAGACAGAGGTTGGTCTCCTTATTCCCCTCTTATCTATTTCTCATAAAGGAAAATGAAAGTAGTTTTAGTTTGTTTGTTTCTAAGGTAGCTACCAGCCTTAGTGGGACTAGCAGCTCTGCGTAGACACTAGTTTTCCCGATAACAAAATGGCGACTCCGTTGGGGAGCAAATAGATTGCTTGTTTATCTAAATTTTTTTGCTTTATAAACTTACAGACGGAGCCTGAAGTCAAGCCAGCTAGCCTTCGAACTGCATTTGCTATGCAAGTGCAAAGTAGATCAATGCTGCTTCAGTCTATCTCAAGGTTTTGTTTATAAACTGAACAATTGATTTACAAGCTCTGTAATTTCCCTTGTGGTGGCTCTAGTAACCTCTTTAGATCTACCCTGTGATTGATTTACTGATTACTACTTGCTCGGCTTAAATCCTTGAACTGAGCTGCAAACTGTGACTCGGAACCCAACTAAAGTCTCGTCTCTGGTCCAGCGCACTGTCTCTTCTGTGAACTCTAGATGCATCACACTTACCGAGTGTAGTAGGTGCACTGCATCTCTTTTTCACTGTGTTACAGGTGCGCTGATCAGACAAGGTCTTTCCTGCTCCTAGATTTGGTTTCTATGTTCACTCTTTTCAGCTCTATTCAAGAATTTTGTTGCCTGTAGTCAGTACACCACTGTTGAAACCCCCTTCCTTGCCATTATTCCGCCTCCATTGTGAAAAGGACTGTAAATGTTTTTATGTATTTTGAGCCATTTTCAGATCTCTTTTACAAAGAAGTAGCGTAATCGTACTGTCGTTTCTTGATTTTAAAGTGTCGCAAGTGTCGTTTTCACTCATAGAAGAGAATCTGATTGTTCTTGATAGTCATTACACTGTTACTCTTGTATTTGATTTGAATTAGTAGTTTTTCAAGTGTCAAAAGCAAGTTTTCAATTCCAAATCGCAAAGTGTCGTCATTGTCTTCATTTTGTCTTGAAAAGAAACTTGTTAGTAATGTCGTTTTGAAAAATAATTCAAATTTGCGCTTAGCTTTCTTTTCATCATTCACACATTAAGAAGGCTGAAAACAAATACATGCACATGCATTTTGCATTTAGACTGTTTGTTGGTTTGATTTAGGACAGTGCATATAGTGTGTGCTCACTGCTCTATGTTGAAAGAACGCCATCTCTCTTTCCTTAGTAGCTAGGATTTTCATTGCAAAAAGAAGATTAAATGACTGTTTATCATCTTAGATTGCATCTTAGGAATTGTACATTTACATCACGTGGTGAACCTGAAAGGAAAATTTCTTAAGCAAGATCAACTGTAAAATAAATTTAATGAATCTAAAAACGCTTTGGAACCTAACGCACAACATCTAGATGTCTAGGCTAGAGATGTATTCCGGCGTCGTAAAGCCTGGTAACTGTTGTTTTCATTGTTGGTTGGGTGATTCCTCCACTTTGAGACGATAAGTGCCAGTACGGACTTGTGCTCCCACGTACCGTCGAGTATATATTAGGAGACCACAATAGGGTTTATCCTTTATCAATAGGAAGCCGTGTCTGCCGCCCTATCGATCGAAGTGCACTGAACACAACATTCGGGAAGATTGACTACCGTACCGTAAAAAGTATTCTGCAGTTTTGCGATTGGTTTGGTAATCCCTCTGTCTAGATCTCCAGAGAAGTCTCTTTCGTTCCTTTTCAGACTCCTTAAAGGAAAAGGTCATTCTGAGCACTTGTCACTTCAGGCTCATTAAAAATCGAAGGCGACTAGAGTCATATTTTGTTTCTTCTTGACTCTTATAAATTGAAAAAACAAGTTGTGTCAAAGCGTCTAAAATTTATTTTAAACGGAATAAATATCACCTTTCCTACGTTGGTCTTAGGTTGAGAAAATGGAGTCCACCAACCAAGGAATTCCCTTTGGAGGAAATCCTAGCCCCTTCTCCTCTTGGGGAGATGTTGGTGCTCCCCATATGGCCACATTGTCGCTTCCAGGACTGAAAATTGGCTTGCCTGTATGGCTCTTCTCAACCTCTGTCGTTCAGAACACCGTGATTCCTGAACAATCAAGTCAACAACTAAATGATACCAGAGTTACCCCCAAACCTTTTACTGCATCCAATTCTTCCTCTCCTCCTTCCTCTTCACTTGATGAAGCTGGTAAAGCCAAAAATCAAGTAACCGAGAAGAAGAAGGAGAAGAAGAAGAAAGAGAAGAAGAAGAAGGAGCCAAAGGAAAAAAGGGGCGACCAGACATCGTCTAGTGAAAATCCACACACTGCACCATCCAGGCCTAAATCGCCATGTGTCATTTGCAAAGGAGACCACTATCATCGAGATTGTCCTCTCGGATCTTAAGGGACTGGTCTCCACGTTTGCACAATCCGGTGTCGTCAACCTCTAATGATCATGTTGAAGGTACACCGTCAACTAGTGAAAGTGAAGCCCATGGACAAAAAGGAATATGTAAATTTCCTTGTAAATTGTGTGAAGGCGATCACGCCGTCCACCATTGTCCCTTCTTAGATGAGGCTAAAAGAGTTTTGGATGACCATCTGGTTTCACCGTTGCGACTTCCTCCTGTATATAAGAAGCTCTTGCCGAGTCTGTCACTAGTTGAAAATCTGGCTGACACACCCTTGTGGTCGGCCGAAGCATCTATCATTGAAGATAAACCATCTGAATCCACACCAGACGAAAGTTAAAAGGTTGAGGCAACAGTTGAACCAGTCTTGCCTTCAAAGGATCCATCTTCAGATGATACAGTCACCGAAGAGAAAAAGGATGACACCGTCAAAATTCTTTTCGTAAGCACAGACTCTGATGAACATGGGGGAAATCTACCCATTCCTTTACCGTAGGAAGGAAGTTCGTCAGAGTCGTATCCGGCCGTCTATTCGGCCCCGCCTCCAAGCAACCTAGTTGTTTCCTTCGCTTGGAATCTACTAGGCGGACCCCGCTTACCGGCTAGTGTACCATTTCAAATCATTGCTCAAATATATAGAATGGTCATGGCCGGTACCATCATAGATGAAGGGGATTCTGTGAGTATCCTTTCCTCAACTACTTGGAAAGCGCTTGGTTCGCCATCACTTTTGCCTGAGATGAGAAACCTAACAGGCTTTGAAAAAGGAACCAGTCGACCATTAGGGATCCTTTCCAATGTGCCGATAACGTTGAGAAGGAAAATCGTTCACATGAACGTAATGGTAGTCCAAGGACCCCTGGATTATAATCTACTCCTTGGACAAGACTATATTTATTGCATGGGAGCCATTGTCTCATCACTCTTTAGAGTAATGTGTTTTCCGCATTAAGGAAGAGTGGTCAAGCTCGTAGACTAGCTTTCATTCCCCGGTTCACACAAAGAAAATAGTCATATACCAACCCTGAATGGTCTTTTCATGCAAGGAATGTCTCATCAATCCCCAGTCCGTCCTCCTGATGAGCGCGAGTGATTTGGAGGATATGATTGAAACCCAGGGGGCATGCACCCTGGCTTGTTTCGACAGGAAAACCTTGGGTATAGGGTAGGTTTCCGCAGAGGATATATGACTGGCTGACACACCCGTCCATTTTGGAAAATGGGATTAGACTGGAATAAGATACTGCTGTTAAGGTAGGCCTTTCCCGATAGAACAAATATTTTGTCTGCAAATTGAGGGGTAACCTAGAAAAGGTAGGTCTTTCCTGATAAAACAAATGTTTTGTTTGCAAATTGAGAGGTAACCTGGAAACTCTACTTCGCTATACCTGGTGTTATCACCTAGAACTACAGTCCATGTACATAATGTTTTCCCAAACAAAAAAAAAAAATTTCATTGTCAAAAATTGTGTGTCAAATGGTTATGGTCCTATGTGTGTCACTTAGGGATTATGATTTAAAAAGGTATTGATGTGAATCATTGCAAAAAAAAAAAACCGTTAATCATCCTCCATCATAATTGTTTAAGGCATGTCTTGTCTTGTTTGCGTCATTGGTCCTTTTCGCAGTTTCGCAGCGCAGTCTGATTGGCCAATTTGGCAGCGCAATGATGTTTCCGCCTTTTCGTAGCGTGTCATTTACCAGCCATTTCGTAGCGCATTTTGTTAATTTATAACTGTCTGCGCTACGAAATCGGGGATTCGGGGATTTTGCAGCGCGTTTTCTTGAAATGTCAAGTCTGGGGGGATGAGTCATTAGGTCCGTCCATATATTGTCAGTTGATGTCCTCTCCAGGTCATTATGGGTCATCATTCCGCCATGAGGTTCAGAACCACGCACATAAACATCATTCAAAGTGATTTTATGATGTATGGTAGTGTCATGATATTTGTTATTAGTGCGTAAACTGACTTGCTTGTATGACAAGACTATTGAAGCGCAAAGGAGCCCGAGTTTTCATTTAAAAGGACCTGATTGCAAGCGAGCCTGCATTCCAAAGTTCGAAGTTGCCTTTTGAGTTGAAGCTGCTGTTAGTTCTCTGTCCGAAAGTTTTCAAAGTAAAATGGAGAAGAGGGAGCATCGATCCGGTAGGTGCCAAAGAACAGAACCGGAGGGGCTTGATCTTACGTTAAAGGATGAAGGTGTAGCAAGAGCTTTTAAAAATGCTGGTTGCTGGAGGTTTTGTGAGAAGTTGCAGGGAGGGCACGCAGAGGTAACAAAAGCTTTTGCATTGAATTTTACTGGTTTAAACTCTAAGGTGTCAATGCTAGAATTCCCTGTATCTCCAGAAGCTATTTCTAATGTGACTGAGATTCCTAGAGGAGGACATGAATGGTTCAAAAATTTCAAATTCGATATGAGCCCCTGTAAGGAATTCTTGAAGGAGCCTTATGTAAATGAGGATCTCACAAAGGCTGTGCCAAGGAGTTACGTGAAGGAACATTTTGCACTGCTCCTTACATGCATCCAAAAATATTTAACATGCGAAGGGAGGTATAACAAAGTTTATTCCTATCATTTTAAACTTTTGTTACATTTCACAGGCAAAGCATCAATAGATATCCCTTTCTACTTGTTCAGAAGCCTCAGTAAAATGTGTGATAAAATTCAACTGAAAAAAGATGACTGTGAAACATCACTGTTTCACCATGGTTTGGTAAAGCTGTTAGTGTTAGATGGTTTGCAGAAGATTGGTAAAGATTGGAACTCCTTTATTTTTATGGCTGGCTTTCAGAGCAAGACAGGCCTCACTCCATTGCCTGTTAGGGAAAGAGAAGAAACAATTGAAGAACCTACTCTTGCTGAGCTTAGAAAAGAGGTGAAAGATCAGAAGAAGTCCAAAACCAAGTTGAGGAAACCAGTGAAGCCCTTGGTAGTCAAGGAGACACCTCAATCATCATCAAAAGAGAAGGTCAAACAGAAGAAGGATGCACCTGGACCAAGTGAAGTTGAAAGGGTATCAAGAGTGAAAACCAGAGGTCAGTTAAGCAAGGAGAAAGGCAAGTCAATTGCTGTTGAAGAAAGTCCTATGTCAAAAGCTAGTTTAACTGATTTACTTGAGGCAATTGAGCTTGAACAAGATCAGCCAGTGCAGATTGAGCCAATAGAGTTTGAGCAGGACCAGCCAGTGCAGCCAATGCACATTGACTTAACCCAATCCTCACCAGAGAGCATGAAGAAATCAAAGGCTTCGAAAAGGTTAAAGTTTGAAGAGCCTAGTGAAGAATATGTGTTCAAGCCACGGAGGCCAATTACAAGAAGACAAATGAAAGAGGCCGAGAAAGTGCATAAAGAGGAGGCAGCTGTAAAAATGCCCAGTATAGAGTTTCTTGAAGTTTTGACTAAAACAGTGCATGCTGCCAGGCGTAAAGACAAGAGTAAAAAGGTTATTATTAGCCAAGGAGGAAATGTCATAGCTATCAGGAACCAGGCAGGAACAATCCAGGAAGAAGTGGCCCAGATAAAGAATGTTTCTAGAGAACGTGCAGTGAGATATGCTAATTATAGAAGGGCTGTATTAAAAGGCAGCACAAGCCTAGTGGGTCAAGCTGACTCAGGGTCTGATGTATTTTCGTGGATGGTACCAGCACTTAAGCAAGCAAAACTCATAAGAAAGCTGAACATGAGCCTGAGATCAGAAAATAAGGCTTTGAAGAAAGAGGTTAGCAGTTTGAAGAAGAAGCTAGGTAAACTAGCTCACTGATTTAAAAGGAAAGGTGCTTTTCAAGTTTTGATAAATTTTGGTTAAAGCTCCATCATTTTGAAACTATTTAGGTCCCTAACACCTGTACAAAATGTCTGAAGAAATCATGAGTTTAAGCAGAAAGCGCTTCAAGATAAATATGTTCTGTTTTGACAAAAACAGCAGTTTCGTAGCGCGCTACGAAACTGCTGTAGATGCTGTTTTATAAGAAAACAATGAATTTGATGATGAGGTCAGCGAATTTTGAAAGGAATGCCTCGAGGACGGGAGGGAGACCATACAAGGCTATCATAGCAATTCAAACAGTGACAGGTGTGAGTTTTGGAGAAAAGGTGAAATATTTTGTTTTTTGCTAAGGTTTTCTTAAAGGTACTTTATGACCAAATTACTAGGGTTCTGGTAGGGTTACCGGAATTTTTGGTTTGTACACCTGTTCAGTCCACAAGGCATCCAGATCATGAGGCATATGGTGTTATGCGTTGTTATTGAAGAATTAAAGAGCTTGGAGCGTGGTCTTTAAGTAGTAAAGAATAATGGAAGACAGGGACCATGAAAGCAGGGCACTCATCTTTACTAATTAATGAGCCATCTACACAGCTAGTATCCAAGGCCAGCTCGTTCAGTGAATGCTCCTCCAACATATCTCGGCCACAACAGAAAATGTACAGGTGTCAAAGCTCAAGAAAGGCATCATGCATACGAGGAGATAGAGTTAGAATTTCAATGTGATTAGGACTCTATGTATTTACAGCACAATACCTTATGTATTTAATAAGTTTGTTTAAAAATAGATAAGGTTAGTTAATGATAGACCATCGAGCTCCCCTCATGCTGGAGGAGGAGACTCAAGGTAGTTTTAGTTTTGTTTTCCTATATATAGGAAAAACTCTGATGTAAGTAGGGTTGGAGATTTATAAAAGAAACAGAGTTTTTATATTGGCTAATGTAAAAGACTTTTGACAGTAATAGAAAGATTACTTTTTCTTCCCAAGATTCATCTTGTGTTCAAAGGCTCAGAATATATGTGGTTTTGTCTTTATCCTTTCTGTTTTACAACTCAATAGACATGCAATCACTCTGAATTCACCTAGTGCTCAGACTTCCTGTGTATGTTTATGAGTTGAGGTTCTTTTTGAGAAATGTTCTGAGTGTTTAAACATTATATGCCTTGGCTTCCATGATTGAGTAGTTAATAGTTTACTGCAGAGGTATTTGACTCCATGAACCCAATGGAAGAAGTGTTATTTTGTTGTTCCAACCAGCTTATTTTCATGTACTGTTTGAAGAGTTAGCCATCTTTTCTTGTTATTAATCCATATCAAAAATCTGTGAGAGAGCCCTCTCTGACTAAGGAGGCTAAGCCTTAGTCTAAAGCCTGGTTTGAAATAGTTGCATGAGATCTTGCTAAGTAGCAGCCCTTAGTACACGATTTTGTGATAACATTTTGGTGCGTCTGCCGGGAGCCTGATGATTACTCATTCCCGAAGTTTGAAGATTGAATTTCTGAAGGTAGCAGGAGTTCAAAGTGATTTTCGAGGCTGCATTCTACCTTGGTGACTCCATT
The DNA here is from genome assembly GCA_031772625.1 of Pinus tabuliformis. Classification (NCBI taxonomy): domain Eukaryota; kingdom Viridiplantae; phylum Streptophyta; class Pinopsida; order Pinales; family Pinaceae; genus Pinus; species Pinus tabuliformis. The sequence continues at coordinate 1,031,291,746 of CM062817.1, read as the reverse complement.
GTTTCTTAAAGTTTAAAGGTGGCTTCGAGAGGAAGATATACAAGGAGAAATCCTGACCCAAACCCACCTAGTCCTGTGGAGAATCCTAATATCATCTCAAGAAGTAAACAAAGATTTTCTGATATACCAGGTACTTCAAGCATTTCAAAGTCTTTATTTCCTGAGTTTTCTAGAAGTCCTGAGGATAAAATTGTTGATGATAAAGTTCAAGAGGTTTTATTAAGGTCTGAGAATGAAGAAGAATTGATTGGTATCATTTTGGATCTACAAAAGAGAGGTATTGATACTTCATCTCTAGTATCACAAAAAGATAAAGAGGAGTTTTGGGAAATTGTTACTTCTGAATTGTTATTAGAGGAAGAGGACTTGAAACAGCTCAAGGAGCTTGACCCTTTTGAAGTTTTGCTTAACTCAAAAACTGGTTTACCTCTCCCAAATTGGAGTTCTTTTGTCAGCGGATTACAAAGCCCCAACAGCCCTTTCGGTACTCATACTTTGTCTTCTGCCTCTGCCAGTCCAAACAGCCCTCAGACAACATCTCATACTAGTTCTGGTCCTTCTGGTCATACAGTACCTATTGTCACTGTTCCTCCATTCATCATGGCTGTACCTGCTAGGTATGCTCCTCTAGCTCTACCTGCTGTTTTACATGATCTTCCTAATAAATATGCTGCTAGGATTCCAACATGGGGAGGGGATGAAGATATTACAGCAGAGGAACATGTGGATAGATTCAATGATTTTATTGATAGGTATGAAGTGGATGATGAAGATGTAAAACTGAGGTTGTTTGCTCAGACTTTCATTGGAGAAGTCAGAAAATGGTTTAAAGCCCTAACAGCTGGTAGTATTCATAGTTGGGCTGAGTTTGAAGATAGTTTTCTGAGGAAATGGGGAAATAGAACTAATCCTGTTCAGGCCCTCACTGAATATAATAATTTAAGAAGAGCTCCAGATGAGACTGTTCAAAACTTTTCTAAGAGGTTTAATAAAACATATAATTCCATTCCAGCACATTTAAAACCTCCTGGAGCTTTGGCACAGTTAAGGTATGCTGAGTCTTTTGATTCTGATTTCTCTCTTTTACTTAGAGAAAGAGAGTTTGCTACACTGGCTGACATGCAAAATGATGCAATCAAGGTAGAGGTGAATATGCTTGCTGCTAAGAAATCTAAGATGGCAAAGACTAAGATAAAGGAAGAAGAGAGACCTTCTACCTCTGCTCAAGAAGATAAATTTGAGACCATGATGAAAACTATGGAGAAATTGATGGATCAATTAGCACTTGGGAATACTGCTGCTCCCCAAGCACAACAAGAGCCTCGGTTCAGGAATCCTCAATTTAGAAGGCCTCAAAATCAGCAAAGGCAAAGAGACAATAGAAATCAGCAAGCTGATCCTCCAGTAAGACCTCCTTTTCAACAAAACATGGTGGATGAAGAGGAAGAACCTGAGGAACCTGAGGAATCTATTCATTGTCTTGGTGAAGAAGATTCAGAAATTTTCTTAACAAAGGAGGAACATGATGAGTCCAGCCAGTTAAAGGCTGAGGAGGAACCCTCAGATTTCTTAAAAGGGTATCAGCATGCCATATTTGAAATTCAAAAGCAGTACAATCTTAGAAACATAGATGTCCCTATTACAGTAAATAAAGCTCAGCCCAAGAAGAATGTGTCAAAAGCAGTTGAAGATAAGAAGGAAAAGTCAAAGCAAATTGATGGTAAAGGTGATTCTTCTCTTGAGAAAAAGGATAATCAAACCCCTGCTCCTCCTAAGGAAATTGAAAGGTCTACTTCTGTTTTTAATATAGAAAATGAGATTGCAAAAATTAAAATATCAGTCCCATTTAATGAGATCTTGAAAGTAGACAAATATAGAAGTAAGATTGTGGAAATGCTTAATTCTCCACCAGGAGGGGCTGATATTTTAAATGTACAAGAGGATAGTCCTGTTATCTGTTTAGGTCCAAGACTTGAAGATGAACAAAATGATGAGTTTCCTCCTTTTTATATAAGCATTAATATACATGAGATGACTTTGCATAATGCTATGCTGGATTCAGGGGCATCCCATAATCTCATGCCTAAGGTAATCATGGAGAGGTTGGGATTAGAAGTAACTAGACCATACAAGGACTTATTTTCTTTTGATTCAAAGAGAGTTCATTGTATTGGGCTGATAAAGGATGTGGTTGTGGCACTCACACAAATCCCAGCAAAAACAACGGTCATGGACATTGTTGTTGCAGATGTTCCACCTAAATTTGGGATGTTACTTTCAAGGTCATGGGCAGCAAAAATAAAGGGTACCATGCAAATGGATCTGACTTATGCTACCATTCCAGTGTTTGGTGAACAAAGAAGGTTATATCGTGAGACAAGGATGGCATATATGGTGAGCAGTAAGGACAAACCACAGAATTTCCCTATTTATTCTTGTGATACAGGCCTTGGATCAGCCATTCTCTTCAATGAATCAGTTGGAAAGGAATCACAAGAAGAACATGCAGAAAATCAGTGTCAGGAGGTGCAGCAAAGTAATGAAGAAGACATCACTGGTTGCTGGTCTTTATACTTTGATGGAGCAACAGGAAAAGAAGGTGCAGGAGCTGGGATTTGGATCATGAGTCCAACTGAAGAAAGTAAGTTTCTGTCATATAAACTTAATTTTGATTGTACCAATAATATGGCGGAGTATGAGTCTCTGGTATTAGGCTTAGAAACCTTGATAGAGTTGAAGGCAAAAAACATTGCTGTTTATGGAGATTCTGAATTAATCATAAAGCAAGTTCAAGGTGCTTATCAAACAAAGGATGCAAGGATGAGAGCTTATAGAAACTTGGTGTTGGAATTGTTGGAAAAGTTTCAGTCATATACTTTCAGTATAAAAACCAGAGATCAAAATTCAATTGCAGATTCCCTTGCTGTTGCAGCTAGTCTTTTTGTTATCCCTAAGCATTCTTCTGATAGCTATGAAGTGAAGGTTCGCCATAGGCCAGTCATCCCAGATAATATCTTAAATTGGCAAGTCTTTGAAGATGATCAGCAGGTAAGAAGTTTCCTAGAGTTGAAAGGAGAATTTGAGCATAGTCAAATTGATCAGCAGAATATGTTAGTGGAGACAAAGGAAAAGTCTGAGGTATTGCAGCTGCAAAACAATCTAATTCCAAAAGGTCTTATTCCACTTGAGAAACTATTTGATCAGAATGATGTGTTTAAAGCACCAAGATTGCAAGCCAATGAGGAGGAAATAGAAAGCTGTAATTTAGGTGACTCAGTGGTGCCTAAATTAGTCAAAATTTCAAAGTTTTTATCAGCTGATATGAAAGTCAAATATATTGAACTGATGAAGAAGTTTATCGATGTTTTTGCATGGAGCTATGCTGATTTGAAGCAGTATGATTCTTCAATCATACAACATACTATCCCAATTAAGCAAAATGAGAAACCTTTTAAGCAAAAATTGAGAAGAATTAATCCTCTTCTAATGCCACTAATTGAAAAGGAAGTGAAGAAGCTTTTTGATGCAAAGATTATTGTTCCAATCAGATTTTCAAATTGGCTTGCTAACTTGGTACCAGTTAGGAAAAAGAATGGAGAGATAAGGATTTGCATAGACTTCAGGAATTTGAACAAGGCTTCACTGAAAGACAATTATCCTCTTCCTAAAATGGATCTTATTTTGCAGAGTATTGTTGGCTCTCAACGAATGTCAATGTTAGATGGCTTCTCAGGGTACAATCAGATCCTTGTTCATCCAGATGATCAGGAGAAGACAGCTTTCACTACACCATGGGGCACATTTATGTATGCAAAGATGCCTTTTGGCCTCATGAATGCAGGGGCGACTTTCCAGAGGGCTATGGACATTGCTTTTGCAGAGGAAAAAGATAAATCAGAGGTGGTATATCTTGATGATATCACAGTATTTTGAAAGAGGGAGGAAGATCATTTAAAGCACCTTGAAAGGATACTACTAAAGTGTAGGAGGTTTGGTATCTCTTTAAACCCAACCAAAAGTATCTTTGCTTTGACTTCTGGTAAATTGCTTGGGCATATTATTTCTGAAGAAGGAATTAGGATTGATCCTAATAGAGTCAGTGCTATTCAAAAGTTAGATTTGCCAAGGAACAAGAAAGAGGTTCAATCTTTTCTTGGTAAAGTTAATTTTGTTAGAAGGTTCATCCCTAACTTTGCTGAAGTGGTTAAACATATCACAAAAATGCTAAAGAAAGGAGCAGACTTTAAGTGGACAGCAGAAGCAAGGAAGTCATTTGAAGAAATCAAAAAAGCACTTACTCAAGCACCAGTCCTCATCAGTCCTGATTTCACCAAGGAGTTCCTAATCTTCACATTTGCTTCTGAAGATACAATTGCTGGAGTTTTATTGCAGAAAGGAAGTCAAGGTACTGAACAGCCCATTTCCTTCTTTAGTAAGACATTGGCTAATGCTGAATTGAAATACAACATTTTAGAGAAGCAAGCATATGCATTGGTGAAGGCAATTAAGGATTTTAGAATTTATGTGTTGCATTCTCATATTATTGCATATGTGCCAAGTGCTGTTATAAAAGACATTCTTACACAAGCAGACCCGGATGGAAAAAGAGGAAAGTGGATAGCCAAATTGTTAGAATATGACATTGAAATTAGGCCCACCAAGTTGGTGAAGGGTCAAGGATTGGCAAAGCTACTAACTCATTCAAATCTGGACAGCAGTGATATCAATTTTAGCACAGAAATATCAGAAATTTCTGAAGATGAGGAAGAGTTGGTTCAAATCAATGAAAAAATTTTGACCTCAGAATGGTATAGGGATGTGGCATTTGTTTTGCAGCACAATAAAGCCCCTGATAACCTCTCCAAATCTAAAGCTCGGTTCACCAAGCTAAAATCCCTTAGATACTTTGTGTATGAGCAGAATTTATTTTGGAAGGATGCTGGAGGGATTTTATTAAATTGTCTCATTGAAGAAGAGGCTGATAAGGTCATTGATGAATTTCATAAGGGAGATTGTGGAGGCCATCATTATTGGAAGGCCACTGCAAATAAAGTTTTGAGGGCTGGATATTTTTGGCCGACTATGTTCAGAGACATTTATAAAAAGATAGCAGCTTGCCATGAATGTCAAGTATTTGAAGGAAGAAGAAAGCTAATGCCATTACCATTGGTTCCTATCTATGTTGAGGCACCCTTCCAACAGTGGGGATTAGATTTCATAGGGGAAATCCATCCTCCTTCATCAGGGCAGCACCGCTGGATTCTCACAGCCACTGATTATTTTACAAAGTGGATAGAGGCAGTACCTACCAGGCAGGCCAATGACTCAGTGATAATATCCTTTTTAGAAAATAACATCTTGTCAAGGTTTGGTTGTCCACTCAAGCTTATCACAGACAATGCTCAGGCTTTTAAGTCTAGAAGAATGATAAACTTTTGTCATCAGTACCATATTTCCCTTGGTCATTCCACAGCTTACTATCCACAGGGAAATGGATTAGCTGAAAGTTCAAACAAAAGCCTTGTGAGGATTATCAAGAAACTGCTGCAAGAAAACAAAAAGGCTTGGCACTTAAAGCTGAAGTATGCCTTATGGGCTGATCGTATTTGCACAAAAAGGTCTATTGGAACATCTCCTTATGAACTTGTGTATGGAGCAGAGGCGATTTTCCCAACATCTCTTGGGGTACCAGTTATGAAGCTAATTCAAGGATTAGAAGAGGAACCAAATGCCATACAGAGGAGGATTAATCAGCTAATAGCTCTGCAGGAGAAAAGGAATGAGGTGTTTGAGGACCATCAACAAAATCAGAATAGAGTTAAGAGAGCTTTTGACAAGAAGATCAAAGAAGACATATTTCAGATTAATGATAAAGTCCTAAAATGGGAAGCCAGAATTGAGGAGAAAGGTAAACATGGCAAATTTGAAAATTTGTGGAAAGGGCCATATCAGATTTCTGCTTTCCATGGAAACAACACTTATGTTCTGCAGGAAGTTGATGGATCGCCATATGCTGGGGGACCTGTTAATGGCAGGTTCTTAAAGCATTACAATCAGTAAAAAAGTGCCAGGTATCAGCATTGTATATATCCGTTTTCTGATTTTCTTGTTGGAAAATAAATGACAAGCTGAACAGAAAAGCTTTAGCCCGAGGAGAAGGCCCACAAAGTTTGAAAAGGATGCTTGTCAGCTGTGTGTGTTTAATAAAATGGACAAAGGCACTGGTTCTACGAGTTCTTAGTGTACTACAGGAGCACACTATCCCAAGTGGAGCCACTGTTATCACCTAGAACTACAGTCCATGTACATAATGTTTTCCCAAACAAAAAAAAAAAATTTCATTGTCAAAAATTGTGTGTCAAATGGTTATGGTCCTATGTGTGTCACTTAGGGATTATGATTTAAAAAGGTATTGATGTGAATCATTGCAAAAAACCGTTAATCATCCTCCATCATAATTGTTTAAGGCATGTCTTGTCTTGTTTGCGTCATTGGTCCTTTTCGCAGTTTCGCAGCGCAGTCTGATTGGCCAATTTGGCAGCGCAATGATGTTTCCGCCTTTTCGTAGCGTGTCAATTACCAGCCATTTCGTAGCGCATTTTGTTAATTTATAACTGTCTGCGCTACGAAATCGGGGATTCGGGGATTTTGCAGCGCGTTTTCTTGAAATGTCAAGTCTGGGGGATGAGTCATTAGGTCCGTCCATATATTGTCAGTTGATGTCCTCTCCAGGTCATTATGGGTCATCATTCCGCCATGAGGTTCAGAACCACGCACATAAACATCATTCAAAGTGATTTTATGATGTATGGTAGTGTCATGATATTTGTTATTAGTGCGTAAACTGACTTGCTTGTATGACAAGACTATTGAAGCGCAAATGAGTCCGAGTTTTCATTTAAAAGGACCTGATTGCAAGCGAGCCTGCATTCCAAAGTTCGAAGTTGCCTTTTGAGTTGAAGCTGCTGTTAGTTCTCTGTCCGAAAGTTTTCAAAGTAAAATGGAGAAGAGGGAGCATCGATCCGGTAGGTGCCAAAGAACAGAACCGGAGGGGCTTGATCTTACGTTAAAGGATGAAGGTATAGCAAGAGCTTTTAAAAATGCTGGTTGCTGGAGGTTTTGTGAGAAGTTGCAGGGAGGGCACGCAGAGGTAACAAAAGCTTTTGCATTGAATTTTACTGGTTTAAACTCTAAGGTGTCAATGCTAGAATTCCCTGTATCTCCAGAAGCTATTTCTAATGTGACTGAGATTCCTAGAGGAGGACATGAATGGTTCAAAAATTTCAAATTCGATATGAGCCCCTGTAAGGAATTCTTGAAGGAGCCTTATGTAAATGAGGATCTCACAAAGGCTGTGCCAAGGAGTTACGTGAAGGAACATTTTGCACTGCTCCTTACATGCATCCAAAAATATTTAACATGCGAAGGGAGGTATAACAAAGTTTATTCCTATCATTTTAAACTTTTGTTACATTTCACAGGCAAAGCATCAATAGATATCCCTTTCTACTTGTTCAGAAGCCTCAGTAAAATGTGTGATAAAATTCAACTGAAAAAAGATGACTGTGAAACATCACTGTTTCACCATGGTTTGGTAAAGCTGTTAGTGTTAGATGGTTTGCAGAAGATTGGTAAAGATTGGAACTCCTTTATTTTTATGGCTGGCTTTCAGAGCAAGACAGGCCTCACTCCATTGCCTGTTAGGGAAAGAGAAGAAACAATTGAAGAACCTACTCTTGCTGAGCTTAGAAAAGAGGTGAAAGATCAGAAGAAGTCCAAAACCAAGTTGAGGAAACCAGTGAAGCCCTTGGTAGTCAAGGAGACACCTCAATCATCATCAAAAGAGAAGGTCAAACAGAAGAAGGATGCACCTGGACCAAGTGAAGTTGAAAGGGTATCAAGAGTGAAAACCAGAGGTCAGTTAAGCAAGGAGAAAGGCAAGTCAATTGCTGTTGAAGAAAGTCCTATGTCAAAAGCTAGTTTAACTGATTTACTTGAGGCAATTGAGCTTGAACAAGATCAGCCAGTGCAGATTGAGCCAATAGAGTTTGAGCAGGACCAGCCAGTGCAGCCAATGCACATTGACTTAACCCAATCCTCACCAAAGAGCATGAAGAAATCAAAGGCTTCGAAAAGGTTAAAGTTTGAAGAGCCTAGTGAAGAATATGTGTTCAAGCCACGGAGGCCAATTACAAGAAGACAAATGAAAGAGGCCGAGAAAGTGCATAAAGAGGAGGCAGCTATAAAAATGCCCAGTATAGAGTTTCTTGAAGTTTTGACTAAAACAGTGCATGCTGCCAGGCGTAAAGACAAGAGTAAAAAGGTTATTATTAGCCAAGGAGGAAATGTCATAGCTATCAGGAACCAGGCAGGAACAATCCAGGAAGAAGTGGCCCAGATAAAGAATGTTTCTAGAGAACGTGCAGTGAGATATGCTAATTATAGAAGGGCTGTATTAAAAGGCAGCACAAGCCTAGTGGGTCAAGCTGACTCGGGTTCTGATGTATTTTCGTGGATGGTACCAGCACTTAAGCAAGCAAAACTCATAAGAAAGCTAAACATGAGCCTGAGATCAGAAAATAAGGCTTTGAAGAAAGAAGTTAGCAGTTTGAAGAAGAAGCTAGGTAAACTAGCTCACTGATTTAAAAGGAAAGGTGCTTTTCAAGTTTTGATAAATTTTGGTTAAAGCTCCATCATTTTGAAACTATTTAGGTCCCTAACACCTGTACAAAATGTCTGAAGAAATCATGAGTTTAAGAAGAAAGCGCTTCAAGATAAATATGTTCTGTTTTGACAAAAACAGCAGTTTCGTAGCGCGCTACGAAACTGCTGTAGATGTTGTTTTATAAGAAAACAATGAATTTGATGATGAGGTCAGCGAATTTTGAAAGGAATGCCTCGAGGACGGGAGGGAGACCATACAAGGCTATCATAGCAATTCAAACAGTGACAGGTGTGAGTTTTGGAGAAAAGGTGAAATATTTTGTTTTTTGCTAAAGTTTTCTTAAAGGTACTTTATGACCGAATTACTAGGGTTCTGGTAGGGTTACCGGAATTTTTGGTTTGTACACCTGTTCAGTCCACAAGGCATCCAGATCATGAGGCATATGGTGTTATGTGTTGTTATTGAAGAATTAAAGAGCTTGGAGCGTGGTCTTTAAGTAGTAAAGAATAATGGAAGACAGGGACCGTGAAAGCAGGGCACTCATCTTTACTAATTAATGAGCCATCTACACAGCTAGTATCCAAGGCCAGCTCATTCAGTGAATGCTCCTCCAACATATCTCGGCCACAACAGAAAATGTACAGGTGTCAAAGCTCAAGAAAGGCATCATGCATACGAGGAGATAGAGTTAGAATTTCAATGTGATTAGGACTCTATGTATTTACAGCACAATACCTTATGTATTTAATAAGTTTGTTTAAAAATAGATAAGGTTAGTTAATGATAGACCATCGAGCTCCCCTCATGCTGGAGGAGGAGACTCAAGGTAGTTTTAGTTTTGTTTTCCTATATATAGGAAAAACTCTTATGTAAGTAGGGTTGGAGATTTATAAAAGAAACAGAGTTTTTATATTGGCTAATGTAAAAGACTTTTGACAGTAATAGAAAGATTACTTTTTCTTCCCAAGATTCATCTTGTGTTCAAAGGCTCAGAATATATGTGGTTTTTTCTTTATCCTTTCTGTTTTACAGCTCAATAGACATGCAATCACTCTGAATTCACCTAGTGCTCAGACTTCCTGTGTATGTTTATGAGTTGAGGTTCTTTTTGAGAAATGTTCTGAGTGTTTAAACATTATATGCATTGGCTTCCATGATTGAGTAGTTAATAGTTTACTGCAGAGGTATTTGACTCCATGAGCCCAATGGAAGAAGTGTTATTTTGTTGTTCCAACCAGCTTATTTTCATGTACTGTTTGAAGAGTTAGCCATCTTTTCTTGTTATTAATCCATATCAAAAATCTGTGAGAGAGCCCTCTCTGACTAAGGAGGCTAAGCCTTAGTCTAAAGCCTGGTTTGAAATAGTTGCATGAGATCTTGCTAAGTAGCAGCCCTTAGTACACGATTTTGTGATAACACCTGGGGGCATGCAAAACTTTTGGCATGCAAGCGAAGAGTGACCATTTATTTTTTTAAATTTATAGGTCCTCTAACCCTTTAAACTCATAGGATTGGTCGTTTCCTAACTTGCATAAAGAAAGGATGTAGGGCAAAGCTTTGAAAAAATATCGTTTTTATATAAGACATCCTTACTATACGACTGGATCGAGCAGTTTTAACGTGGAATTAAAGCTCGTTAAAAAATAAACATAAGCAATGAGCAAATGTTCCCCAGAGTTTAAGCTCATTAAAAAATGAACCAATTTCCGGTAAATAACCATCGTGAATGTACTATCATCAGCCTTTGAAGCCTTGGTCGTGTTCTCATCATCACCTCCACCTTTTTTTCACTGATCATTCACCTCCATTTGATTGTTTACCCTTTTGAGGAACAACTACGAAGAGTGATCCTGTTAGGCATCCTTGTGACACTACCGTGATTGGAAAATTCCAAACCTTACCTGGAATCAGCTGCTACCCAAATTTATCACTCGTTCTTCAAAAAACAAGTCTCCTTTAAGCTCTTTTCATCTGACTCGTAATAAATGAAAAGATTGTCGAGCGATTGGCCTCTCCAGCTCGTTAAAGGGACTGGAAGTGCTATCCCTCCTTTAGATTTTAATCTTTTTGGACTTGAGGGATTATTACACAAAAATATCGAGCGCTTGTTTTGTTTGGCTCGTTAAAAGTACTGAAAATTCATCCCTTTTGTATTGTTTTATACATTTTTGGACTCAAGGGATTATATGACGAAAAAGGACTATTGGAGTTTTCTTTACGTCCCTTTTTCAGACTCTCTAATATTGAAAAGGACCGAGTTATCCTTGTCGTTAAACTCGTTAAAACCGAATATCGACAAACTTGTCCATACAGACAAGAACGAGTTTCATTATCGCTAGGCTCGTTAAAACATAGCGATGGGTTTGCCCGAAAGGCAAATTATAGAACAAGCATATGTTAGCCTCCTCAAGATTGAAAAAAATAAAGAGGTACTGGTCAGGAATGACTGGGGAAAAATTGGGAAGAAAACTTGAAGAAACTTTATCGGTAGCAAGTCACACTTGAACATGACACTTTCACTCTGCATCCGAGTCGGGTTGGGTTGTTCCATTCACTGGTCACATCACCATGGTTCTGTCACACCATCCATATTTGGGGTTAATGCTACCAATCCATCATGTCAGTGTCGCCGATATGTTCAACAGAAATCGCTCAAAGAATTCACTTGTGTCTCACCCACTGCAATACATTTACGCTCCATTCTTTCATGACCGCCACCCTAAACCTTATATCATCAGATCGTTTTCACCTCCATTAAAATCATTTGCTCTGTTCTGTGTCATTGATGTGGGATTCAATAAGGCCCTCCTATGATGGATCGCTTCTTGTCGACATCAGCTCATTATCCAAGAAGTCGATCTAGGAACAGCCCTTTCAGTACTTTGAAGCTTGCATGCCTCAATGGCAAGTTTCTCACTTCTGGCGACAGGTTTGCATCAATGGCCTTCGACCGAAAGATTTTGCGTGGTGTTTGATGCCAAGTCCCTTATTGAAACCACGTGAATTGTACCTTAGTACCTTGAGGGTCATCATCATTATCAGTGATTCCTCTTGCGCTTGTTAACAACTTACATCATTGGCTGGTAATCAGGCGATGTCTTTCCATGTTCGACTCCAGAACATCTCTCACATGGAACAACTTGTACTTTGAGTGAAGATCGAACAAGATTGAAGACCCCGAATCTAGTTTCATCCATCTGGGCTGCGATATATATTTAGGAAAATAAAGACATCAAATGTACATCATTATTGCACAGATAATCATCCAACCTAAGGGATGATGGCTCTACCAGAATCATCAGTGTACACTCAGACGATTGTCTGTCTTATGTACATGAAAATGAATTTATAAATCTGAGCATGGGAATGCCTGCCTCAGCTAGATCATGAAAATATTATGAAGATAATGTATTGTATTGTGTCTTATTACAGGTTGCCTTCCAGCTTGAAAGAACTTCAGATCCTCATGATAATGCATTTCACCCGACATCAACAGATTAACGACCTCATGCTTTAGGGGGCAAATGTTATAGACATTTTTGGGCACTGCAATCCCAATCATAAAAGTCCATAAACCAAGGGCCCTTAAGTCCCTAAAAGTGTTGTTCCAACCTATAAAAGAACAAGGTCAACTGATTACATCTTTCCCCAGAAGTTCTCCATGAAAAACTGCTCAGAACTGGTCAAAACTGGACCATCTTGCCTGCTCCATGGTCAAAGTGTGCTGCATCCCACCTAAGTACACACATTAGGTGCGATGCATCTTGAAAATCCCTTTTATGGGGTGCAATTTGAGAGAGTGGACAAATGGCAAGGTCAATCTACAAGGTGGAGGGTCATGGAATCTTCTAGAAACTTCTTCTGTGACACTTGCCTCCCTGCATTCTCCCGGGGATGAGTAAGAGATCATCAATCTCCAAGTGGAATCAAGAAATATCAGAGAGAGGACACTAATCAACTCTCAAAAGCTGACTCACCCCCCCTTACAAACATCTATATATGGATCCCTCATCCCAGAGATCTAGAGGCTGAAATTTTGTATCTTGTAAGGAAGTGTTGTTGGTTTCTTGGTGCAACGTCATAGTGTTAGGTGATCTAAGCTTTTCATGAGGTGAAGAAGTGCTTTCTTACTGAGAGGATGATGCTGGGTCAGAACAATTGGTTGTAATCCTCTTTGCTCTTTCTTGATTATCAATAAAGCTATTCAAGTTTTCCTCCACATTCTTGTATGATTGATGTTATATGCACTTGTGTGGTCAATATATATCTGGTCCTATACTGTTTATGATAATAGATCTATGTTATTGGATAGTGTTATGCTGCTTTGATTCTACAGGTGCTCTCTGAAGCTGGGTAGACAAAGAAGCGAGTAGCAAAGATCTATTAGAAGGGAGAGGAATTGAGCAAGGAATCAAGCGCAAGACAGAGGTTGGTCCCCTTATTCCAATCTTATCTATTTATCACAAAGGAAAACGAAAGTAGTTTTAGTTTTTTTGTTTCTAAGGTAGCTACCAGCCTTAGTGGGACTAGCAGCTCTGCATAGAAACTAGTTTTCCAGATAACAGAAGTGTAAAGCTTGAAGCAGGATAGGGAACCATGGCTAGAGGTGCATGAGGAAGTGTGGTGCATAAAATGTAAGGGTCAGGTCCATGACAAGGATCAGTACCCAGTGTTCGTGAACTACTTGGCAGGAGGAGGGCCAATGTCATTGAGACTGAAGGCACAGGTAGGGCCAAGCGTGGTACCCACTTTATGGTGTGTGATCTGTCAGATAGGAGGGAAACACACGACGGACAATTTTCATTTGCTACAGAAATATACACAGACACCCCAACAATTGTTTTGTAATTTCTGTAGGTCGGTAGGCCACGATGAATGCACTTGCTGAAGTTATGAGCTAATGATGGATCAAACCCCAGCCTATAGGATGCAGACCAATACGCGGGCCCTCGGCCCAGATGCAGGGATGGCGTGTGCTGGATTTTTGGAGCGAGGTCGAGGACGAGGGGGAATGGGACCAAGAAGAGGCCGCAGACAGTTAATTTGTTACAATTGCGGAGGTCTAGGGCACTATGCCCATGATTGTACCAACTCAACAAGGATATCCTGTACATATTATGCTCAGTTTGATCATGAAACAATAAACTGTCCTACGTTGATCACAAAGATACATGAAAAAGTGGTAATCTAACTTCCCCCAACTCAGAATATAGAAATGATGAGGTTTGTGTTGTGTGAAGAGGACCGAAATGTAAACATGATGCTCAAAAGCAGTACGACCATGGGAGAAGATATGGGGAAGCAACCAAAGGAAAGTACATGGGGTTGCAACGATCATGCAAAGGAATCCAAGTTTGACTTAGAATGCACAAAGGAGACATTCATGGAAGCTAAGAAGAGCTTCGCAGAGGCCTCCACTTTAGGTAGTAAGTATCAACCAGAGCCAGGAATGGATCCTTCAATGCTCACTACCTTTCTAGAGACATGCATGAAACTACTGCGTGACAACAAGGAAGTTAAAGGACTACAGGAGCTCATCACCAGGTGCACGAGGGTAGGAGAACCATGTGTAGTCAGGAAATTTAGAAAGCATGCATTGCGCACTGGAAGGGAAATGAGGTTGATTGCGAAGACTGGTGAGTATGAAATGGATTAGGCAATCCTAGATCTAGGTTCGGACGCGAATGTATTACCAAAGAAAACATGGGAACACATGGGAAGGCCCGTGCTACAATGGTCCCCTATTCAATTACGAATAGCAAACCAACAGAAGATTTTTCCCATGGGAAGGTTACAAGGGGTAATAGTTGATATTGAAGGCGCAAGCACGCAGGCAGATTTTGAAGTAATACAGATTGTTGATGACAAAAATCACTATTCCATGTTGTTAGGAATAGACTGGGCCATTGATATGAACGAAGTCATCAACCTGAAGAAGCACAAAATGATCTTCAAGAAAAAAATCACTATGCGTAGTAGTCCCACTAGACCTAGTCGAAGGAGCGCGCTACAGTGAACCAGTGCATGACGATGATCTTGTTTTTATTTACAAGATAACTGCACGAGACCAGGATTGGGTGAATCCGACTGCAGATGGGAGAATCTCATGGGAGCACGAAAGCTCCTACACTTTGGATTCAGATGAAGAAATAGAGTGATGGCAGAATCGGTTTCACGAAGTGACAACGCTGAATTGCAACATGATGATTATATCACTGCATTGCATGACAAAATAGGCAAGAGAGCTGAAGATATATGATGGATTGATAGTGGTGGATGAACTCCTGAGAAAATTTGAAAGTGTAGTACTGAGACTGCAGTGGTTCGATGCGTTGAAATGGGCATTGAACGCAACACCCGCACGATGGTGGGGTACACATCAAGGAAACTTTGAGGACTGGCATGGATGTAGAAGGATGATACACCTACAGTTTGGGAGCCCCCAACTTTGAATGAGAGTCGGGCAGCAAGGACATAACAACTTGCACGCCCACCTGTGTCAATGGGTACAGATGTGTGTTGTGTAGCCCACCCAAGCACACCACAAACTAAGGATTGAAAATCGAAACATGACACAGCAGTAGGAAAGATTATGCGCACCACAAACATTCCACATGGGAGCATTCAATAAGGTATGCGTAGTCCTGAACAGGGTTCACGTGGCGAGACAAATGGATTGGTACCTGCGCGTGCCAATGATTTGATGGGCCTATAGGTCCATGTGTAAAACCTGAGCGTGGAGACAATTCTGAAGTTGAGGAGGGGAGTCGATACCATAGTTTTGGAGGAAAGGAATCCTCACGCAATTGCTCCCATAGTTGGGACAGTACGTGAGGACCAGGACGAAGGAATTATGCAGCTACGCGAGGATGAACATATGCAGATTCAGGAAGCCATTCGGGGAGGGAACCTTAAAATTTGTGAACTCGAAGAAGATTTGGTACGAATGAGGAAGAAAATCATGTTATTGGGCACATAGATCAAAAAACTGGAAAATGAAATCATGCAAGCATGTCATGTCGATAAACTAAGAATGACAGGACAAGATATGGAAAGCCATACTACTGCATTAGAATATTGTCACCAAGAATTTGCGACTCTACTACCATGGCTACGACCTCACCTTACTAGACAAAGTAACCAGGGGAGCGCACCGCATAAGGAAGAATGCACAACACTGACTGTCATGAGGGTAATTGAGGAGTGCCAACAGACTAGGCTGGAAGGTGAATTGCAATCTCGCACAGGTGGTGCGTCCACCTCACTAGCCATCATAATCACAATATTAGTGCTCCAAGTAGTTAAAAGAGAGCACAAGACTATAAAAGAGTCTATGTGGAAGCTGCATGATCAGAAGGGTACGCACAGGATCAGTATGTCACAGGGGTCACGCCTGCACATAGGGGGCTGCACTGCCATGCGGGTAGGCTTGGAGGTGAATGTTAGGGTTATTGTTCATGACAAGATGTCCAATTTAAGATAAATATGAGCGAGCACCGGGCAATTAAGACATGAAGTCAGAACTAGTTTTAGGATGATCTACCACCAATCTAGCATTAATGGGCTGAATGTGGGGGGAATGATCAAATTTGAATTCAAAAAGGCCTATAAATCATAGGTGGCTATTCAGCAAACAACCCTTAGTTTTTTGAGAATTTAGTTGTTGCTTTATCAAGTGGGTATGTACCTTACGAATTTGGAAGCTTTGAGAGCAAGTTCAGTGTTCGAGACATTACCGAAGGAGATGTAGGATCTCCTGAATAGAATGATGTCGACAACTGAGGAAGTCACGCAGAGCCCTATGCTGTAGGTGGGCAATGCACCGGAAATTCAAAAATCACCCTGAACGTTGAGGCCCAAGACGAATCCACATGCAGTAGGACTAGTCCGCATGTCCCCACGAAATCCGTAGTTTGGTAAACTTTCTATGGAAGATAAGGGAAAGACTGTTAATCTTGAGACAGATGATGAGGAGGAGGACCTCCAGGCTTTCGTAGAAGAAATAGAGGTGGATGAAGAAATGGAAGAAGACATCTATCCGGTGCGTGCTGTAGCAAAACTACCTCAGTATGTCCCTCCGCAGAAAGGTAAAGTAAAAGTACCCAAGGATTTGGATGCCATTAACAGCGCACTCCAAACCCCGCTCCTCCTAGATGGAATCTTATTTGAAGGTTCGGTTCCTGGCCGCATGCCCACAATAAAATTTTAAGATTGGGACCTCGTGGATAGCAAAACGTTCCCACATTTGAAGACTAGCACACTCATGAAACAGAGTAAGCAGGGGTCTGTTACAATGTTAGAACCGCAGAAATGGCTGCGTGGTGTGGAGAAGGTCGGGAAACTCCACCTACTATGGATTCTGCATTTTCACCGCACACCAATTATGATCTTTGTCATCGGGCAACTGCTTTTCCTGGAGCACGATTGGTACTTGTGGCTAGAAGAGCCTATTCCCATCACGACAGAGATTATTCACAAGATTTCTCAGCTTCCCTGTCCAGGACGGGACGCCGCAGAAGTAGCTAGCAAAAGCGGAGATTTAGCGCTCGCAGAGGCCATGAATAAGAAATACAAGTTGGAAAAGAAGCAGAGAGGCTACGTAATTAGTAGCATTCAAAACAAAGGGGTGTGTGTAGCCACCCATCTGCTGGCTGGGAAGGTGATGAGAAAATTTCGTGGCAACGAGGTACCAACAGCGTTCGTTGCACTGACCGAGCAATGCACGGAGGGGGTCCAATTCAATTGGGCTAGATTCCTCTGTGAAGAATTCCTAACCAACTACAAAGAAGCTTAGGAGCAGGGCAAGACCTTCCACTACGCATGGTTGCTCTTGTCTATCTTATTAGTGGCAGGGGAACTGCCCGAGGATAGTCAATTCCCTCTTCTTGAACAAGACTTGCCAGAGGCGACAAAATACGCGTCAGTATGGGTGACGAAGGACACCACATGGATCCGTGAGACCAAGATCTTCTGGGTGCTCATGGAGGCAAGCATCCAAATGTGGATCAAAAAAAGGCCGTGCCTATAGGATGCAAACCGAAATGCGAGACCTTGACCCAGATGTAGGGATGGCGTGTGGTATATTTCAGGGGTGAGGCCGGGGACGAGGTGGAATGGGACCAGGAAGAGGTCACAGACAGTTAATTTGTTACAATTGCAGAGGACCAAGGCATTATGCCAGAGATTGTACCAACTCGACGAGGATATCCTGTACGTATTGTGCTTAGTTTGATCATGAAAAAATAGACTGTCCCATGTTGATCACAAAGATGCGTGAAAAAGGGGTATTCCAACCTCCCCTGACTCAGAATATACAAATGATGAGGTCTGAGCC
Source organism: Pinus tabuliformis (assembly GCA_031772625.1). Classification (NCBI taxonomy): domain Eukaryota; kingdom Viridiplantae; phylum Streptophyta; class Pinopsida; order Pinales; family Pinaceae; genus Pinus; species Pinus tabuliformis. Next base: position 1,031,273,747 of record CM062817.1, on the reverse strand, counting down.
GCATGAGGAGGACCCGAATGTAAATATGATGCTCAGAAGCGGTACGGCCACGGGAGAAGATACGGGGAAGTAGCCAGAGTAAAGTACATGGGTTCATAAGGCTCCTGCAAAGGAACCCGAGTTTGACTTAGAACGCGCAAAGGAGACATTTATGGAAGCTAAGAAGAGCTTCGTGGAGGCCTCCACTTCAGGTAGTAAGGGTCAAACAGAGCCAGGAATGGATCCTTCAATGCTCACTACCTTTCTGGAAACATGCATGAAACTGTTGTGCGACAACAAGGTAGTTAAAGGACTACAGGAACTAATCACCAGGTGCGCGGGGTCAGGAGAACCGCATGCAATCCAGAACTTGGGGAAGCATGCATTGCGCACTGGAAGGGAAATGAGGTTGACTACACAAATTGGTGAGCGTGAAATACATTAGGTAATTCTAGATTTGGGTTTGGATGTGTATTACCAAAGTAGACATGTGAACGCATGGGCAGGCTTGCATTGAAATGGTCCCCTATTCAATTACAAATGGCAAATCACAAAAGATTTTTCCCATGGGAAAGTTGCAAGGGGTAACAATTGATATTGAAGGTGCGAGCACACAGGCGGATTTTGAAGTAATAAATATTGTTGATGATAGCAATCCCTATCCTACGTTGTTAGGAATAGACTAGGCCACCGATATGAACGAAGTTATCAACCTGAAGAAGAGCAAAATGATCTTTGAGAAAAAGGCACTATGCATAGTGGTCGCACTAGACCCAGCCAAAGTAGCGCGCTACACTGAACCAGTGCGTGATGATGAAAGAAATGATGATCTTGATTGTATTTACAAGATAAATGCATGAAACAAGTATCAAGTGAATCCAACTGCAAATGGGAGGATCTCGTGGGAGTGAAAAATCTCCTGCACTTCATATTCAGACAAAGCAGTAGAGCGCTGGTATAATCGGTTGCACAAAGTGACAACATTCAATTGTGGCATGATGGTTAGATCACTGTGTTGCGTGACAACAAAGGCAAGAGAGCTATTGACATATGATGGATTGACAGTGGTGGATGAATTCCTATGCAAATTTGAAAGCGAAGTACCCAAATAGCAGCATTTCGATGCGTTGAAGTGGGCACTGCATGCAACACCTGCACGATGGTGGGGTACACATAAAGGAAATTTTATGTACTGGCACAGATGCACAAGAATGATGCACCTATGATTTGGGAAACCGCAACTATGGTTAGAAGACAAATACGATGGACGAGATGACCCATGCATGCACCTCGCGAAACGGACCAAGGTTTACAGGGAGGAACCATAGCCTGAATGGGTGCACCTATTCTACCATACCCTATACATCATACCCATGAATTGGTATACGAAGACATAGCTCTGCCATGGTACGGGCGAATGGGATGTGTTGCGCGAGGGTTTCTTGTTGACATTCACATTTGAAGATCATTGGTCGGATACTGTGGATGATGCGCTACAAGCGGTGAAAATCGCTATCTTTAAAACACCATAGGAACCAATGGAAGTGCTTTAGCCAGAATGGGTGATGCAGTTAAGTAGTGCACTAGAGTGTTATAACGTGAATGTTGAGGAAGAGGATGAGGACCCATGGAACATTAACATTGCAGAAACAGAAGGCTCACGTGAAGTTTTCTGACCACCACTTGAAGACCCTGACATCACCGCGCCGCTAAAAACAAAGTAGGTAAACATTGGCATAGAAGTGGAGTCAAAGTATGCAACACTGGGGGACTATTGGGATGATGCTACGGTAGATAAGGTGGCTGAGTTACTTTACGAATACGAAGACCTATTCCTAACCAAAATCACGAACTTAAAAGGGATCATTGGAGACTTAGGGATGATGAAGATCAATCTGAAACCGAGCACGAAGCCAGTTAAGCAGCAGTCTTACTGCTTGATCCCAAGGTATAAAGAAAAAGTCTGTGACGAATTAGACAAAATGCTCGCAGCCAGAATTATTGAACTAGTGGAAGAATCTGATTTGGTGAGTCCTATGGTAGTACAGGAGAAGAAACAGAAAGGTGAAATAATAATATGTGTGGACCTCAGGAAGCTTAATGATGCCTATGTTCACGATCCAATCCCAACACCATTCATAGATGAAGTACTAGAGAGTGTTGGCGGCTAGGAAGCATACTCGTTCATGAACGGGTTCTCAGGATACCATCAGATCAAGATTATGCCAGAAAATAGGAGTGAGATGACCTTCACAATAGAATGGGGCTTCTTTCAATACACCGTTATGCCCTTTGGACTGAAGAATGTGCCAGCAATATTTTCGCGCATAGTGGTGGCAGAGTTCAAAGAATACATCCACAAGTTCTTGGAGGTCTATCTGAACGATTAGACTATCTTTGGATTAGTTAAGCACCATGTAGGGAGCTTATGTTTGATGCTGGATACTTGTCACCGACACCAAATTGCGTTGAACATTAAAAAATGCACCTTTCTCATTCCCTTTGGCAACCTGTTAGGCCATGTGGTCTGCAAACAAGGCATGATGGTGGACCCTGCGAAGGTTGTTGTTATTCTAAATCTGGAAGCACCACCTAATGTCAAACAATTACGCGCTACTTTGGGACACACTGGATACTATAGGAAGTTCATCAAATGTTATGCACAAATAACAGCTTCGATGGAAAATCTATTTAAAAAGATGTTACATACTATTGGAATGACAATTGCATGAAGATTTTGGATGTCCTAAAGGGGAAACTAGCCTCTGCGCCAACCTTTGTCTTCTCGAAATGGGATGTGGAATTTCATGTGCATGTTGATGCATCGTGTATCACGTTGGGAGCCATACTCACACAGGAAGGCGCAGAGGCTGTGGATCACTCGATTGCGTTTGCAAGTCAAAGATTGTCCAAAGAAGAAAAGAACTACTCTACTACTAAGTGCAAAGGGCTGGCAATGGTGTACGTGCTCTAGAAATACTGACACTATTCACTCGGAGGACATTTCAAGATGTATACCAACCATTCTGCGTTGAAATACCTGGTGAACAAGCTTGTGTTGGGGGGGGCGCATATGCAGATGGCTCTTACTATTTCAAGAATATGATTTTGAGGTCATAGTCAAGCCATGATACTAAAACGCAGGACCAGACCAATTGTCACGAGTTGAGACAGGTGAGGAACCAACAAATTCGGAGGAGGGACTACCTGATGCACAACCCTTTGCAGTTTGCATCGCAGATGGACACTTCGAAGATATAATCCAATTTATAACAACAAGGACTGCGCTGAAGGTACTCAATCCAAGAGAAGAACGAATTGGTGGTGCACACAACGGATTTTCCAATCATCACGGGGCATCTCTACAATATGGGCAATGATAAGATATTACGAAGATACATACCTAAATTTGAACAAGGTCAGATCCTTACAGAAGCACATGGGGGTGTTGCGTGAGGACACTATGCAGGACGCACGACCACACAAAAGATTCTTTGCGTAGGGTTATGGTGGCTGACCCTGCACTAGGATTTAAAGGTGCATTGTAAGGCCTGCGATATATGTCAAAGAATGGGAAAACCATCATGAAGGGATGCGATGCCACTAAATCCCACAAATGACACTACAGCCATTTGAGAAATGGTCAATTTACTTTGTGGGCCCAATCAAACCTTAGGGAAAGATAAGTGCACACTACATCATCACCGCGACGGAGTACTTGACATGATGGGCGGAGGCACAACTGGTCAAGGACTGCACAACTGCCACCACTGCCAAGTTTTTGTTTGAAAACGTGCTGACATGATTTGGCTGCTCGAAAATCTTAATGAGCGATCGTCAAACACATTTATTGAATGAAACCATCAACAAGCTCAGAGAAGAGTTCTAGGTTTATCACTAGAAAAGTACACCATACCACCCATAGGTTAATGGAACAGTAGAAGCATTCAATAAAATACTGGAGACTACATTGACCAAAATATGTAACACGAAGTGGGACGACTGGGACCTACGCGTACCCGCTATGTTATGGGCATACAGGACAACGTGCAAGAAATTGATGAGACAGACACCATTCCGGTTGGTCTATGGTATGGAAGTAGTCATGCCGATGGAATACATCGTACCTAGTCTGCGAATAGTAGCACTCACAGGCATGACAGACCATGAGGCTCTAGAAGAAAGGCTTGCGCAATTAGAAGAACTCAAGGAAGAATGATTTCTCACTAGATTTCACCAATAGGTACAAATGTAGCATGAGAAAGCCTAGCATGACTGCCATATCAAGTTGCACACCTTCAAGGTAAATGATTTAGTGCCGCTGTATGACAGCAAATTTGAAAAATTCCTCAAAAATTTAGAATGCACTGGTTGGGACCATATGTGGTAAAAGAGGTCACAGCTGAAGGCATGGTCCAGCTAGTAACCCTTCCCAGGAAAAGTAAACGTCAGTCGCCTGAAGCCCTACACGGTTGGGTTGGTTTTCTGACTAACCGACTGAAGCACAGTCTTCACAACCTGAGGAGCCAGACAGGGGCATGGGGCTATAAACACAAGCACTAGAAGCTGATACCAAAGAAGAAACTCGAGTCAGACATAGATGATTCAGAAGCAGAAATGGAGTAGATCCAGCAAACAGCAGAACAATGCATTGCGAACCTTTGTGCAGCACAGGCACAATTGGAGGGGCTCCAGGCCAAGATCGCCACACCATCAGAGTGACTCAGGATGAGTCACGATGATTGTGTTTGGGGCTTGTTGGGCATGGGACCCCCCGCAGCATGTTTTGGGGCTCAAAGCCCAAGTTTTGGTCAATTGTATTATAAGAATCTGTGAATTACGGGTGCGGAGTGCGAGGTATAGGATGAGTCATAGGGCTGTCCACCGTAAAATATTGTAAATTAATGTAAAGTTGTGTCAGCCTACCCATGGTCCACGGACCATGGAATCGTATAAATAGAGCAAGGCTCTAAGTGTAAAGATAGCTTTTAAAAATCTTAATAGAAGATAGATAGAATAGCGAAGGCATGGTTCAAGGTTAAGAGTGAGATCTGAAGTGTACTGGGTCGTAGTAGTAGGTAGAGGCTCTGCAGCTAAGTGCGCAGAGGCCTAATAGAGTCCGCTTGTTGTAGCGCCACACGTTCTTCCTTATGCGGTGGAATCCCTTGGTTACTTTGTCTAGTAAGGTGCGGTTGTAGCCAAGGTAGCAGAGTCGCAAATTCGTGGTGACAATATTCTAATGCAGTAGCATGGCTGCAAATATCTTGTCCTATCATTCTTAGTTTATCGACACAACATGCTTGCATGATCGTGTTTTCCAATTTCTTGATCTCCGCGCTCAATAACATTTTTTTCTTCCTCAGTCGTACCCGATCTTCTTCAAGTTCGTGAAGTTTAAGGTTCCCTCGCCGAATGGCTTCCTGAATTTGCATATGTTTGTCCTTGCATAGCTGCATAATTCCTTCATCCTGGTCCTCGCTTACTATCCCAATTGTGGGAGCGATTGCGTGATGATTCCTTTCCTCCAAAACTATGGTCTCGACTCTGCTCCTTAACTTTAGAATCGTCTCTGTGCTCAGGTTTTTACACATGGCCCTATAGGCCCATCGAATTGTTGTCATGTGTAGGTCCCAATCCGTTTGTCTTGCTATGTGAACCTTGTTCAGGACTCCGCATACCTTATTGAATGCTTCCACATGGAACGTTTGTGGTGCACATCACCTTTCTTGCTACTACGTCCTGTTCCGATTTTCGATCCTTAGTTTGGGGTGTGCTTGAGTGGGATGCACAGCACACGTCTGTACCCATCGACACAGGTGGGCATGCAAGTTGCTCCGTCCTTGTTGCTTGACTCTCATTAGAAGCTGGGGGGCTCCCAAATCATAGGCATATCATCCTTTTGTGGATAAGTAGGTGGCGGGCAATTAAGACACGAAGTCAGAACTATATTAAATTGTCACGATCTGCCGCCAATCTAGCATTAATGGGCCGAATGTGGGGGGAACAGTCGAATTTGAATTCAAAAAGGCCTATAAATCACAAGTGGCTATCCAACGAACAACCCTTAGCATTTTGAAAATTCAGTTGTTGCGCTATCAAGTGGGTATGGACATTATGAATTTGGAAGCTTTGAGAGCAAGTTCAATGTTTGAGACATTCCTGAAGGAGACGTAGGACCTCTTGAATAGAATGATGTTGACAACCGAGGAAGCCGTGCAGAGCCCTACACTGCAGGTGGGGGATGCTCCAAAAAAAACAAAATCACACCAGACATCGAGGCCTAAGACGAATCCATAGGCAGTAGGATCAGTCCACATGTCCCCGTGAAATCCATGGTTTGGTAAAATTTTTATGGAATACAAGGGCAAGACTATTAATCTTGAGATAGATGATGAGGAGGATGACCTCCAGGCTTTCGTAGAAGAAATAGAGGTGGAGGAAGAAATGGAAGAAGACATCTAGCCAGTGCGCCCTGCAGCAAAACTACTCGAGTATGTCCCTCTGCGGAAAGGGAAAGTAAGAGTACCCAAGGATTTGGATGTCGCTAAGAGCACACTCCAAACCCTGCTCCTCCCATATGGAATCCTGTTTGAAGGTTTAGTTCTGGGCCACATGCGCACAATGAAATTTGAATATTGGGACCTCGTGGATAGTGAAATGTTCCCACATCTGGAGACTATCACAATCATGAAAAAAAGAAAGGAGGGGTCCATTACAATGCTAGAACCACAGAAATCGCTGCACGGTGTGGAGAAGGTCGGGCTACTCCACCTATTATGGATTCCACATTCTCACTACGCACTAATTACGATATTTGTCATCAGGAAACTGCTTTTCTTGGTGCACAATGGCTACTTGTGGCTGGAGGAGCCTATTCCCATCACAGTGGAGCTTATTCACAAGATTTATTAGCTTCCCTATACAAGAAGGGACCCCGTGGAAATAGCTGGTAAAAGCGGAGATTTGGCGCTCGCAGAGGCCATGAAGAAGAAATACAAATTGGAAAAGAAGTAGAGAGGCTACGTAATTAGTAGCATTCAAAACAAAGGGGTGCATGTAGCCACCCAGATGCTAGCCAGGAAGGTGATGAGAAAATGTCATTGCAATTAGGTACTAGAGACGATCATTGCGCTGGCTGAAAAATGAGCGGAGGGGGTCCAATTCAACTGGGTTGGATTCCTTTGTGAAGAATTCCTAACCAACTGCAAAGAAGCTCAAGAGCAGGGAAAGACCTTCCACTATGCATGGTTGCTCTTGTCTATCTTATTGGTGGTAGGGGAACTTCCTGAGGACAGTCAGTTCCCTCCTCTTGAACATGACTTTCCAGAGACAACAAAATACGCATCGCTCTGGGCAACGAAGGACGCCACAAGGATCCACAAGACCAAGATCTTTTGGGTGCTCATGGAGGTGAGTGTCTGGATGTGGATCAACAAAAGGCTGCACCTATCAACAAAAGGCTTCGTCTCTATATACTAGTTCATGGGTATAATGTCTAGGGTATGAAAAAATAGGTGCACCGACTCAGGTTGTGTTTCTTCCCCATAAACCTTTGTCCGCTTGGCGAGGTGCGCACATGGATCATCTCGTCTGTCATACTTTTATTTTAATCGCATATGAGGCTTCCCAAACTGAATGAACATCATTCTCCTGCATTCGTGCCAGTCCTCAAAGCTTCCTTGGTGCGTACCCCACCACCTCGCGGGCATAGTGTGTAGTACCCATTTCAAAGCCTCGAAATGTTGTTGTTCCGACACTTCCCTTTCGAATCTCTGTAGGAAGGAATCTACCTCACTTAACCCATCATACATAGGTAGATCCCTTACCTCTGTCGATATGCAGCGCAAAAATCTCGTCATCATGTTACAGTTCAGCGTGGTTACCTCGTGTAACCGGTTCTGCCATTGCTTTATCTCCTCGTCAAAGTCCGATGTACAGGATCTTTCACGCTCCCATGAGATTCGCCCATCCATGGTGGGATTTACCAAGTATTTCTCTTGTGTGGTTATCTTGTAGATGCAGTCTAAATTGTCATCGCTTTCATAGTCACACACTGGCTCTGTGTAGCGCGATCCTTCTACAGGATCCAAGGGTACGACTATGTGCAGAGACTTTTTCTCAAAAATCATTTTGTGCTTCTTTAGATTTATCACCCCATTCATGTTAGTGGCCCAATCTATCCCTAATAGCACAAGGTAGGGATTGTTTTCATCAACATCTCTATCACTTCAAAATCTACCAGTGTGCTTGCTCCTTCAATGTCCACGGTGATTCCCTGCAATCTTCCCATAGGTAGGATCTTTTGCTAGTTCACCATTCGTAGTTGGATCGTAGACCATTACAGCATAGGCCTTCCCATGCACTCCCATGTCTGCTTTGGCATAACATTAACATTTGATCCTAGGTCCAGAATCACTTGGTCCATCTCATATTCCCCAATCTGCATAGTCAACCAAATTTCTCTTCCCGTCCTTGTTGAGTGCTTTCCAATCTTTCTGACTATGCGTAGTTCTCTTGACACAGTCCCAGCGCATCTATTTATGAGTTCCTGCAGGCCCTTTACCACCTTGTTGTTGTGCAACAACTTCATGCATGTTTCCAGGAACGTCGTGAGCATTGATGGGTCCATTTTTGGCTCTGGTCTGTCTTTGCTTCCTGAAGTGGAGGCATCAATGAAGCTCTTCCTAGATTCCATGAAGGTTTCCTTAGCGTGCTCCAAATCAAACTCTAGTTCTTTCGTCAGAGCCTTGTGAACCCAAGTACTATCTTCACACTGCTTTCTTTGTCATCCCTTGTTGTAATTCCACTTCAGAGCATAATGTTTACATTAGGGTCTTCCTTGCATGGCTCAGACCTCATCATTTGCAGGTTATGAGTCGAGGGAGGTTGGAGCACTCCTTTACCGTGCAACTGCACTATCAATGTGGGACAATCCTCCATCTCATGATCAAACAATGTACAATATAAGAATGATGGCCGTGTAAGATTCCTACAATCATGGGCATAATGTCCTGGCCTTCCGCAAATGTAACATATCAGTTGTTTGCGACCTCTTCTAGATCCTCCTCCTCCACCTTGGCCTTGTCCGTGCCCCTGAAATCTGATTCACGCCATCCTTGTATTCTAGTCAAGGGACCACATTTCGACCTGAACTCTGTAGGTGGTAGTCCTATCCATCATCAGTTCATAGCTTCTACAGGTGCGCTCATCATGTCCCACTGATCTACAAAATTTACAAAACAACTATTGCGAATTCTGCGTGTACTTCTGCAACAATGGCAATTAGCCATAGCATGCTTTCCTCCTATTTGACAAATCATGCACCACAACGCAAGCACCTTGCTATGTCCTGCTTTGGCCTCTGGTCTTAACGACATCGGTCCTCCTCCTGTGAGGTAATTCGTGAACACTGGGCAGTGGTCCTTGCCATGACCCTAACCCTTACATTTAACACATCATACTTCGTCGCGCACCTCTGGTCGAGCTGTCCTGTTTTCTTTCAAACTTTGCATCTCAAGGCACAAGTTTTTCAATTGTGCATGGATCTATTGAACTCCCAGGTTAGGATCCTATATTTGGGTTTCATGCAACCTCATTGCGATCTCTAAGGCCTCAGCCTGAGATTTTAGCCTCTGTTGTGATAGCATGATCCTTAAATGCAGTGTTAGCGATGCTACAAACCATTTGCGATGTTGTCCATCTATCAAAGTCATATTGCCTTCGCGAATTGTGCACTTCAGTCTCTGATCCAACTCCTAAGGAGTCTCTCATGGTAGCATCGTGATCTCCTTGAATCCAATGATCGACTACGCCTCTGACTCGATCGGCTAAATTCTTTGTTCAACTCAGTTTGGATATCCATGATCTCGCATTCGAATCGTCATTAAAATGCTTAATATACCAGGTCATTGCGCGATCTTGCAGAGTGCTGACCAATGTCGCTTTCTTTATATTGTCATCCATAACTCCCTGTGCTTCCCATACAGCTTTTATCATGAACCAAAACTAGTCCAAATCTTCATTTCCTACTCCCTTAAACACCGAAAACTTTATCAAGCTTTCCATATTGATTCGCAGTGGTGGCAGAGGTCGTATGGGCGAAGATGGGGGTGAAGACGGTGAAACTGGTGGTGGTGTGGGTGGGGGTGGTATGCACAGAATCCTCTACCTTATCAAATTGATCGCACTTCTTAGTGAGACCTTCACGAGCTCTTCCTCGTCTCCTTGTGGAGGTGAAATCAAGGGGCTAGTTTCTAGTTCTGCACTACCTTTGTTTCTATAAATTCTCCCACTTCGCGTAGCCCCAAACATCAATTTATTCACATAACCCACTTTTCACATAGTATAATTTTAATCTAAATGTTTAGAGACTTAACATACTTACCTCGTGGTCCTTTGAGGAAGCGTCATTCTCCCTCGCTATAGCTGACTGAAGTATCTACCATGAACTCAGTAATAAATCCTCCTATAATTCAATCGAGCAAGTGATCAACAATACGTGCGATCTTAACCTCTGATGCTTCCAATCTGTGCACCAACTTTGGGGTCCACACAATTGGTCTGTCATGCTTGCACCTTCCTTGTCTATCTGCTAGCTTCATGATCCACTCGTATAGCTCAGTAGGGAAAGATGAAAAGAAAATTTCATGGATCTCTGTGTAAAGGTAGCAATCTAACCACTCTTTTTTTGATAGTCACGAACTCATATTCTCCTGTGCCACGAACTCGTGAATCTTCATATCCAACCAATCTTCAATTTCTTTCTTAGATGGATTCCAGTGATATGACATCAGACATCTCTATTCAGATCCCGGTCCTGAAAACGGAACCATTTGTTGGCTTGTTGGGGCCTAACCCAGGTTCGGAGTTAATTAGCTAAACAAATCCCTGTACTACTGGCCCTTTTGGAAATAGTCTGCGGAGTGCAGACTGAGGTCTCACTCGAAGTAGTATGGGGGGTGCAGGAACCAGGTTTTTGCACCCTTGAGTTGTCTGAGGGGTTGAATTGGTCCAAATGTGAGTCCCTTTGCACAGTTTACTTCGTGAACTTCCCTGTCCTTCGCGCCCTAATATATTTTTGTACGCACATCCGTAACCAGGGGTTGTGGGACTTTGGCGCTACTGGAGCATCAATCTGCACCATTTCCCTAAGCCACACCTGAGATCTCACTTATATTCTTATAACAGTTAGTTATCTTCACGTAAACAGATGCCTTATATTATATTTTCTTATTCATCACATTCATATGAGTTCGCGCAGTAAATAACCAGTAAATTTTCAATTCATATCGAATATTACATAAAATAGGAAAAGATACACATAAATATGGTAAAACTCCTCTTTTATTAATTCTTCCAATGGTTACAGACTCGACCTTCCCTATGCACTTAGCTGCAGGGGTCTGTGCACTCAGCTACAAACTACTAGGCCTCTGCACACTCGGCTGCAGAGCCTTCTCCTACTCTATAACCCAAAGATACGACTTACACTTCGACTCAATTCTTCTATTCCTTATATTAGATGTCTCCCTTACACTTAGAGCCTTGCTCTACCTATACAATCCCATGGTCCACAGACCATGGGTAGATCTTTCAAACCACATTACATTACAAAAACAAGGGCAAACAACCCTATGACTCTGTTATGACTTCACACTCCGTGCCCACAAATCGCAGAGTCTTTAAAATAGACTTAGTCAAAACTTGGGCTTTAAGCCCCAAAACATGCCTTGGGGGGATTCCATGCCCAACAACTCAACGTTGATGTCTCTTCCTTCACTAGTCCTGTGGAGAAAGAGAAGGATATCAAAGATTGGTACAAAGAAATTAAGTTGAGGAATGAGAAATTGAAAGCTGACACTGATTCCCAATACTTCAAGAAGACACCTGCAAATCAAAACAGATTAATGTCAACCTTTGACATTAAAACAGGTAAAATGCAGATGACATTCATGCAACCTATAGTCCAGCAACCACGATCATCAACAGACTATATGAAAACAGATTTTGAGGTTTTGTCCAGGGATGTTCACCCCATTGACCAAATTGAGTTTCATAAACAGGAAGGTGGGATGATCTATTCCACCATGACCAATAAATTTATGACTGTGCATTAGCTGCAAAGTTCATTGGATAATATCACTGCATAGTACAAACTAGAAAAGGCCTCCTCACAGGCCAAGCACAATAGAATCAAGTCACTGGAAGACATGGCCATTGAGCTTGGACATGATCCCAATGATGTCAAGGCTGTAGAGAAGTTTATAAATAAAAATAATGAGGATATTTTTGCTCTCAGAAAACAATTGAAACTGCCTCATTCAAAGCACCCACAAACAAAACAGGTCTTAGAAAGCCAAACTCATCAAGAGGAAATGATGGAACTTCTTCTCCAACTTAATGACCAATTGAAAGAGATGGAGAAAGAGTTGGACAACTTAATATAGCTAAAATAGGCCAGCCTTGAGACTACCACTTCCACTGTCATTCCGACAGCGACTACAACAATACCATCAACCTTTGCAGCTTCATTGTCTCCTACAGCTCCACTGGCTACAAAACTACTAGCTGCCACAACATCTACATCAGTCACAGGTTCGACAACAACAGTAGCTCAACCAGGTGATGAGGCAAGTAAATTGGTCAAGGCAATGGAAGACATGTCCATTTAGACCATAGAGATGAAAAATCTTAAGGAAAAGATAACAAGTCTAGAGAATGATAATAAGCTTGCACAGATCATGCACAAGGAAGAAGTTCAGAAGTCAACTAGGTTAACCGAAAGGATGAAGAGCTTGGAGAAATAATTAACGTTAAAGGAGCCACTTGGCCAAGCTAAGGAACAGTTATGGGCCAATATCATTGACTCTGTCAATGATATTTGGCCATCCATTCAAGTAATTTTTGAACAAAGTGACTTAGTTAAAGAGGCTACAGAAGCCATACAAAGAGTAAAGGCTGAATTGGGAGACATGCCAGAGGAAGTCACTAGAGTAATTCATTTCCTTAACTCCAAAAAAAAATATGAATTGCAGGAGTTGGACATAGATGATAGGACAGGCACAATACTAGAAGTGAAAAAGGTCCTCACCAAGAGGAATTTGATGATAAACCTTGAGGAAAAATGCCAAACCATGCAACTGGCTATAAACAAATTGATGGTAAAGTTTTATGTTTTGAGGCAAAAAGCTCTACTAAATCCATTGGTGATAAATGACAAATTGATGCCTCGGAGGACTACAAAAGAAGAATCAGAGAGGTGGCAAAGGATCAGGCAAGTAATTCTTCTATGAAGGGGATGCCTACTGGAAAGGTCCTATATCAGACATTTGAGAACCTGTTTTACCTCCAGCATGAGGTAAAACACCTTTTCCTGAACAAACCCACTTTTGTCAATTACACAAAAGCAGATGAAATCTACTGGAAGATGGTAAATATTCAATTTCTAGATGCAGACACATGGGAGAAATTGAATGACTTTCTGTAAAAATGCACAGTCAAAGTAAAGAGTACAGTAAAAGAAAATGACAGATCACCCAGGTGAAAGAGTATCAGGTAAAGTGTATCAATTAAGAAATGGAAAAGTAAAAATAATAGTCAATGTGAAGACAAACCGCAAGGCAGCGAATAAACAACAAAATATCAGAGCATAAAGACAACACAACCAAATAAATAGGGACAACATACAGTAGTTGAACATCTATCTCTATCTTCTTGTATGAGGATATTTATTTCTCCTAGATTAGTTCCCAAGACAGTTTGGGATATTTTGTAAACTGTTTTTGTATAAATACTTCATAATTCGAAGTATTGAGGGTGGATTGATAGACATTTCTATAGTTGTATTGATCTGAAACCTGAGGGTTGTTGTGCCAATATTTTTCAATTCAACAGACTGGACTGTGTAATAAAGAGATTTCATTACACGATTCATGTGTTGAGCTATTATAGTCAATTATTTTCTTTGTCAAATTTGTAATTTCCTTATGTATTTCACAAACTTACATGTTATCTAAAGTGAATGAATTAACTAGAAATTTATTTCAGAATTTGTTTAATTACACTTTGCCTTGAATAGTTAATCATTTCTATGTTCTCTTTTGATATCTGGATCTGAGAATCCTTAATTGCTCTCCCATCCCGATTGACATCTTTCACTTCCTTCATTATCCGGCCTAAGGAACCCTTAATTGCCCCTTAGATCTGATTGAAATCAACTTCACCATCTAGCTCTAAGATCTGAAATAACTCAGCTACCTTGCCCTGTAGACATTATTTTTAGAACTTGATCCAGTCCTGTTTGCTTGACATTTGACCCCATAGCCCAATGGTAAAAAGACATCCACATATCCATCTAAGTAAGTGATCCCACCACCAAATCAAAACCAAAACCCAAGTAAAATCATAACTAGCCTAAAATCAATCAACTAAACAAAGTTAAAACATAATGAGAGAGCCCTCTCTGAGCATTAGGAAGACTAGATCCTAATGTCCAAAGTAGGTTTGTGGTTACCTCTATCATTTCTTTCCTATCAACTCTAAAGAAATTTTGGAGTGATAACATATTGGCGACCATACTGGGGACTAGTCCTTAGTTTAATAAAACTTTAAAGAAAGCTTAAAATTCATCTTTTTCAACTTAAGTTCATTTTTGAGTTGTTAAAAAGTTTCAAAAAACAATTAAAAGAAAATTAAAATTTTGGCTCCTAAAAAGACTCACTATACCAGGGCAAATCCAGATCCAAACCCTGTTACAATAGTTGATGACCTTGTCAGAATTTTAAGAAAACCAAAGAAGGTAGAAACTCAAGCAAGTAGTAGCTAGTTACTTAAAGCAAATTCACTCCCCAAGGAATTATCAAGTTTAGAGGACATTCAATTTGATTTGTCATTTCAGATTTATTTATTTAGAACCAAGTCAGAAAATTCAATTCATGAAACTGTATTAGACCCTAATTTTAATCAATTCATTGAGTCAAAAGAGGTGCCTATACATATAGATTTAGACCATCTTATTTAAATACGTTTGATAAACTAGAAGCGTTAACCTCAACCTTGATAAGCCATATAGATGGTGCCTATCTACAACAATCAATTGAATTAGCTTCTGCCACTGTTGTTGCCTCTGAACTTTCTACAGAATCTTCAAAAACTCTAAATACACCTTCATTTACTACCACCTCACCTATAATATCCACCGCACTTCATTCCCCTAAACCATTGATACCTCAGTTTCCTCTCCAACCAAACATCTCAGGTTCATCTACACCCATTTCAAGTCCTTCTTCTTTCACCACTACTTTGCCCCCTAGTCAAACGATAATCTCAACCATGGCACACAAATATGCACCTTTCGTTTTATGAGCCCAACTACATGGCATGCCCCAAGATTACCAAAGCAAAATCTTTTTGTTTGATGCTACTAGTCAGTATATTTCCCAACAACATGTGAATAAAATGACTGATTAGTTTGAATTGCATGAGATTGATGAGTTTGATGTCCAAATGAGGTTATTTGCCCAAACATTGGAAGGAGATGTAAAAAATGGTTTAAAGGTTTACCTGCTAATCATATTGAAGATTTAGATGCTTTTTATAGATTGTGTATTGATAGATGGGAAAGAAAGAAAAACCCACTGCAGATACTATCTAAATATGATAACATTTATAAGAGCTCATAGTGAATCAGTTCAGGGTTATTTTACTAGGTTCAACAACATCTATAATGCAATACCTGCTAATATTAAACCTCCACCAAACTTGACATTATTCAAATTTCCTGATGATTTTGGCACTGATATGTCATACCAATTAAGGGAAAGAAACCTTGAAACATTGGACAAATGCAAAGTAATGTTGTTAGTGTGGAAGCCAAACTATTAGCTAAGAAAGCTAGGATGAGAAATGAGAAAAGAGTTGTCATTAAAGATGAAACCTCCACTTCTGATGGTAAAATAGATAGTTTAACAAAGAGTGTAGAAATAATAATGGATAGATTAGAAACATGGAAAGAAAAACTCAGTGGGAAAATCAATAACCACCCCCAATAAGAAACCCCAACTTTAGGAAAAATCCTAACACTGGAAAAAATGCAATACCAGATCAGCAAATTAGACCACCCTTCCAGGAAAACTATGCTGAGGGTTCACAAAACCATGAAGGAGAGGATGACACCTAGATAAACCTATTAGGGATTAAAAATGAAGATGTTATTTTTCTTACTCAGGAAGAACATGAATTTTACATGCTGCAACAATTACAATTAGAATCTGGAGAGTCCTTTGACTTCAAACAAGGCTATGAATCTGCTATATATGAGGTTCACAAACAGTACAACCTTAGAAGTAAAACGAATACTGAAATTCCCACTAAGAAATCAATCCAAACCCAAACTAAAAAGATAATAGAAACTCTTGTGACCAAAGTTCTACCAATTCTCCCTAGAGGAACTCAGGGGACTTCCAGCCCTAAAATTATATATATAACTTCATATTAAACTCAAACTAAAATTGTTACTCAAATCATTCCAAATAAGAGGATTCAAAACAAAACAGCTGATACACAAATTGAATTTCCAAATGCTGAGAAAGAAGATAAAAATACAAAGACCACATGTGCTAAGGAAGATCTCATCCAATAAAGTAAAACTCAAATGCCATTTAACATTAAGAATGAGATAGCCACGTTGAAAATATCAGTTCCTCTAACCGATCTAGTGAAAAATGAATCATATAGAGCACAAATCATTGAGACATTAAATATAACTGAAGGAGAGGATGTTGTAAACTTGAACGATGATCAAACTAAGTTATTGTTTGGTCCTGAAGTAAATGGCACACATCAACAAGGGGGTATCCCTCCATTCTACATTAGCTTGAATGTTCATGATAAAATCTTACATAATCTTATGCTAGACTCAAGGGCATCCCAGAACTTAATGCCAAAAGAAATCATGGAAAGATTAAATTTAGATATCACCAGACCATACATCTCTTTTCCTTTGATTCTAGCCAAGTCAAGTGCCTTGGCCTGATTAAATATTTGTGTGTGACTCTAGTCCGTTTCCCAGCAAAGAATATTGTGATTGACATAGTAGTTGTTGATATTCCACCCAAGTATGGAATGCTATTATCTCACTCATGGGGAGAAAAATTGCAGGGATATTTACAGTTAGACATGTCATATGACACCATCTCTATTTTTGGTCAACAAAGGAAACTTTACAGAGAAACCTTGATGAAATACATGGTGAGTAGTGCATAAAAACCACAGAATTTCCTTATGTACTCTATGCATTCTGATATGGACTCTTTTATCTTGTACAATTCAGACAATGACAAAAATGAAATCATAGCTGTAGAAGAAAAATACAAAGCACCTGATAGTGAAAACGTTTTTCATGAGTCTCTATGGCATTTATATTTTGATGGCTCTGTGAATAGATTAGGAGTAAGTGTAGGAGTTTGGATTCACAATATGGAAAATAATAATTATGAAGGTAATGCATTTAGATTAAACTTTAAATGCACAAAAAAAATGGCAGAATATGAAGCTCTAATCGTAGGATTACAAATGGTTAGAAAACATGGAGCCAAGAGAGTTTCTATAATGGGAGACTCAGAATTGATTATAAAACAAATCAAAGGTGAATACTCTGTGAAAAATCCCAGACTTAGCCAATATAGAGAGATTGTTCTAGATTTGATTAAGGACCTTCTGGAAACTAATTTTTCTGCCATTCCTAGGAAACAAAATATGCAAGCTCATAGTCTGGCCACTTTTGCTAGTACCAACAAATTTCCTTTTCAACCCAACAACCAATACACTATAGAAGTGAGACATTGGCCTGTTATACTTTAAAATTTGAAATATTGGCAGATATTTTCACAAGATTCTTAAATTTATGATTTCATGAATGCTAAAGGAGAGTTTCAAAACTGTAATATAGATACAAAGTGTAAAATAGATAATAACATAGATAGTGAGAGAGATATAAATTCTTTAGATATAGGTCAACCCACTAATTTCACTAAAGTAGAAATAGATAACTTAGAAAATGTAGAAATAGAAGAAATAATGAATGATGGTCTTGAAATTTTAAACCTGAAAGATAGCTTTTGGACCAAGGGATTAGTCCCATTAGAATATTTGTTTGATTCAAATGATGTAGTTAGGAAACCGAAAATGGAGCCTCTAAGAGCAAACATAGAAGAATGTAATATAGGAACTGAAGAAAAACCCAAACTTATCAAAATATTCAAAGCATTACCTCCAAATGAAAAATTGAAATAAATAAATTTGTTCAAAGAGTTTCAAGATGTCTTTGCCTGGAGTTATGAAGACCTTATGTCTTATGATACCAGCATAATTCGACATAAGGTACCTATCAAAGAAGATCATAAACCTTTTAAACAAAAGCTTAGGAGAATTAATCCCGTTCTTATGCCACTCATTGAAAAGGAAGTAAAAAGGATGTACGATGCACAAATCATAGCACCCATCAGATATTCAGATTGCGTCTCTAATTGGGTCACTACTAGGAAGAAAACAAGAGAAATCAAACTTTGTGTTGATTTCAGAAACTTGAACAAAGTGTCACTAAAAGACAATTATCCTCTCCCAAAAATGGACCACATTCTTCATAGGGTAGTAGGCTCGTCTAGAATTTCATTGCTTGATGGATTTTCTGGATACAACCAAATCTTAGTTCAACCAGAGGACCAAGCAAAGACTACATTTACAACCCCTTGGGGTACATTCATGTAGTTGAAGATGCCTTTTGGATTAATGAATGCAGGAGCAACATTTCAAAGATCTATGTACATAACCTTGCCAAAGAAATCCATGAATTTCTAGTTGTTTACCAAGATGACATCATAGTGTTTTCAAAATCAGATAATGAACATCTAGATCACCTAAGAGGAGTTTTCATTAAATGCAGAAAATTTGGTGTTTCCTTAAATCCCGAAACGACACTCTTTGGTCTAGAAGGTAAACTCTTGGGACACATAATATCCAAATATGGAATTTGAATAGATCCAGATAAAATAGAGGCAATCCTGACCATCACCCATCCTAGAAACATCAAAGATTTACAATCATTCTTAGGAAAAATAAATTTTCTTAGGAGATTCATTTCAAACATAGCAAAATTAATTAGAGAACTAAATAACATGTTAAAGAAAGATTTAGAACTTAAGTGGACAGTAGAGGATAAACAGTCTTTTGAGGCCATCAAAGAAGCGCTTACCAAAACACTAGTCCTCATAAGTCCTGATTTACAAAAATATTTTATAATTTTTTCTTTTTCTTCAGAACATACTGTTGCAGCAGTCTTGTTGAAAAATAATGATCAAGGATATGAGTAACATATTGCATTTTTCAGTGAATCTTTGAGAGATGCTACACTAAAGTACAACATAATGGTAAAACAAGCACTTGCTTTAGTAAAAGCTAATAAATATTTCAACGTATACATCTTGTATTCACACATCATTGCTTATGTTCCAAATTCAGTAGTAAAGGACATTTTGACACAGAATGGGCCTGAAGGAAAGAGAGGAAAATGGATTGCCACTATTTTCGAATATAACATAGAAATAAATCCTAAAAAACTTATCAAAGGCCAAGTTTTAGCTAAAATAATGGCTGAATCTAACTGTCAGGCCTTAGATATAAATTTCATTGGTGCCATAGATGATCAAGAAGAGATGATGACTCCATAGATCAGTGAACCTTTTACAGATTCACCTTGGTATTCAGATATCATATTTTTTTTACTAAACTTACAAGCTTCTCCTGGTTTATCTAGAACTAAAGGTACATTTTTGAAAATGAAATCAATGAAATATTGTATCATAGATAATCTTTTATTTTTGAAAGATAATGGTGGCATTCTATTAAATTGTTTATTGAAAGATGAAGCTAACAAAGTTATGAAAGAATTTCATGCAGGAGATTGTGGAGGACATCTATATTGGAAAACAATTGCTAACAAGATTCTAAGGAGAGGTTTTTACTAGCGCACACTTTTTGTTGATGACAAGAAACATGTGACCTCCTGTCATAAGTGCCAAATATTTGAGGGTAAAAGAAAACTCTTACCACTACCTCTCAAACCAATCTCCATAGAAATGCCTTTTCAACAATGGGGTTTAGACTTCATGGGAGAAATTCATCCAACCTCCTCAGCCCAACATAAATGGATTTTGATAGCCACTGATTACTTTACTAAATAGATAGAAGCCATCCCTTCTAGACAAGCCATAGACTTTGTCATTATCTCATTCCTTGAAAATAATATCCTTTCAAGATTTGGATGCCCCCAAAATGTCATTACTAATAATGCAGATGCTTTCAAATCCAAGAAAATGGTGGACTTTTGTAACAAATATCACATTACCCTTAGCCATTCCACTGCCTATTTCCCTAAAGGTAATGGAATTGTATAATACTCAAAGAAAATCCTTGTTAATATCATCAAGAAACTACTAGAAAACAACAATAAGACTTGGAATAAAAATTTGGTTAATTATTTATGGACAGACAGACTAACTACCAAAAAGTCCATTGGTACATATCCTTATCAGCTAGTATATGGAATGGATGTTGTGTTTCCATCCTCTTTAGGAGTTCCAGTGATGAAGTTCATTCAAGAGTTGCAAGTAGAACTAAATGATATCCAAAGGAGGATAAATCAAACAATACAATTGCAACAAACTAGAGAAGAAGTCTATGTAAAATCACAAGTAATCCAAGATAAAATCAAAATGATTTTTGACAAGAAAACTAAAGCTGATAATTTTTACATAGGTGAAAAAGTATTTAAATGGGATTCGAGAAGAGAAGAGAAAGGTAAACATGGAAAATTTGATTTCCTATGGCAAGGCCCTTATATCATTTATGGTTACAGAGGAAACAATGCATTTTTCTTAAGAGAGTTAGATGGAACAGATCTACCAGGAGGACCTGTCAATGGTAGAATGTTGAAGCACTACTTATCCACAGATTAATAGTAGTTCATTTTACTTTTCTCATTGTATATAACATTGCAGAGTTTAGATTGGATTGGATGGTAATATTTTAAAGTTGAAGCCCGGAGAGAAGGCACTGAGCTTTGAAAGGTTTACCATCATAAGTATGAATAAAAAAAATCACAGAGGAGCAATTACAAGCTAGATATAGTCAAAGTTTCAAAGGCTCCTGATTTAAAGTTCTTGACATTTCACCAGGAAATTCCATCCCCGTGTAGATCCACTGTTATGGTCCTATAATAATAGGATTCATAATTTTGAATTGGCTATGGTTAATCTTGTAAAATTGTACATACTTTTTCTTTCTGCAAAATTTTTTTCATATTAAAAATTTAAAAATGTAAAGAGTGTATGTCCTAAAAGAATAATCAAAGGACAAAAAGAAAGAAAAAAGATCAAAAAAGTAAAAAATATGAACCCCAAAAAAAGAATAAAAATAGATCATGAAAGTGTGCAAATTCGAATGCCACTCCTTTTGCTTTGCTTTGTAAAATAAGATTGGGTGTAGCTTGTCAAAA
This sequence comes from Pinus tabuliformis, assembly GCA_031772625.1. Classification (NCBI taxonomy): domain Eukaryota; kingdom Viridiplantae; phylum Streptophyta; class Pinopsida; order Pinales; family Pinaceae; genus Pinus; species Pinus tabuliformis. The sequence goes on along the minus strand of CM062817.1, from coordinate 1,031,252,218 downwards.
ATTCCACAATCCATGATGGTAAAAAGGTTTAATCTTGACTCATTCATGCTTTAAATTTCATGTTGATAGATAGAGAATAAAGATCTAGCCAAACTGTTTAACCTTGGCAAATCAATAGTTACGTAGAGAATAATAATGAGCTCATCAGTTTAATCTAAGCCATTGGGAGTTATAAGGTTAGAATTAGATAGTTTGCTTATCAAAAGAAAATGAAATAAAGGGTCATCAAGCTCAAATGCACCCAATAAATGAAGAGAAAATGTTAGGGTAACTAAAGGGTAGGTATAAGACATGTTGCAAATTCCCAAGGTTACTAAGTCAAAAGCATATTTACCATGCTTAATCCTATGTTTCATGTGCAAGAGAAGTTGAGAAAAAGAAAGGATATTCACCAAGTTTGTTTACTAATTTCCCCTCATTTTACTACAACCCCACATGCTTATTTTCTACTTTCCCTCATTATCCCTTCATTACTTGTAAATACCCTTTTCCCCTCATTTTGACCTTTTACCCCTTGGTTTCACACATTTCCTTAGAAATTACCTTTCAAAAATCATCCTCCCTTCCAAAACCCTTTTCCCTAGTGTGAAACCCATTTCGAATTACAAATATTACCTTCCCCCCTTATTAATTTCCCTATTCCCCTTAAAAAACCCACAAAAACCATTTATCCTAAGTTTTTGCTATGCCCCTGCATTATCTAATTAATGTTCCCCACTTTATATTTACCTGATACCCGTTTTGACCCACCAACCCTTGGTGCAGTTAAAAAACCCCGCCAAATAACCCATGGTTATACCTTCTCGTTGCTTATATTAAAACAAAACTAACATTATGTGCTAATTAATTAAATTTCTTTGTAATTAAACCCCGGGCGCCGCCGACCACTATCCCGACTTCGTCCGTGCAACGCAACTGTGTGATATCCCTCTACTCTCCTACACCTAGATCCAACGGTCTACAACGATATTGTGTGGATTCATTATCCGACTGTTAATAACCCGAGAGCACGTGATATTCGCAATTTTGGTCGAGCGCTCCTTGGCTATGTGGCAGCACCAGGTTACCTCGCGTGCTCGCGAAAAATACCTCCCACCATCCAAAAGTAGTGCGATGGTGCACAAAACCACCTCCCTGCCTAAATAGAAAACTACCCACTGTTCATTTAATAATTTCTGGGCCAAAATGTGACCATTATCGGTTAAAAGGCCGTAAAGCCCCAATTCGCTCTTTTCTTGCATTTTCACTGTAAACCTCTACTAAGCCGTTTGCAACACCCTAAAGTTTTGTGCAACCAAATTGACCACCTTTTTCTCCCTGAAGATGCTACGGTTACCCAATTGAAGCAACCAATTGACAATTGAAGCCTCAGTACCTTCTGTAGTTACCACAGAACCCCTTTGCATGCCAAATCACCAATTTCCAGGTATTCTTGGAAAAAACTAGAATGACCCTTGAATTTGAAAATGCACAGTTGTAATTAAGTGGTTAATTAATTGAATTAATTAAGAAACCTTCCTGAAATTGAAGAGAAACTTATTTGTACATCCCAAACCCTTTTACAGACTGTAATTACCCTCCCACTATTCTAGAGCTTCTAAAACTCACTCCTGAAACCACTGAAAGCCTAATTCAATTCAGTAATCCCAATTATGGCTTCCCAAACCTCTCTGGACATAAGACCTTTACAAACCCCTCACCTGGATATCGACCACCTTGCATTAGCAGAAATAGACTTCCAAATAAAGGATACAGCTTCCCCTGCCTACCTACTAAAACTCCACTGCTGGAGTAAACACAAATTTTTAAACCAAAATGATGGCATTCACCTTTGGGAGTAAAATTGGCCCAAGTACTATTTCCCACAGGTACACCCTTTCCCAGAAATCATCCACTTCTTCCAAGCTTGCTACATTCCCAGCCAAAGAGCCATTGTCACCCCTAACCAACAAGCTTTATTCACCATCACTGCAGAATCCATTAATCAAATGCTACAAGTCCAGCCAAGCTAAAATGAGACCCCTCTTTCAATTGAAGGCTTACTTGACCTATATACCAAGTTAGACATACCCAAGAAGGCTCAAATTATTCAAAATTTCATCATTAAAGATTCCCACACTCCAAGAGATAGTCCCCCTTATGCTGCCACCACTTTTTCTGAGAGAGGCAGACAAATTATTACCATGCTCTCTTGCATTTTAGGGTACACCACAGATGAGCATGTGGATGAGGTTGTCCTAGATTTTCTTTCTATCTTTTGCCCAGGCAAGCCTCCTACTATAATGTATAACTATGCTCAGTTCATAGCAGACAGAATGCATGAACAATTCATTAGACTACCAAATGAGAGAGGTTTCAAGTACTCTTCAGTTTTGTTTCACACGTTCCTCTACTATCAGTCAGACAAGTTTCCAATCAACATTTAGAAGTTGGAGACCAAAGGAAATCCAATAACAGTCATCTATTGGACACCAGTGATCCAAGAAGACTCCACTATTTTTTCATACAAATACTTCATTGATTCATTTGTACATCATGTTGTAAACATGCTAACCAGTAGCTATCAGCCTAGGACCAGTTAAGAAATTAAAAGGGTTTTATAGTTAGAAAAGAAAATTAAAGTGGGAAACTGGTATTTATACCAACATCACATAGAGATAAGGATATATGGATGCCAACTGGCTCCCTACAAACTTCCCAAATACCTCCCCATGAGGTTATTTGAATTAGAGTACTTTAGCAGATAATAAAATTTGATGAAGTTAAATTCCTATCAGCCAAGAAGAAAACTCAATTCAAAATGAAAAACCAGTTGGGCCCCTTTATTTGGAATAATAGGGAAGCCATACCAAAGGCAGACAAGATTCTACAACAAATGAAATTTAAGAACAAATTGATAAGATTCTGAAATTCAAAATGGGCCCTTTCATACATCATCCTAGGCCAGACATTGAGAGATTTTCCAACCAGTCAGAATGGTTGGAAAACACTTTGATAGACATGGACAGTACTATAGTTGATGTGGAGAATACATTAATTGATGTAGAAAAGTAGATTGACACTAGTTCCTTTCTGTAGGTTCAAAACCTAGGAGAACCAATGAATATTCCTCCTCTTTTACAGACTCCAGCAAATGAAGACAAAAATGCAAAGAGAACCAAGGAAGAAGGTTCTAGTTCAGCCATGGAAACCATAGATGAACAGTTTGAGATCAGTTACAGGAAGAGGCCCAAGCTTAATCTTGTAACTAAACAGGAAGATACCATTGACTCAGTGGAAGTCACTGACACTGACACAATGGTGGGAAGAAGAAAAGGGCCATCAGCTTAAGGAGAAACACACCAGCTCTCTACCTCAAATACCCAACTTATTGAGAGATAACTCAGTGTTGAGGTCTCTTCATTCACCAAGTCTGTGGATAAAGAGAAGGATGTCAAAGATAGGTACAAAGAAATTAAGTTGAGGAGTGAGAAATTGAAGGCTAACACTTATTCCCAATACTTCAAGCAGACACCTACAAATCAAAATAGATTAATGTCAGCCTTTGACATTAAAACAGGTAAAATGTAGATAACATTCATAAAACCTACAGTCCAGCAACCATGATCATCAATAGACTATAGGAAAACATATTTTGAGGTTTTGGCCAGGGATTTTCACCCCATTAACCAAATTGAGTTTCATAAACAGGCATGTGATATGATCTATTCCACCATGACCAATAATCTATGACTATACATAAGCTGTAAAATTCATTGGATAATATCACTGAACAATACAAACTAGAAAAGGCCTCCTCACAGGCTAAGGAAAACGTAATCAAGTCACTGGAAGTCTTGGTGATTGAGCTTGGACATGATCCCAATGATGTCAAGGCTGCGGAGAAGTTGATAAAGAAAAAGAATGAGAATATTGCTTCTCTCCAAAAACAACTAAAATTACCTCATTCAGAGCACCCACAGACAGCAAAGGTCTTAGAAAGCCAAACTCATCAGGAGGAAATGATGGAACTTGTTCTCCAACTTAATGACCAATTGAAAGAGATGGAGAAAGAGTTGGACAACTTAATACAGCTGAAACAGGCTAGCCTTGATATTGCCACTCCCACTGTCATTCCAACAGTCACTGCAACAATACCATCCACCTTGGCAACTTCATTGGCTCCTACAGATCCATTGGCTACAACACTACCAGCTGCCACAACATCTACATCAACAATAGGTTTGACAACAACAGTAGCTCAGCCAAGTGATGAGGCAAGTAAATTGGTCAAGGCAACGGAAGACATGTCCATTTAGACCATAGAGATAAAGAAGCTTAAGGAAAAGATAACAATTCTAGAGAATGATAATAAGCTTGCACAGATCATGCACAAGGAAGAAGTTCAGAAGTCAACCAGGTTGATTGAAAGGATGAAGAGCTTGGAGAAAGAATTAACATTCAAGGAGCCACTTGGCCAAGCTAAGGAATAGTTATGGGCCAATACCATTGACTCTGTCAATGATATTTTTCCATCCTTTCAAGTAATTTTTTAACAAAGTGACTTAGTTAAAGAGGCTACAAAAGCCATACAAAGAGTTAATGCTGAATTGGGAGACATGCCAAAGGAAGCCACTACAATAATTCATTTCCTTAACTCCAAAAAAAAATATGAATTGTAGGATCTAGACATAGCTAACAGGACAGGTAAAATACTAGAAGTGAAAAAGGTCCTCACTAAGAGGAATTTGATGTTAAACCTTGAGGACAAATGCCAAACCATGCAACTGGCTATAGACAGGCTGATGATAAAGTTTGATGTTTTGAGGCAGAAAGGTCTCCTAAATCCCTTGGTGATAAATGAAAATTTGATGCCTCAGGAGACTACAATAGAAGAATCAGAGAGGTGGCAACGGATCAGGCAAGTAATTCGTCTATGAAGGGGATGCCTACTAGAAAGGTTCTATATGAGACTGAGAACCTGTTTTACCTCCAGCATGAGGTAAAACACCTTTTTGTGAACAAACCCACTTTTTCCAATTACACAAAAGCAGATGAAATCTAAAGGAATATGGTAAATATTCAATTACCAGATGTAGACACATGGGAGAAATTGAATGACTTACTGTAAATATGCACAGTCAAAGTAAAAAAGCATAGTAAAAGAAAATGACAAATCAGCCAGGTGAAAGAGTATCAGATAAAGTGTATCAGTTTAGAAAGGGAAAAGTAAAACGAACAGTCAGTGTGAAGACCAACAACAAGGCAAAGAATAAGCAACAAAATATCAGAGGATAGAGACAACACAACCAAATAAATAGGGACAGCATACAACAGTTGAACATATGTCTCTATCTTCTTGTATGAAGATATTTCTCTCTCCTATATTAATTCCCAAGATAGTTTGGGATATTTTGTAAACTATTTTTGTATAAATACTTCATAATTTGAAGTATTAAGGGTGGATTTCCAGACATTTCTATAGTTGTATTGATCTAAAACCTGAGGGTTATTGTACCAATTTTTTTCAAGTCAACAGACTGGACTAAGTAATAAAGAGATTGCATTACAGGATTCATGTGTTGAGATAATACAGTGAAGTATTTTCTTTGTTAAATTTGTAATTTCCTTATGTATTTCACAAACTTCCATGTTATCTAAAGTGAATGAATTAACTGGAAATTTATTTCAGAATTTGTTTAAGTACACTCTGTCTTGAATAGTTAATCATTTTTAAGTTTTCTTTTGATATCTGGATATGAGAATCCTTAATTTCTCTCCCATCCTAGTTGACCTCTTTCACTTCCTTCATTATCCAACCTAAGGAACCCTTAATTTCTCCTTGGATCCGATTGAAATCAACTTCACCATCCAACCTAAATATTTGAAATAACTCAGCTACCTTGCCCTGTAGACACTATTTTTAGAACTTGATCCAGTCCTATTTTCTTGACATTTGACCCCATAGCCCAATGGTAAAAAGACATCCATCTATCCATATAAGTAAGTGATCCCACCACCAAATCAAAACCAAAACCCAAATACAATCATAACTAGCCTAAAATCAATCAACTAAAGAAAGTTAAAACATAAAGAGAGAGCCCTCTCTGAGCATTAAGAAGGCTAGATCGTAATCTCCAAAGTAGGTTTGTGGTTACCTCTATCATTTCTTTCCTAACAACTCTAAATAAATTTTGGAGTGATAACATGGGTAATAATGTATCTTGTTAGATTTTTGGGATGGGAAATTCCAATATTTAAAATGTATGATGATACAGTTAGAACATTGATTGACGTCAAACATGTACCTAAGTTGAAAAAGAATTGGATTTCTTTGGAAGTATTAGACTCAGAAGCTTACAAGTTTATAGGTCAAAATGGAGTGCTGAAAGTTTCAAGGGGTGCTCTGGTTGTTATGAAGGCAGAGAATATGGAAAATATTTACATACTCAAAGGAAGTACTTAGGTCAGTGAGGCATCGACTGTATTTGAGAAGGCAAAAGAAGATACTCTCCTATGACATCAGCGGCTAGGTTACATGATCAAGAAGGGTCTTCAAGTACTGATGAATCACAAATTGCTTCCTAATTTTAAATCCTTGGGATTGGATTTTTGTAAACATTGTGCATATGGAAAACAATGTAAACAAAAATTTAAAATTGAAAGCCATAATAGTAAAGGAATTTTGGACTATATTCATTATGATCTTTGAGGACCATCTCCTATTGTATCTTATGGATTTCTCCAAGAAAGTCTCGGTCTATATGTTGAAAAGAAAATTTGATGTATTTAATGTTTTTAAATAATTTAAAGTTATGGTGGAAAGGAAAATAGGAAAATCAATTAAATGTTTAAGAACTGACAATGGCGGTGAATTTAATTCCTTAGAATTTGAATAATATTATAATAATGAAGTGATTATTAGACATAAAAATTTTGTTTATACTCTTCGACAAAATGAAATTGTTGAACATATGAATCAGACTCTTATAGAAAGAGCTAGAAGCATGATAAACAATTTTAATCTGCAGAAGGATTTATGGGCATAAGCAATATCTACTACTTGTTATTTGGTAAACATATCACCTTCAGTTTCCATTAATTGTAAAATTCCCAAAGAAGTCTGGTTGGGTCATTCTTTTGATTATTCACCTTTAATAATTTTTGGTTGTGAGGTCTATGCTCTTATTCCAAAGAATTAGAGTTCAAAGTTAGACCGAAAATGAAAATTTTATGTATTTGTTGGGTATGAATATGTGGTGAAAGGATACGGGTTGTAGGATCCTTCTTTAGGTAAGATAGTCATTAGTAGAGATGTAACATTTGATGAATCTTCTCTTCTAAAATCATATGTAGAGAAAGTTAAACAGGAACAAGTATCACCAAATCAACAAATTTAGTTGGAGACTAAACCTTTTTTGGAAAGTCGAAAGGAAGGAGAGACGTCTAAAGAAAAAGGTGAAGAAGATGTAAAGGAAACTATAGAAGTTCAACAACTAGTCAAACTAAGGAGGTCTAGAAGGGAGAGAAGAACACCCAAAAGGTATGAATATTTTTCTTCATATATGCATTGATTATTGAAGATGGGGAACCTTCTTGTTATCAGGAAGTAGAGGATGATGCAAATAGCAAAAAGTGGAGAAAGGCTATCGATGAAGAAATGAATTCCTTATCTAGGAACAAACCTTGGGATCTTGTAGTACTTCTTGAAGGGACAAGTGTTTTTAGATGAAAATGGGTCTTCAAATTGAAGCGAAATTTTGATGTAAGTATAGGAAGGTATAAGGAAAGGCTGGTAGCAAAATGGTATTCTCAAGTTGAAGGTATTGAATTTCATGATATTTTTTCACCAATCGTAAAACTTGTTTCTATTCGAACTGTGTTAGCACGAATTGCATTACTTGATCTTGAGTTAGAACAGTTAGATGTTAAAACAACTTTTCTTCATGGATATTTGGATGAAGAGATTTATATGGATCAACAAGGAGATTTTGTACAAGGTCACAACAGAAGATTAGTTTGTAAGCTCAGGAAATCATTGTATGGCTTGAGGCAGTCTTCTAGATAATGGTACAAGAAGTTTGATTCCTTCATGGTGAGCCAGAAATTTACTAGAAGTGAGTACGATCATTGTGTGTACTTTAAAATTTTCAATGACATATTCATTATCTTGGTCTTGTATGTTGACGATATGCTTATTGCAAGAAAAAGCATGGAAGAGATCAACAAGTTAAAGGCTCAACTTTCTAGGATGTTTGATATGAAGGATCTTGGAGCGGAGAAACATATCTTGGTCATGGAGATACACAGAGATAGAAAAATGGAAAGCTTTGGTTATCACAATGGAAGTATGTGGAGAAAGTACTTGAAAAATTTGGTAGAAACAATGTGAAACTTGTTAATGTTCCATTAGCTTTCCATTTTAAGATTTCTTTGGTTTTGAGTCCTAGAAATGATGAATAAAAGAAGTATATGTGTCATGTACCATATGAAAATGTAGTGGGAAACTTAATGTATTTGATGGTATCTACAAGACCTAACATTTCACATGCAGTTGGAGCTTTCAACAAGTTCATGGAAAATCTAGGAGAAGAACATTGGCGAGCAGTGAATTGGGTGCTTCAGTGTTTGAGAGGCACAATTGACCATTGCGTCATCTTTAATGGTAGTGAAGGTTCAGTCTATGGATATGTGGATGTTTATTATGCATTTGATTTGGACAAGAGGAGATATACTACATGATACGTCTTTACTCTTATAGGTGGAGTAATTAGTTGCATGTCAAAGCTTCAAGAAATCGTTGCTTTGTCTACTACTAAAGCATAGTATATAACTGCTTCAAATGCTTGTAAAGAAGAAATCTAGTTAAAATGTCTACTTGATGAGCTTGGAGGGATGCATGAGAAAGTGAATGTGCTATGTGACAGCCATAGTGCTATTAATTTGGCCTCAAATCCATCTTATCATTGCAAGACTAAGCACATTGATGTAAGGTACCATTTTGTGAGACTTGTGATCGATGGTAGCAAAGTAGCTCTCAAGAAGGTCCATAATCATGAGAATCTTGTATGCATATTCAAAAATCTAGTTTCAGTAGAGAAGCTATGATGGTTTTTGGGTTCTCTTCACTTGCATAAGAGATGACGAATGGGCATGGGCAAGGGATTAGGGGAATTGTTGTCAAGGTGGAGATTGCTGAAAAAATGACAACAATTAATGTAAACGGTAAAATTATATGGGTAAATCTATTTTACTATTCAATCAATTTTTATAACGAAATAAAGTTATGTAATGAAATAGCCCATATTAATTGGTGATTTCCCAAGAGGCTTGTTGTAACTTGGAGAGTGATTTTGAGCAATAAGAATTCCAATCCCTTGCCCTATGGAGGTTTCCTTGACACATTGTTAGGGTTTTACCACGTAATTACTTGTGTAAATTTTGTGATTCAATTTTCTATTTTTGTGTGCATTTCTTTCTAAATTAATTTGAGGGCTCCAAATACTGTCACTCGCCAGCTGGTTTCTCAAAACCTACCTCTAACCATAATCCTAGTAATAATAAAAAAATTACCATAATCATGATGATAATGATCGATAATAATCCATCACTTCACCAAGAAAATATATACTTTCTATCACTGCATGGCCTCTCTTTTCCATGTGGCACACCCTGATGCCATGTGGGCCCCGGGTACCCTCATCACTAACACCCATCATCAAGACCCCATTGTCTATCATTGTGGAGTTTCACAACCCCCCATACTCTTACTGTGGAGTAGGCTCTACATCTATCCTATTTCATATTATTATGAAAATATATGCATTAGTTACATCATATTTACAATCTTAGTCCTCTAGCAACTTAACCAAAACTAGCATATATGCCTAGGCATGTTGGCCCCAAAATAACAAAAATACATAGGCACACAGACTGCAAAATGACTCTGGCTCACCAACCTAATTTCTAGGTACAAATATTTACATCATAAACTGGCAAGGGTATCACATTTTATTTTAATATAGTCTTCTTCAATCATTTGTAATATCTCATAGGTATTGATATATTTATCAAATTTAAATTTGACCTTAAATATGAGGGGCATTTGTAGTTAATGGTCGAGTGTAATGTGGAGTGAAAAATATGATGTTCTTCTTGAAATATTTGAATGAAAGAAAACAACAACCATTGTATGCATATTGAACCTTATAAATTGTAACCACTCAAGGAGAGGGATCTATCTGCAACAAAATGATGATATGCATGAATGTTGTACCTTGTTTCATATGCATTGGTCAGCCTTCTTTATGCGCCCCTTTCCTAGGTTTATACACATTATTGTGGTTTCCCCTTTTCAATGTCTAGTCCATGATTGAATTGTTTAGGACCTATGTCTAAGATCATTATTTATCATTGTAAGGTGTTTCATTTTTTTCTTAGACTCTTCTCTTTCTAATTGGATCATGATTGACATCAATGCTTAGATGTGAACCCTTGTTTACCTAGAGATTCATTTGGGGGTCTGTTGTGCTTGTCAACAATCCCACCATTTATTAATGTTATTAGTAAAATATTACTTTAATAGATGGGGGCCCTCTCAAAAAATGTATATACCCAAAAAATCAATCCTAGCATGTAGGTATTTCTTTTATTTTTAGAATAAATCAATATATCAAACAAAACCTATAAAACCATTAAAATCCTATTTTTTCATATTTAGCATGAAATGCATCACAAATGATACCTTTCTAACCCACCGCGATCTACGATGAAACAATCAAAAAAGCAAATCTATATTCGAAAAATGATCATAATGTTCGAAAGCCATTAAAGCTTCTTTAAAAAATCTAAAGTCTCGCATTGCAACATCACTATTTATAAAAGACTTCTCTTAAGAGGTTACCCCCTAGTATTGCGATATGCGATATTGTGATCTGCAAAATTGTGATGGTATAATAGCCTTCTCGCATCACATTCCAATCATATGACACAAGCATCAACCTACTAAATGTCGATATTGTGAAATTCAATCTCAACCTAGACCCACCTCTTAATATTTCCACCAACACCTGCAGAGATCCATTATTCATTAAAAATAAGCCCGATAAGTGATGATGCTTGTTTCTCGCATCTTGCATTTCGCACAAACTCAAAAAATGGTAAGTTAAACAAAAATTAATTATGCGATATAGCGATCTACGATATTTCTTTTCAAATTGGAAAATCACTATTATCGCAGTTTAAAGGCTCACCACCCTAGGAGATTGTTTCCCGATTTATGATGTGAATATTTATGGACATTCAAGTTAAACGATAATGAATCATTAGTGGGAATTTATGAAGAAGTAACTACATTTATGTGTGAAAGGCCATTTAGAGTGATTTGATATCTTCTTATGTGATTTCAAAGAAAACACCTTTATCACCTTTACTGGTTTTCTTTATCGATTCATTCCTATATTCATTATCATTTTGATATGATAAACTCTTCCTGTTGAAACTTTCAGGAAAGAGTCGTAGAACAAGACACCAAAATCAATGGTGAAGAAAGGGAAAGTAGTCGCCTCTGAGAAGTCAAAATTGACTCCTTTGTTCACTGATACTACATGTAATATGAAAGCAGGGATGTCTACATGGGAGGCTATGTATTAGTTACTGGAGGAAGAACAACCAAGGATTCTTGAGACAACGATTACAATTGATGGGCATGATTCCTCTGATGCTTCCATAACTGAGCTTGTGTGCTCATTTCTGCACCAAATAGTCACACGACCAAAAATAGTCCCCTATATCGACATGGTTAAGTGGATCATTGATGATGATGATATAAGTAACAGAGAATTCAAAATAGGAGGCTAGGAAGTTATAGGATCTTTCACTCCAGATAACCTAAGGCTTATGTGCCACCTACCGGAGCCACAAGTTACCTACAATAGGCGATTTGTTGAGAAATTCGTCAAAGAAAAGGAAGGCCCAGAGGACTGCACAAAGAATTGGTCAAATAATGATGAAAGAATCAAGAAAGAAAAAAATGGTATGTACGCCACCGCATCTATTTTCCCCTTTCTGTTATGCTACGGCTATGTTATGTAGACTATTTAGCAAACTCGACAGTAACAAAAACTCCTCAGAATGGTTGCCCTTAATAGATGCAGCCATTAATGCAACAATAGTAGATTGGGCACAAATCTTGTCTGATAATTTAGCTAAAGCAATTATAGAGTATAAAAGGAAAAGGAGTATTGCTTCGAGGGTTTACCCACCATTTTTCATGAGTGCTTATGTAATGGACACTATTTGTTTTGGTTCTAAATTCCCTCTTATGGGATGGAGTGGACTATTCAAGATCCACTTCCTATTCACATCCACCACAAAGACATGTGGGAATTCAATTTTGAACCACATTTTTTCAAGATTTGTCATAGGGTTATGCGTCCTATCCATAAACGAATTTATAACAGAGATGCCCCCAAATTCTCCCAAGAAGCTGAGATAGACAACCTCCCAGTAACCCGATGGTTCGGGGAAGATACATTTACATATATTAGAGTATTTGGTAGCATTTCCTCTCCCCATGTTCTCCCTTTCTCTGTCCCAGATAAAGTAATGGCTAGAGAGATAGCCTATTATAGATATAGTGAAGGAGGGATGAGAAAAGAATTGAAGGCATCAAAGAAGGCCATTTGGCCTCAATTTCTTGTGTTAGTGGAGTGTTTGCATTACATGACCTTGGAAATGCATTCAGGGAAGTAGATAATATGTTGTCTCTACGATTACCTAAGTTCCCCGGAAGACAATACGACCCATTCGGTATTGTCAAGGATTTTACCACTATGGTCAAACTAAAGATATTCAGCAATGAGAAGGACACATTTGATGATGTTTTCTTACAGAAGAATACCTTCAAAGAAGTGAATCATATGGCACAGATACTTTTTGATCAGGAGGATCTTGAATCATTTTATAGCTACAAAGAAAAGAGATTATCAAAGGTCCCATTGGATCAATTGTTAATTGAACCAATAAGGGAGCCCACTCCCAGCGTAAGCATAAATGGTGACTCTAAGGAAAAATCTAAAACCAATTCTGGAGAGAAATCCTGAGAGAAATCTGCCAAGGGATCTGACAATTCATCATAAAATAGGAAAAGTAGGAATATGGTATCAATCAAGGATACAACCCAGTCTGCAGCAATGACAGATGAATAGACTTTGACCATCAAGCACACTGAAACCCATACTCCCTCTATACAGTTGATAAAGCCTCAGGTAATTAATTTGGAAGAGGAGTGTGATAATTTCAACAAAAAACTCAATGCAGAGGAACAACCACCAGAGATGCAAATGACACATCAGGAAACAACTCTCGAAATTATAATAGGGGGAACTGTGAATACTCAAGAAATAGAACACATTCCTGTTAGCCCACCTCTAAGATTATTTTAAGAATAGAAGAAATTCCCCCTATTGATGTATTTTACAGCCCACAACACAAGGCCATTGTTAAGAGATAAAGAAAGAAAAGAAAATTGGAATACACAACTAGTACCACTCCAGACAATGAGCCGATGTATGTCCTCTGGAAAGACTCATCCACCGACCCATCAGCCAACCTCACCAGGCTCTGGCGGTTCACAGGCGCATACGCTACGACAACTATTGACAAAGAAAAAGAGCTAGAACTATTGCTTAAAGAAAAAGAACACAAAATTTTGTCACTCGAACAACAGTCACAACAAGCCAAAACCAACCAACAAGCATAAATACAATTGGCTAAGCTACAGCAGGAGTTCCAACAAATGAAAATAGAACATTAAAACAAATTAGTAGATAAGGAGGCACAGATACAGATCATAACAGATATGCATAAGGATGACGCAAAGATTGATCAGTTTGTCACCGAAGCACTCGGCCTCAACTCCCATCTCACACACCAAAAAGAATTGCTATGCCAAAAAATATCGTAGTGGAACTCTCACTGTGAAACAAGCAACAAATTAACAAGCCAAGTTGTGGAAATGTGACTTGAATATGATGAAATTCTTAAAATGGTTTTATATTTCATAACTTGGAATAATTCTAAAATTGGGAGAAGAACCGACATGCCCAAACCGGATGAATCACATAAGGAGATCTTATTTGCAAGTTCGGTTTCTCGGCTCAAAGAGGTAGAATAGGCAACAAAGGATGCGACAGTGGCAGAAAACAACGTCATTGAAAGTGTAAATGAAAATTTTCATAGTGCTAATCTTGTGGGAGAGACCACCCCTGGTTTCCTTGCAAATGCACAACAACTTGAATTACAGTGGAAACAGGCAACAGAAGAAAGAGCATAAACAATAAGGCAAGTAACCTGGTTAAACTGGGAGGCATATTGGAAATATCTGGTAAAATAGCACAGCTAGTGGATGACCCTGAAATGCCTAATCGTTTCTACCGAGAAAATGGTGCCAGTGCTCATCTATGCCGTGTTTACAAGACAACTGAAAGCTGAATCCCGCCAACCTACACTCCTCAAGAACATGCTATATATTTGTGATCTGAAAGATCGAATGCAGGATTAGTCATTATGCACATCTCTATTTTTGTTTTATTTTGCTTATAATTAGGCAGGTCGTTTAAACCTCCTCGACTTTTTTTTAATAATCTATTTTTAGTTTCATAAGTTAGTATTTAAACCCCTCTCATGCATTTAGAGAGGGGTCCAGAAATTTTATCAAAAACATTCTTCAGAACATGCACTTCTGTCTCTTAGAGGAAGTTGTGGTGAAATTAATGGAACAAGATTTATTTTCTACTTGAATTTCACATCTTCTATTGAAATTGCACTTTTGTACTCTTAGATGATGTGGATTATTTGAAAGTAGATCAATATTACTTGAGCACATGAGTATAACTTATTATAAATGGTACTTTTATCTCTTAATTCTTTTTACTTATGCGTCAAGAAATACATTATCTTCAAGTTATTTATGTATGAAAGTTTAAATTTTAGATTGCCATTATTGTACTATTGTATGATGATGATTTATAGTTTATGCTAAATACATGAATGATTTTTATGTGATATATCTCTCATATCATTTCGGCTAGCTTTTTATACGAAATAATCATTGTTAAACATATTCACTTCTTATCTTAATTGAATAATCTTTATTATCGATTGCTTTCAGAAATCAGTTTAGATCACATATATCATGTTACTCCTGGGATAGTTATAGTTATATAAATATTTTTTATTAGGACAAATTGTACATGATAATTAGTTAAATTAGATTAGTTTGAGGATAAGTATTACCCCAAAAATATCAAAACATTATCCTGTTAGCACAAGCATAAAAATAGATTGGGAAATTTGTCCCATCATCCCCAGCCGGAGCCACTATTCCAATGAAAAAGGAGTTGTCCCAAGGTCTTGACTAGGTGGTTATCTACCTTGTTGAGGCAACAATTTTTGAACCTTAAACATATTTGGCGCTAGAAGGAGGGCCATGGCTATGAATGATAAGTAAATCTAAATCTACAACCCATTATAAGAGTAAAACTCCCTCACCATCACCTCCAACTTCTCGTTTGCATTACAAATCTCCTATTCCCACGTGAGAAGTTGAAAAGAAAAATACAAAGCCCACTGCTGAAATCCTAAAAAAGCCAGACAGTTCTTCTTCTGAACCCCCTAAAGTACAATCTTTGATCCACAAATTTTAGGGGATTTCAATATCTCGAGAAGAAGCTGAGTTATCCTAAGGCAGTTTCACTTCTCAATATACCCCATTGCAACTGCTAACTAGAGCACAGAGTGAAAAACTTGGAATCCTACCATTTGAATTCCCTCTACCAAGTCATAAAAGGTCTAAGAAGACACCATCAAAATCTCACAACGAGTTTCTTTCATCATCATCGTCCATTCCATCCATATCATTGCAAGGTCACACACCCACTTCCCAACTCCAGATTGTGATTCACACAGGTACAGGAGTTGCACCATCCTCTACCCAATCACCTTCAACCACTACTTCACCCTCTTCTACTAATATCCCAACAATGGAACATAATCAACCTCAACCAAGGCCATGGACCAACCCAGGAGTTGTTAGAATGACTGGACCTTTGTCCCAATTGCCAACACATCCAGAAAAATGGTTACCTAAATTTAACCCTGATAATGGCCTGTTAGCTGAAGAACATATAAATAATGTCATGTTGTCCATTAATTTGAATGGAGTAGCAGAAGAAGATGCAGTTGTAATATTATTCCCATATTCTCTACAAGGAGCAACAGGATCATGGTACTTTTCGTTACCATCAGGCTATATTAATAGTTGGGATGCTTTTCAAGAGAAATTTTTAACTAAATTTGGAGATGATAGGTCTACAACAACTTTGATAAATGACCTCTCCAATTTCAAAGTCGAACCAAAGGAACCCATTAAGGACTTCAACTCACGTTTCAATAAGCTATTGAATAAAATACCTACAATGTCCAAGCCTAGTGAGGAGGTCTGAACTGAATGGTACATTTCTACTCTACCTTCAAACACAACCATCTTCGTTGAAAGAGTTTCCAAACAAACGTTAGCAGAAAATACGAAAGAAGCAATAGCTATTAAAAAACATATCTTGGCCATAGAAAAGAAAAACACATTAGAGGAAAGAAAATCCAAGAAAGTAACCTTTAGAGACTATTCTAGGAAAAAACCACCAAACAATCCTTTTGATCTGGAAGGGTTACAAAAGTCCTCAAGACCATGTCTAACAAAATGGTTGATGAAAAAAAAATGAGTAGCAGAATCTTCTTCCAAGAAATCTTTTAGACCATATAAAAAGAATGCCCCAACCAACCCTAAACCTTCAAATGCTATATCAAATGTTGAATCGGATGGAGATGAGGAAGAAGCCACAAGTGAAGAACAAACCAACGATGAAGAAATAGTGGATTTACAAGGAATGTGGGATTTTATCCTTCCAAATGAAGAGGATCAAGAAGCACTACCTATTGCCACTAGAAGCAGAAATCAGCTTCATCCACCTCAATCAAGTTCAAAACAGAAAACTTCACCGGCATCTACTCAAACAAACCCTACCCAATCAGATTTTTCACCTACATCCAAAACTCTGATAATTCCCGATGAAATGGAGTACAATATTATTAAGGATATAAAGAAAACTAGGGAAAACATCACCTTTCATGAGCTTAGTAAATTAAAACATTAGTAGAAGCTACTTTTGAAATAACTCAAAGCAGTTCCCACTACCCCACTTCCTGCTGCCGTAATATCACAGGCCGCTCAAGAAATGGGAAGACCCCCTAGTATTTCTGCAAACAAAATTGATCCAACTGACATCGCTCTAATTGGCGGAAGATCTAAATCTCATACTCCGCCATTTCTCCTTACTTTTGAAGTATTTAATAAAAAATTTCACAACTATTTAGTTGATTCTGGTGCTTCATCTAACATTTTTCCTAGAACAGTCTGTGCTAATTTAAACGTCTAGCCTCATAAATTTGTAGTATGAATAGTACAATTAGATCGGTCTCAAGTCAAATTTGTCAGAGAACTTAATCAAGTAATTATTAGACTTTCATCAAACCCAAAAGTTTGTCAAGTCATTGATATACTTGTAGCTGATATTCATGAATTCTACGGCTTAATACTCTATGGGGACTAGTCAGAAAAGCTCCATGGTTACTTCACAACCGACTAGTCTCACATGTGGCTTCCCTATAACGGCAAGACAAAACAGATGAGGGTCGATTGAGAGAAACAACAAAAATATATAGTGACAGAACTGGAAGGAGAAAATGAGCCGATAGCATATAGCAATAATATAATTTGAAACTATTTTGTTGAGTCCTCCCCAGGGAATTTCAATGCTCATACTTCACCTTTCTTAGAAAACTTTGTTGTATCTGAAATCAAAAATTATTCCCAAACAGACACCTCTAAATGTGTGAATTTTGTAGATAAACCTGTACATAAATCTTTATTTTGGAAATTATTTTTTGATGGATCTAGATCCAATGATGGAGCAGGGGCAGGATACATATTAGTTATCCCAGAAGTGGAAAATACTATGCTATCATGTAGACTTGAATTTGATTGCACAAACAGTATTGCTAAATATGAAGAGTTGGTTCAAGGTTTGTATAAAGAAATTGGTCTTAATATCAAACACCTCCAAGTGTTTGGAGATTCTGAAATTGTCGTTAGACAAGTAAGAAATACCAAACACTGTCTGTCAGGAAATTTGAAACATTATCAATCGTTATTCCAAGACCTGACCTCACATTTTATAGCATGAAATATTTACTCTATCCCAAGGCTCCAAAATTCTAACACCGATCTCCTAGCTAATGTAGCTTCCAAGCTTATTCCACCAGAAGATTACAGCTCAGATCGATTCTCCATTGAATTAATTTTTAGGCCATCTATTCCTGATAATATCACCAACTGGAGATTCTTTAACAACAATCCTAATATCATAAGCTTCCTCACTTCAGAAGGCTCTTATGATGACCAAATAGTTGATGAAGACCAGCATGACAACCAACTAAAGCAAGAAACCAACAACAACTCTATACCAAAATATTTAGTTGAAATGGAATATTTATACGACCTCAAAGATAGATTCAAACAATCTACTAATTCAAAACTTTAGAGTTCAACTCTGAGGTATGAATTGATCAATCTTGGAACTAACACGAAACCACAAAACATTAATCTAGGTGTCAGACTCACAACAGAAGAAAAATCATCTTTTATACGTCTATTGAAACAATATAAGAATTTCTTTGCTTGGAATTACGACGATCTTAAAACCTATGACACTTCTATTAATCAACATACTATTCCTATGACCTCTGATGAAAAACCTATTCAGCAGAAATTGAGAAAAATTCATCCTAATTTAGAAAGCCAGATTAAATCTGAGTTAAATAAACTACTAAAAGCCAAAATTATTTTTCTTGTCAGGCATTCCAGGTGGGTCTCCAATCTCATCCCAGTCAGAAAGAAAAACAATGATATTCAGATTTGTATAGAATTTCGCAATCTCAATAAAGCTTGTCAAAAGGACAATTTTCTGTTGCCTCCTATGGAACAAATATTGCAATTAGTTGCAGGCTCAGAACTAATTTCCTTTATAGATGTTTTCTCAGGTTACAATCAAATATTAGTCCATCCAGATGATCAACTGAAAACTACATTCAGAACAAAATGGGGCACTTACGCCTATTGGAAGATGCCATTCGGACTAATTAATGTTCGCACCACTTTCCAAAGAGCCATGGACATTGCCTTCAAGGGTTTAGTAAATAGGTCAGTGGTAATCTGCTTAAATGATATAATTGCATATTCCAAAAAATGTAGTTATCATATAAGAAATCTAAAACAAATCTTTGAACATTGTCAAAAGTGTGGGATTTCCCTTAACCCCAAGAGGTCTTTTTTCACATTAAGAGAAGGAAAACTCCTTGGATTTATTGTGTCCAAAATAGGGATTCATATTGACCCAGATAGGATTAAAAAGAAAATTGAAATACCTTTACCCCATAATAAAAAATCAATGCAATCTTTCCTTGGTCAAATAAATTTTGTCAAACGATTTGTCCCTGACCTCTCAAGAATTGTATTACCCCTTCAAACCATGATAAAGAAAAATTTTCTATTTAAATGCAGTCAGTTGGAACATGAAGCTTTTAACTTGATAAAACAAGCAATCATAAACGCCCCATCTTTATCAATGCTAAATTTTTACAATCATTTCACTTTGTACTCTTTCGCTTCCGAGAAATCATACATAGCCATATTGACACAAGAAAATCAAGACAAAGTCGAAGCCCTGATTTCATTCTTTAGCTCAAATTTACAGGGAGATGAATTGAATTACTCAGATATTGAAAAACAAGATTACACTATTTCCAAATAAATAAAACACTTCAGACCTTTTCTTCTCAAAACCCACACCAAGGTGATAGTACCATTCCCAGCAGTAAGAAATCTTCTAGTACAAAGGGATGTGGGGTGAAAAAAAAGCAAATTGGGTTACAGCTCTGAAGGAATATGACACTGAAATCAAACCAGCAAACATTGTGAAAGGTCAAGGTTTTTGCAGGATGTTGGTAGGAGCATCGAATATGTCAGAATCACAACATTCAGGTGACGAGGTACAAATCTATGAGGTAAGCCTTAATGAAACTGAGTCAACATATTCTAATATAATATTCTATTTAAAAAATGGATATGCACCTACACATTTGAATTACACAGAGAAAAGAGCCTTGAGGTTGAAAGCTAAACAGTATCAAATTATCAACAATGTGCTATCTAGAATGAATTATGATTCTGTTTTTATTAGATGTCTCGAGAAATCTGAAGCAGATAAAGTATTGTAGGAACTTCACGATGAAGCAGCTGGAAGATACTTTATAGGAGATGCTACAACACATAAAATCCTACGTGTAGACTATTACTAGCCAACCCTATTCAAAGATGCACACCGTTATGTAAGGAAATGTATGATATGTCAAATAGTTTCCGGAAGACAAAAGAAACAAGCATTATTGTTACAACCAGTAAACATTGATTAGCCATTTGAATAATGGGGATTGGACATAGTAGGTGAGATTGTTCCTCATTCTTCTAAGCAACATAAATATATCCTTACAGCCACTGATTACTTCACCAAATGGGTTGAAGCAATTCCACTCAACGTAGCCAACTCTGAGAACATTATTGAATTTATAGATCAATTTATCATCACCAGGTTTGGTTTACCTTCTGCCTTAATGCTTGATAATGCATCTTACTTTTCAGGCAATGCTATGACATAGTTTTCTCTTAAAAGAGGCTTTAAAACTAAATATTCTGCTAATTATTATCCACAAGAAAAGGGGTTATCTGAATCCACAAATAAGAACCTTATCAGGATTATTAAACGAACTGTTGATCAAAGTCAAAAGAACTGGCATAAATCTTTAGTGTTTTCTCTATGGGAAGATCGAATAACTGATAAAACCTCCATCAACACTTCTCCTTTTAATTTGTTTTATACGAAAGAAGTTGTCCTACCAACAAACATAGCTATTCCTTCATTTGCCTTAGTTCAATTCATCGAAGAAATTCCTTCCTCGTCTATGCAACTTAGGAAATTAAAAATCCTTAAACTTGAAGAGGAACAATAAAAGGCGAGAATTACCCATGCACATCATCAGCAGTTAGTCAAAGCATCCTTTGATTCAAATTATGTATCTTTAAAAAATTTCCAACTCAGAGAGTTAGTCTTAAAATGGGATAAAGCCCACGAAGAGAAAGGCAAGCATACATAGCTCCAACGAATGTAGCTTGGCCTATTCCAGATTGTCATTCTAATAGGCCCATCAAATTTTTTGTTACAAGATTTAGCAAGTAAGAGAGAACCTCTACCTATTAATGGGCAAGTCCTAAAGAAATATTTTTCATAGAAGATGATCTCTTCTGATCACTGTATAGTATATGCTTTAGTTAATTTTCTTTTGAAATAATAATACAAGTTGAAAACATTTACGTTTGGTTTTACTGAAGGATAGTTTCTCTTTTTTGATTTTTTTTTTTTGTATAAGTAGAAATGGTTATGAAAATTAATCTTCATTCATGAAATAAATAGTTGAGTGCTACATCTCCAAAACTGCTTGTTTTTTCTGCTAAATTATCTGATCTTTGATAAAACTTAGCTTCAGAAAGAAATTTTGTTTACATTAGTCAGGAAAAATATCAATAACAAACACTACAAGAGAAAAGGTCAATGGTGAGGGTCATGCCTATGATGGACCTTTAAGATCCGTCACCAATGTCACATATGGTGACAGTCTTTAAAAAATCGTTGTTGTAAGTGTATATAGTGATGGTCCTTTAAGTTTTGTCACCAAAGCCATTTTCAATGACACTTTTGGTGAGGGTCGTTAAAGTCCCATCACTAATTCTCTCTTTGGTGACACTTTTGGTGAGGGTTGTTAAAGGCCCATCACTAATTCTCTCTTTGGTGACACTTCTAGTGACGATATTTTATTGACCGTCACTAATTATATTTTTGGTTACTTTTGGTGACGGTCAATAAATGTTCATCATCATTGAAGGTCCGTCAGCAATGTCGCATATGCTAACGGTCTTTAAAAAATCATTGTTGTAAGTGTATATAGTGATGGTCCTTTAAGGTTTGTTACAAAAGCCATTTTTAATGACACTTTTAGTGAGGGTCGTTAAAGGCCCACCACTAATTATCTCTTTGGTGACACTTTTGGTGAGGGTCGTTAAAGGCCCATCACTAATTCTCTCTTTTGTGACACTTCTAGTGACAATCTTTTATTGACCCTCACCAATGGTCTTTTTGGTTAGTTTTGGTGATGGTAAAAAAATGTTCATGAGCATTGATCATTCCAATGAGTTTTTGATGACGTTATGTACTCGTTACTATATTTTTTTGTCAAAATATAACAATTTAAGACCATTGTTGTGGAGTATTTTTCATATGTGTCCAAGGTCATAGTGGTTCTAATAGTTAGTCACTCTTTTAAGAAGTAATTAGTGTGTATCATTTCCCTCAAGTCATAAGAATATAGTTTCCACATGATTCATCTCTATTAGGTTTATTATCAAGAAAATTTCCTTTAAATAAAGTTCCACTAGTGTGTGTAGGAACTATATTATTTAATACATAATCAAGCTCTGTCAATTCTATCAATGAGAGATACCTAGCACTCCTCAACACTGATGGCACACCTTAACATGCTTTGGAACAGTACACTAACATTACTTGGCACCTTGCATGTCTTGGAACATCTTTGTACCTAGAACTCCCCTATCATGTGTTGGCATGCTCTATAGTCCCTAGCATTCCCTGGAATACCTTGGCATAATATTACATTGACAAACATTAGCACTTGTCACACATTGGCACTTGGCATGTATTGGAACATTGTATTAGTGTGCCTAGCATGCCCCTTTTGAAAAAGATAAATTACCAACTTATTAACCCTATTATGTGTTCATTTCCTTGCATTTTAGCTTGCTTATTCCTTTTGTTGCCTTGAAACTCCTTGACGCATATTGGCATACTCTGTCACCCTACACATCCTAGCATGTCTTAGCACCTAGCATGCCTCGGCACTATTTGGCACATGTTAGCACACCCCGAAACTACCTAGTCTTTACATTCCCTAATATTCCTTGGCATGCCTTACCCGTGCTTAGCATACCTTTTCACTCCCTCCTTGACATGACAACTAGCACTCATTGACACTCCCCGACACACCCTCATATTCATTCACTTCCATGCATTTTGACCTAGTGCTCACTTGTGTTTTCCTAGTACTCCCTAACGCTCCTCATCATGCATTGGCACTCTAGCACGCCTTAGCACTCTTCGATATGCTCTACCACTTCATAGCATGCATCATACTCCCTTACGCACATCGGCACTTGGCACGTGTTGGCACTTCGCAAGTCTTATAAGCATGTTTGGAATGCGTTCAGATGACTTGGTATGCTTTGGCATGGTTTAATATTAAAGTTATTTGAGATCAATTATTGGAAACTAGATGAGAAGAAACAGAGGAAGATTTGGCACTTAGAATGCATTGACACTTGGCACTTTGCACCTATTGGCACCTAGTGTTGGTGTGCCTAGCATGCCCCTCATGGAAAAGGTAAATTGATGAATTATTAACCCTATTGTGTGCTCATTTCCTTGTAGTTTAACGTGTTCCTCCCTTCTGTTGCCTTGACAGTCCCTGGCATGCATTGTCACACCCTTGTACATATTGGCATGCCTTAGCACTTAGCATGTCTTAGCTTGTTTGACATGTCTTCGTACTACCTGGCACATGTTAGCATGCCCTAGCATTCCCTAACACACCTTGGTAGTCATGACCTCACAACTAGCATTACATTTTTCCATGACTTGGGGACCTTACATTCACTAGAACAGCTTGGCACTCCCTAGGTGGCATGCCCTCTATTATCCTCAACAATGTCCCAGGCTGATGAGGAGATCAATGGAGGTAACCAGAGACCAAGCTTTTAGTTTTGGTAGCTAGCACTACCAAACCAAAGAGGGTTCTCTCTATGAAATCACAACCAATAGATGACTGGAATGTAAAGGATTTTAGGCTAGATAGATAGGCTTAGGTGGGTTTTGGAAAATTTAGGCTCACCATGTTTGTTTCATGACCCGACCTCCATGGGTTGTAATGACATGGTTTCGTGTTGGCTTGGTGAAGTGGTTATATGCATTTTCAAGGATTCCTCAATGAAGGTGTCCAATGTCATGTTCTTCTCTTTCAACTGATGGAGTACTATAACCTTTATCAGGCTATGGTGAAAGAGGTTGGGATAATGCACTTTTCCTTTCAATTGCACGCTTTTAGACATTTTGGTTAGGCTCGTATACAAGTAGCTGGACAAATTTAGAGACTTGGGAGCTGTAAAGTGCATGTGAAGTATTATGTGGTATTAATATAGCCTAGAAAATCTTCCCTCACATGTTAATAACTTCATGACAACTATCATTAATGGTGCATATCTCTCCAACAAGTATCTGAATGGGAAAACATGTGAGTGGGCTCTTTTGTATTGTGATTTCCAGTAGGGTTTGTACTCTTCTAGGTGTAGGTTCATGCATTTGAACTAGTTTTCACCATGGTTTGGTATGCCAATACCTTGAGAGATGACATCCACTGAAAACATGAAATCAGTCCCTGCAATGGTGATCTTGTCTTCCTTTAATGTGAGGGAAAATATACCCATGATATTCTCATGGTAACCTACTTCCTACACTCTTTCACAAAACCCTAAACAATTGACATCTCTAAAGCATTTCATGAAAAATGTGGAGGAGGTGATTTCATTGCAATTAGAGGACTCAAACCTCAGTTTCTTTCCCCCCTTAGTATCTTTATACCAAAATAATTGATGCTATTATAGCTAGGTGCCTTTGGGTTAGGCCTAAATCCACAAATAAGACACTTTGGGTCAATTTAGAGGTGCTTGCGAGAAATGAGAAGGATTGAGGGTGGGGTATAAAAGACACATAATGTTTTAGTAAGGCTTTAATTGTCAATAAATTATGGAAAAATTTCTAGGGGAAAGGTATTTGGTAATAGGTTATTAAAGAGAAATATCTAAAAAATAGACAACTTAAGGAATGGATTAAAGAGGCAGCTCCAAAGAAGAAGGTGGAATCTTATATATGGAGAAGTATGATGACAAACAAATATTGGTTACTACGATTTCTGAGATGGGAGGTTGGAAGGGGGAATAGGATAGCAATAGGACTAGATGATATGAAAGGAGTGGAGGGAATACATACTCTTTCTATTCGCATCCTTGAGCATTTACATAAGGAAAGGCTTTACTTTATGAACTAAATCTCTTATGATTAAGGATATTCTTCTGTTACAAGTTATTGGCTTAATGCATTTGAACTTGGATTTCTAGAGGATCTATTTGTGGAATGGGCATGTTTCACAACACAGTTAAGTATAACAGGTTTAAAAATCACTGGGAAGAAAGAAAATCTAAAATCAGAAGGTGTTATGTATAATGAGCAGATCTCAGTTAAAGAGATTTATAAACATATTTCTCATGGATGTGGCTTGAATGGTAATTCTTTTTGGTTTCATAACACGTGGAGATGGGATAACCTCTAAAGTTAAAAAATTTTATGTGGCTGGTGGTCCACAATAATATTTTAACTTGGGATAATATCCATAAAAGGGGCTTTCAAGATCTTGGAAGATGCTCTTTATGCAAAGAAGATCTAGAAGACATGGAACATCTATTTCTAACATGTCCTTTTGCGATCTCGGTTTGGAGTGGGGTTATTCAAACACTTAAAATACATGTAATATAAAACATGGTTTCCATTTAGAGATGTATGACTCAATGGTTTGAAGGTTTCAAGACATATTGTTCCTTGCCTTTCTATATTTTGTGGGGCATATGGAGAAGCAAGAATGAAAAAAAATTTGAACAAACAGAACCAGATACTAGAGATGCCTATTTAAATATCTTTTCATATTTTATGGAGATATGGCTAATGAAGGAGGAACAACCTAGAAGACATTTTTGACTCATGGAGCAATGGTCATACTTTATTTTTTTATTTTTTATGGAGCATCCACCAACGGGGTTTGTGGAAGTGGGACACATTTGGTTTTGAAGCCAGACAACACCTTCCATTTCATTTGGTATAGTGGCACAAGTTCAAATAATAGAATTGATCTAATCGTACTCTTGGGGGCTCTTTTATGTGTTAACTGGCTTGCAATTGAAGATTTACCCGTGTTTTGAGATTCCAAGATTATCCTAGATTGGGTACAATTAAGAACATAAATTTGGACCACCTTCCCTTACCTTTTGGATGCAATGCATAAGATCTTTGATGATTACCTTTCAAAGACTGACCTCTAATAATGTCTATAGAGAGTAGAATCAAGTGGTAGATCTCCTATCAAAGAAGGCATGCAACTGTCTGCCAAGGAGGATTTTCTACTTAGTTTTTGACAAAGGAATTTGTTGATGGTGCTAGACCTGCCAATATGTCAAGGGGATCTCCCCAGTAAGAAGCCCAAATTATACCTCAGATCATTTGGTGTAGGAGTCCCAGCAGTGGGTTGTAAAGCAATGCCTTGATCGCAATGTCACATAGAGGCAAGTAAGATAACTCTGTCAGTAGCAAGGGTGTGACCGCTGCAGTGAGTCAAGGAAGGTGCATGAGAGGTCCTAACACAGGTGGGTTGGGATGAATGTGCCCCTTGGAAACCTATAATATTACTTAGCTCGGAAGGAACACACAAGATAAGATGCATCGCACGGTGGAAAGCAGGTCAATCGAGAATCCAAAGTGATGGTTAAATCAACAGTACATCTGCAACAAGATTCATATAATTACATACAAAGTAGTTCATACACAACTACGTAAGTTAAAAAACATACACCGCTATAGCAACTGGAACAGTCCAACTACAATAATAACATATGCATGAAAACGTGTTGGCTCTTATTATATAAAGGAGTGTAAGTTCTAATCATACAATACATCCATGTAAACTTATTATCCCCAACACTGGAACGTTACAGCCACATCCACCTGCTCCTCCAAAGAGACAAACTAGCTCCGTACAATGGAGAAGCCAAGGCGCATTACAATACTATCCAAGATCTTTCCAAGATAGTCTTATCAGAAGCTTGGTTGACCAAAAGCCTACACAATGAGTTATGAGGGACTCTTTATAGCAAAGGGTGGGGTGATCCTTGACATTCCTCTTTATGACCATTCAACTACCCTCATGACTCTTCACCTACTCTATCACTATTACATCCACTATTGACACTTTACTTACACTTGACATGACTTAACATTATAATGTACATGTACCCATGTGAACAAAAACGGCTTGAGCAAGCCAAACTAGACATCACTTTGGCTTAGACAACTATAGAAGTCCAATTGCTCGACATCTTCATGTTGATCAACAGTAACATATTGGTGCCAAGATTTGTAGTCCTTGATAGTGTCCATGTGTTCTGTTGTCACATCTGTCTGAAACCTAAACCTTATCTCCATAACATCCATGTACACTGCTCAGGCTCCTTTGTCTAACTCATCTAAAAGCATGTGCATCATTGTCTTCAATGTGCCCAAACAACAACATACTTGTGCATGATGTCTGCACTCATAGGAAAGTCTGGGCTGGTGGCGATGTGCATTAACTCGTCAAAGTACGAGTCAAGCTCTAGTCAGAACTGCTTCTTGGTCTTCACCTAGGTGAGAGTCCCAAGTTATGGGATTGCATGTGTGTGCACCACAACATCCATGCTCTTGAATACTCCTGCATGGGAATCCTATATGTTAGTGATGAGTTGCAAGAGGTCCTCATAGTTATGGATCTAACTTTGGATACGTGCTTGCAGCTCAACCACATTGGCCCTCATCATCTTTGGCAAATGAAGCGGGGCTCCCTTGTACTTCATCATCCATGTTTGCATGTTATCAACAACAGTATGCACATTCGTCAAGATGTGTGCTCTTCTAGCACATCGTTGCTGCCATCCGTTGAGATGGAAGACTGCCTTGTGCATGGCACCAAACTTGGAGTACAATGCTCACATAAATGTGTTAAGGGATAATACTTCTTCTAATATTGCCTTCTTTAGTTCAGCTCAGGTGGACATTGTCACCAAGTCTCCTCCTTGCTTGGCCACATGTAGTTCCTTCATCATTCGCTCATTCTCAGCTATCAGAAAGTAAACACTTGAGCTAGTGGCTTCGACATACACTCTAGTTGCATCGGCCAAGGCAACTGGATGCTTGTGCACATCAGTCACGTTCACTCACTCCTCAACTTTTGTAGGAGATGTTTGATCCTCTGAAGTTGGTACTCCTTAAGACTGCACAACTCTATGATGAGATTCGTCAAAAGTGATGTTGTGCATCTATCCTTCCAGTTGACCACCAAGGATCTCAGTGCCTCCTTGGTCATTCAAGACTTGCTCATCATCTGGATGAATTGAAGTGGGTGAGTCGACCTCTTTATGGTGAGGCATGAGGTTGGTGTCCTATTACAACTCCTGTTGCTCCATGTCTGCATCCAGCTGTTGAAGTGCTTGTTCTATCTCATGAGCAAAGTCCCGGTCCTACGATGGTTCACCCTGTTCACCTGATGCCAGCTGTTCATATGAATCAACTACTTGTACGAGAGTTTCTTCATCAATATACACATGTTGCGCCCCCTATTGTATCTGTTGCTGCTACACTTCCCTCTCCTGTTTTTGGAGCTCTTTTTCTTTTCGGAGTTGCTCCCTCAACTCATGCAACTCCTCCTATGCTTCTTCCATTCTTTTCTTATCCCTCTGCCTTTGCGCAATTCGCTTGTTGCACTACTGCCTCTTTTCCTAAATAGCCATAGCTGCTTGTTCTATAAGTGGATCTGCTTGAAACTTGCATCTTTGCTCCTCCTCCATGCGATTGACAATCTTCCTCTTCCCTTTGTCGCTCACAGATATGCTTGGCTCTGCTACCTCTGCTGTTGTTTCTGCTACTGTTGGTGCTCTCCATGATGCTACTTCATGTTGCTTCGCTAACCACTCCACAACGAATCTGGCCTATTCATTAGGTCTAGAGTAATTTTAGCAGTACCTCCATGAGTCCTCCTTAGCCCAATGAAATGCCCCATGGATCCAGTTCAACTGAACTCTTGTGAAGTGATCCTTCACAATGAAATGTGGGTCATACGGATTTAATATTTAGAGGTCGAATAGGTACTTCTTCATTTGTTCTACTTCAACATCCGCTTGCTTGATACTCTGGATCTCATATAACCCAATCCACAATAGAAGAGCGGGCCAAGGTACCTTCTTCTTCCACTGCCATCTAGTTATCAATCCTGCTGAGATGTGACATGCTACTTCCTGCATGACAAGTACGTCCAACGCAAAATTGGGTAGAACATGCAGAGGCTTCTCTACACTTAACATTCGAATGAAATTACCAGACGGTGAGGCATACCAATCTACAATGCCCAAAAATGCCTCCATTGCATCCTTTGACATGCAGGGTGGATCCTGTTCGAATATCATCTTGTAC
The DNA here is from genome assembly GCA_031772625.1 of Pinus tabuliformis. Classification (NCBI taxonomy): domain Eukaryota; kingdom Viridiplantae; phylum Streptophyta; class Pinopsida; order Pinales; family Pinaceae; genus Pinus; species Pinus tabuliformis. Next base: position 1,031,222,618 of record CM062817.1, on the reverse strand, counting down.
ACTCGGGTGACAAAATGGTCCGACAGCCGTGTTATTATTCCTCTGAAGCTGCATTCAGACAAAAACTTGAAATATGTGTTCACAACAGTCTCTATCAATGACCATGCCCACTCCAAGCCTGAGAACTCATGTTGGGCACAGACTGCATCTAGGATGTAGGCAGACATGTAAATCTTGGATGCATACCTTCAGGTGATTGTTGAGCATTCGTGACTTTCTCCTTTAGCTGATGAGGCAGTATGCCAGACCAGTTACATGGTTTTCCTTCTTTAGCCAGTTAATCCAGTGCGATCACCCAACTCTGTGGAAAGGTTTCAGTGCTTGCTTGGCCACATAGTCGACATGCGAATATGGCCAAATATTGGTATGTCTTCCTTAGTATCTTCATCTTGTAGATCTGTTTTGGTGTCATCCTAAATCGAGTCGGCTCCTTTACACCATCCTTCAAAATATCTCTGTAGTTAGCTCTGTTGTTGGGCAAGCTAAATGGAGGATTCATGATAGTCACGGGCTCTGCCATCTGATACATCTCATTGTAATCTCGTGCCTAGAAGATTGCAATCTTTGTCCCACTGACACTGCTCAAGGTCATTGTCTCGGGATCAATGTGAGAGATGATCCAGTGTATCATGTCCACACATGGGAATGCAGG